>JAHREE010000043.1:2142563-2224394 GCA_033628505.1 Tringa tobata
TAATCCCATTTGAAAATGTGTCTTCTTAAGAAAACATATTTTGAAATACAGATTTATTCAGAGAAAACCTTGCCCTGAACATTAATCAAATTTACTGTCAGTTCAAGATATTTAACCATCTCACAGTTCCCTCATGACAATGATGAAGTCAGCAACTAAAGGTAGAAGAGACAAATTTTTTTAGATGGTAGAGGCAGAGTGCTGTACACTGCCTATTCTGTGCCCACAAAATACATTTAGGACTAGAGTATATATTTCAAAGGGCACACTGAGATGCTTATGTGCTGTCTGTACTAGAAAAAACTTATAGTGCAGAGTGTGTTTCAGCATGGATAATGTAAAGGAGGGATGGTGATAATTAATGTTTGTTGCAAGAAATTTCCGTAAGATTAAGAATTTAAGAAAAAACATTGTGATCTCCTTTCTTGTTCTAGGCAGATAGGAAGTAGAAATAAATGAGTGATGTCTTTGAAATGCCATTCAAAGTTAGTTATTTTGTATGACGTCTCTGTATCAGGCAAAATCATCTAGTATCGCTTTGGACTGTGGGAGTACATGTTAGCAAATAAATTTTGTTAGCAGCAGGAAGAAAGATCTCATTCATTATCTAGACAAATATAAATGAAGCTTGATAATATTAACTGAATTCATTAGTTATTATACAGAGCCTGTTTTTTTAAATGTGCTTTTGATTTACTTTTTCCAAACTAGCTTTTGCTTAACTAGCTTCAGTAATGGTAATACATGCATTTATAGAATGTCCTGTATGTGCTGAGCGCTTCACCTCGGTGACTAGCGCAGTACCTACCCCAGGCGTGTGAGAAGAGCCCGCAGTGAGGAGTCCATCCTTCCTTAGCACCACCTCCGCTGGCAGCTTTGGGGCTGGGGTGGTCTGCAGAGGGGGAGCGGGGTGTCCTCTCTCTGGAGCCCCAGCAGGGAGCTGGGCGACCCGGTGGCCGGGCTGAAACGCCTCAGAGCTCGGGATAAGGCCCTCTCCTCATGTTTGAGGGGGACCTTGGGCCAATTCACAGCCATCCCAGGGCCAGAGGTTAGTCCCAGCTGACAGTCCTTTGCTTCTCCAGAGGTTATAGAACTGCAAAGAAATTGGTGCTCTGTCTTTCTTACAACCTTTAATCGAGGCCACTTTCATATTCATTGATCCTTGCGAGGAGGCTGAGCTTGGGGAGGCTGTGCCCTGACAGACAGGGCCCGCCTCGCACCAGAGTCACTGCTGATTGCAGGGGTGGAAAAACAGAGCCTGAAATGTCATACCATTTTTAAATCAAACACACTGCAGTTGGTAATACAACATTTAGGATATTTTAGCTGACAGATTAGATTGCAATGTAATGCAAACTGGGTAGTACTTGAAGGTAGACTAATTTAACCTTCAACAGCAGAGCTCATTAATTCGTGTTGGATCCGAGATGTTACGGCTGTGGTGTATCTACTGAAGTAGATTTTATCATCTTGTGCTATTTTGTGTTGTCACTCTTCTTGTTCACAGCAGAACCCGAGTTAGTTAAGATTTGAATTAGACATAACAGTAGTAGAAGCATGAACTTATCAATTATATTTCATACACACTGCACTTTCAAAGGCTTCAGTCGTGATTGTGTTTTATTAGGTACGCTCTAAACAGAAGCCAAGACAATTCTCGCTAGAAGGAAATGCAAAGCGAAGTTGACCTATGCCTTCTTGCTTCGGTGGTTTCTAATGGCTATGTCAAATACTTCTATCTAAAACTAATTGCATATTCCATATATTAGAAAGAGGGAGAAATAAAGTATCCTTAGAAACAGGTGCTCTACTTGCTGGTTTGGTTGTTTTCTGGGCCTGGTTGGGAGGAATGTTCTTTGTTTCATTTTTTTCAGCAAAGCACGTAAAATTGTCTTAATTTTCACCAGTGGCTAGAGGTAGGATATAGCATCTGCTTAACAGTTACAGAGACGCTGAAGTGCTTAAATGCTAATTCATTGCCTGAACCAAATAGCCCTAAAAACCTAGGCTGATTTCAAAGGTCATTTCATCCTAGATCTATTATCTAAAAATGAAATGTAAGCCAGCTCTAATATGGTTAAAAGAGATTGGTGATGGAAAAGAATAATGCGTAGAGGTTTTTTTTAAGTTTAAATCATGATTAATAAAATGAAGCATATTAGCAGAGGTTAGCAGAGGTTCCCTCAATTACTTAAAAATTGTGATGCTAAGCACTGCCTAATCTTTTAAAGTCCCTAACAAGGCACAAATGTTTCATAGGAGCAGGCAGGTTTTCCTACAAGCATTTAATATGGTTATAGTTTGTTACTAAGTGCCTTTGAATGCGTTCAGCGCTTTCAACCTTTTCAGTTGTCTGCAAATGACCCACAACAAAGTTTTATCTTCTGTCCAACTTACTGAGTGACTCACTGACTGCTTCTTAAAAAAATATAATCAGCAACTTTTTTCTGAGAAACGTTTCATGTTTCAAATAAATCAGTTCCTGAAACAAGCTCTGATATCTCTCAGGCATGCTTTCTTCATGTCAGTGAGGATCAGCTGCGGTTTGCATCGCTTTGAACTCTTACTTTGATAAAATTGCATTCAGCATTTATCATTCTTCCGTCAGAGTCAAGTTACTTTTTAATTTAGATTTTTAATATTACTTAAATGTTAAGACCCATCTAAATAGTGTCAATTATTCCATCAGGATATGGAAGATTTCCATAGACAGAAGATTTCCTTGTTTTTACCTCATATTAATGTTATGAAGTTAATTTTGTTAATATTTATAACACATTTTGAACTTAGAGTCACTTTAGATGTTTTCCCTCGTAATCTCTTTGATGGGGAGATAGAGGAATACTATTAAAGGCCAAATTTTAGTCCTTTTTAATGTCCATAGGATCCCTCTATGGTTAGGGTAGAGGAAGAGAAATTCTAGGAGAGATTCAGAGCCCTTTGAGTGAGGTTCCTGCTTTGGCATCTACCTGTGAGAAAAGAGCCGCTCTCTCCCTTGGCTGCATCAGCACCTTCATCTTCCCGAGTATCTCCTGTCTTATTTTTTTGTTTGTATAGTACCCAAACAAAGAGTGCTAATCCTCACTGAGGCATTTAGCATCATTAAGTGTTAAACAATCGTAAACTTGTAGGAGCCATATCTGTTGTGATTTGTTAAGACAGAGGGGAAAATAGTTTTCCTGTGTTTTGATAAAGTCAAAACATTTGTACGTGGAATGCGTGTACGAAACAGAGAAGCAACACAGTGGCTGGACCACAAGGTGTATCAGAGAAAGCAACGTTGCTATCAAATTCCTCTGAGCTGCTTTGATTCCAATGGGAGGGATTGGCTTTAGACGTCCTGAGGACATAAAGTCATGCTCCATGTGAGCAGATTCTGGCCTCAGTTGGTCAGAATGGGACTCTTCTCCAGCACAGCTAGATTAAAACAAAAAATACATAATGTGACAATGCTGCCATGCTACACTTAAATAAATCAGCTTCTCTTCTAGGTGTCAGTTGTTATGTAAGAGTTCAATATCATGTATAAAGAACAGTCCTCATATGCCATAGCATGCTTTATATGGTAATTTTAATAGATACTATTATTGTTGTTACTGTGTTGTTTTGTGACAGTAACCTTCTCTGAAACTGTCCACAGTCAATTTTATATTTTGAGAAATAACTCGATATTTTTTGGTTATCGCAGCTGACAGTGCTCTGTTTTTAAGTTCCACTTAAATAGAATTCCTTTAACCCACCTGCAACAAATAGGCACAGAAGCGTCTGCTTACATACATGAGTATTGATTTGGGCAGCCTGAAGCAGGATGTAGGTGTTTTATTTAGGTCACCAGTGCGGATGTTATATTGTTTTCTGAAGGACTCAAAATCCCATTAAATGTTTTTTTTTTCCTAGTGTGCACTACTAAAACCTATGCATGCAGTTTGTGGACAGGGTTTCAACTAGGACACCTAGTTTTTCATCTTGCAAATTCTGGACTCAAATGTTGGTAAAGCGTAACCGAAAATTTACCCAATATGTTCATTCAGTCCCAATTGGACCACCATTCCCCTCATTGACCTTCCATAGAAGCTGACACAACTGCCAGCGTTATCTAAAGGGGAATTTGGGTGGAGGAGCAGTGGCAGAGTGCTGTGGGAAAGCTTGCTGAGACCAAGCTATTGATACTAATTCTTGAGATTCAGGGCCTCAAATAGGGGAAAACTTAAAAAATTAATAACTTGCTTTGTGAGAACAGACTTTCATAACTTTCTCACGATTCTAGATTGGAGTTAGGAAGTGTTCACTTTGGAGGCTGGATTAGTGCAGTGTATCAGAAATGCCCCCTCTGTTTTCCTTTCTCTATCACAATTCCAATGCTGAATTGTCAAGTAGCTTTTTTTGCTTCCCTCCTAGGGCTGCATGCATTTAAAAAAATACTGAACACCAATTAATTTGTCTAATTTACATGAAAAAGTGCAGAAGATGTCTTTTTTTTTCCATAATTAACTATATTTTGCAATTCATTAAAATTCTGCAGCCCTTCACATAATGGAGGCCTATTCACTGCATAGGAGATAAGTGCTTAATTCCAAAAGGGGCAGACGGAGAAGGCAGAAAGGAAGTGGAGGAGGGCAAGATTAACATTTTATACATTAGTTATGCATATTCATGAGGGAAAATGAAGCCCTGCCAATTCATGTTGGCTTTAAGTTTATTTTGTGGGGTATTCACAACACTTACCTCAACAAATGGTTCGTGTGGATTTTTCCTGGTTTTAATTGAGCAGGAACATGGTGGCAGGCTTTCTAACGACCCTGAAGTACGTACAGCAGGCGAGGAGCAGATGGAGGTTGTGTGTCAGGGCATGGCGTGCTCCCCAGTGCTGTACTCTCTGTGGTACCGTCAGGTGAAACAGGGAAAGCAGCTGGGAGCCTGGAACCTGCAGACAGACCCCAGAGATTCCCTCAAAACAGACTGTTAAATTATTAGCTACTTTTGAAGCTTCCTTCTTTTTGTAGTGCAAGGAGTTACTTTAGAAAGTCACCAGTGCAATTTTTTCACTGTATCTATTTGTTAATAATTTATTCTTTCCTCTGGAAGGCCAGACCAGTAGTAGGCAACACCGTATGCTATATGTATGTTATGTTCAAAGGAAAAGCACCTCTCGGCCGCGTCTTGGGGTGAAGGTGTCCCCAATAAGGAGGGGGAGCTGACAGCTCGCTGCCGGTCTGCCTCAATGCTGGGGGAGGTTGGTGTCGTGGGGCAGCTCACTCAGCTCTTGCCAAACTGCTGGGTTTCAGTCCAAGCTTGTTGGAACAATATATTTTTAATTTCCTTGGGTCTTTGCAGACAGCAATGACCATCTCTGCTGGAAGTCTATTTTTTTGCCCTCTCATAGTAGAGGCTGCCCCTCAGCCCCTTCTGGAACAAGGTGGCCTTCCCGAGCGCTGCTGCTGCAGTCACTTGGAACTTAAAGTTTCCCTCCAGGGATAAGTAAGAACCAGGACAAACAAATGTAGGGGTTGATACAGGTTGTTAGGGACAGTCATTCTTTAATTTTGTTGCACAACAAATTAGTAGATTTAGACTAACTAAAAAGTGCCTACACATTTTTCTCACTGCCCTTTCCATGGTGTTTGGGATTAGATCAGCCTATCGTGCAGCTTGTGGCTTTTTCACCAAACAAGAGCATCGTCCACGTCCTCCCAAACCCAGCAGCTGGGTGAGCCCCAACAGCGATCCGTGCCAAATGTTCGTGCAGCGTTTTGCTCTTCATCTCTATCCTGGTCTTGTCTCTCATATTTCCCATTAAAGACTTTTTCTTTTATTCTGTTCTGTTGTCAGATGAGCCTCAAATGTGCTCATCAGCTGGTTGATATCCCCTTCGAGTGGCTTGTTGCTTGTTCCCGGCTGAGTTGGCACCATGGTTTTCCTCACCCTGGCAGGCTCAGCTCAAATGTTGTTGAGCATCTATTCAGCTGTCCCTATGTCTTTGGAGCAGTTTATAAGCAGAAGCAGGTTAAAGGATAAACTGAGATATGGATAGTATGTAATGAAAATGATGTAGCTATTTACGTACTTTGCAGAATTTATATCTATGTTTGAAAGAAAGCGCCAATACAAAAATCCAAGCAATATTAAAGAGAGAATAGAGTTGTTTTGATGATGGGGATGGTAATTTTAATTGGCATTCACTTAAAGCCACACTGAACAAAATGCTAATATCTAATGCTGGAGTTCCAACTCCAGACTGTATCTTATAAAATCATCTTAAGTATGTCTCACTCTAGAAATTTCTACAGAGTATTTAGTGAGCATTTCACATTTCAGACAATGTTGACCTGCAAATCATGCTTTTTTACAATTCATCCCATATTTTGCTGTGTGTTTATATGTGTGTGTTTACATACGTGTATGTATACCTGTGGAGGAGATGGCTGGAATACGGGAGAGATGAAAGGAAGAGGGAAAATGGAAGAGGGGAAATGAAATCCAGAAAGCTTCAACCAGGTGTAAATGGCAAAGTATTTATATCCCTTCAGCTGGCTTTGGTGCAGGGGGAGTCTTGAAATCTGGCTGGGGAGAGAGAGTTCCTTTTGACCAAGTCACACCGTTTACTTTGGCTGCTCCATTCATTTCCCCTCACATCTGTTTCATTTCATCTGGAGTTCAGGAGGAGAGCCAGTGCTATAGACACAACTTTGGAAGCCACTAATTTAATTGAGCTCACTTTTTTTTATTATTTTTTTCCCTGCATCTAAGGTTTCTGAATGCCAAAACTTGAAGCACTAACATAAAAAAGAAACGAATTTGAAACAATTCTGCTTTTCCCAAAAAGCTTACAAGCTCAGACTATCACCCAAAAATAAATCATAAAGCTGCTTATTACTGTCTGCCCCACAGCTTGTGCAGGCACGATCCCACACAGTAAGAAGAGCACAGGTCTTTGTCACTAATACAAAATGCTTCAATCTAAAACATCCCTTGAGGCACCTGGGTTCAAAAGAATCAGTATATAACTAGGAATGAGCCTGATCTACAAAAGTTCTGATCTGGAAATTGGAAGTTTCCTAAAGAACAGTAGTGCATTGCAAGCACAGTAATTAAAAAGCAGCAGCCTGTGCCCTGGGTCTCGGCTCCAGCGACGGCCGGGGCTGCGGGGCTTTCTCTGGGGAACCTTCGGAGCCAACACAACCAGCCGTGGCACCGCACGTCCCCACTGCTCCCCCTCACAGCCCCGGCCACTTCCCACCAGGGCAGAGCCTGCTGAACGTGTCACTTTGCTCTGACTTCCTAAGCTGACAGAACTCATCACCTCGGGAGTATCGGGACGTGGTACCAGCAGCGCCTACAGGGGCTTGAAGCCTCCCTGATGGACACTGGAGTTACCAGTTGGGCCCAGTACGGTGTGCCCTGAAAGGCTTTTGCAGGTTGCTCAGAGCAGACAGTGCAACCCACCTGAGACACATTCCAGCAGGGCTTTTAGTCCTGTAAGTAATGTTTATTGCTAGGTTGGTTGATTTTGTCCTTTTTTGCATAAAGCTAATTTGGGGGTTTTACCTCACCTTTTTATTTTATGATGCACAAACCCTTGGGAGGTAATTCCTAAATTGAAAATTTAGAGAGAATGTGAATAGTGGTAGCATGGTCCTGGATATAAGCTTTCTTGTTTAACTTGTGCTCGCTCAGCTGGCTAATGAGTGGAGTTTCCTATAAGCATGCTGAAAATCAAATTATACGGTCGGTTTTGGTTGGAAGCACTGCAAGTGCCAATGACAGAATTTTGTATTTCAGAAAATGAGGTTCAGTCTCACCACCATTGCCACGCTTGGACAAGTTACTTGCTCTCGGGCTCTTAGCTGAAAAATAGCATTTCTTATCTGATAGTGCATCATGAGGAAAAACCAGTAATCACTGTGAGGCGGTGTGTTTCTCCAGCGATGGAGCTGAGCCATCGCCTAGGACAGGCTGTAAAACCAGTCACGTGGTGAGGACTTCAGCTACAGGACACACTAACGCTAAAGCACAAGTCCCCTTGCCTTGAGGCAGTTAATTCCTCTCCTTTAAGAGCAAACTCTTCTCTCCCAGTTATTCCTCTTGGGAATAAAGGAGGATATGGGTGACACGAGAAGCCCGAACACTTCCTCCTGCTGCTCCAATGCTTTCCTTGGCCAGCAGCTGGCAATGGAGAATATCCAGAAGGTGACCCTCCTTTGCATAACCGGTAGGCAAAGCGGTGTGATGATGAAGCAAGGCCTTTTCTTTCTTTTACTCCATGAACAACCCAAGAAAAGTCGTGACAGCTGAGCCCCATGGGGCTGGAAGGCACTGCTAGTCATAGGCAGGGATGCACTTAAGAAAAGCAATCCATCTTCAGATGACACCATGGCTTCCCGCAGGCTGAGCAAGTCTGCCATCAGGATCATAGATCTAAGCTTCCAGCACTGTGCTTTGCTAAACCAAAGGCTAAATATTTGAAGCATGCGCTGAGCAGAGAGAGCACATTGGCAGAAAGAGCCAAATAGATGAAGATGTGTCACCTGCTTCTCAGTGAGAAGAGGCCAAAGTGACCTAGAGGAAAGGGATGTGCTGCAGGTAGAAGCAAGGTGTCAGGAGGGAACCAAAAAGGCACCTTCCCCAGAGCAGGGCAGAGGAGAGCGAGCCCCGGATCCCCGGGCTCTGTGCAGATTCTCTGTGTTTCCCTGAGCGCAGGGAAGCAGATTTATTTGGTGCTCACTGGTTAGCTCCATCGTGAAATATTAAACAGATATTGACTTGAATTGAGGAGTGCATCAAGATTTATTGAGCTGAGAGTTAAATACTGACTGAGGCAAAAACAACTTCCTACAAGGGGCCATTTGACCACTGTAATATTTAGTATGTGCGTTGCTGTTTCTATTTGGTATATATTCGCAGTTCAGTGTCCTAAGAACACTTTAAGGGTGGAAGTGATGTATATTTTTTATATATAAAAATAAGGGCTTGTAAAGAAAAAAAAGATAAGGGGCTAAGACAAATATTGCAGTTAGAAGAAGCAATCCAGCAATCGCTAGTGCATGAAAAAAGTCATAAATGTGAAAATAGTGAACAGAGAAAGAGACCCTTATAGTCATCTCTCCCAAACTGGAGAATCTCTAAGAAGCTTTTCGTTGCTGTGTGGGACGGAGCAGCACTCAGGCTAGATTTCCAGACCTTGGCTGATACAGCCTTTGGGCTACCCCTGGTGCCCCACTGTAAATCACTGCAGCAGCCACGGAGTGTGATGCACGGAGAAAGCCGGGGAGCGTGAGGGAGAAGCCAGGCTCTCGTGAACGCCTGGTCAAGCCCTGCTGGTTGCGCTGGATTTGTAAGATTGTGACAGAACTTTCCCAGCAGCAAGGAGCTAAACTGATCTCTCATACATGGTATGGAAATTGAGCTCGTTCCTCTAATAAATTGTAATGGTAATTTGTTATTAAGGGAATGATTACAAGTGTTTCTGTTTAGTTTTCATTCCATTCCCAGCTCAGGTAATTGCATATTCCTGAAAACATATTTTAAAAGGACAGGAATAATTTTTATTTGTATTCGTTTTTCCAGAGGGTTTAATATTGCTAAAGGAGAATGAGATTCTCCAAAGTTCCACATAAGCAGCTCATTTCCAGCCCATGTATGAATACCTATGAAATATTATATATTTACTTTTAGAGAAAGACAGTATTTCAATAGGTCCTGTATCATCACATAGTTCTCCCTGTCCTACATGCCGAATTCAAGAGTCCTTGTTCTGTCAGATTAGCTTAGCATCCTGGTGATATATAATAGACATATTCTTGATTTGGGGTTTGGTTATTTGCTATAGGGCAGATATTTTCAGGTTGATGTCCTGGTGGCATCTTCACCTGCCACAATTAATATATATTATTTTTAGAAAAAAACCACTTTTACGGTGTTCTAATGTAGATATCAGGGGGTTTTATCTAACAAAATGCAGTAGTGGCCGTGGATCTGCATTTATGATCTTGGCTGCTTAGTATGCATTAAGGTCACACGCCAGCATTTCCTTAATTTTAAACACTCTTAGAGCATGTCCAAAAATGTAAGATAACTTTTGCGCTGATAAATGTGGTTTATATTAGTAACGACAAATTACTTCCCATTTAGCTCACACTACAAATGTGAAATTGCAGTACCTTTTAGAGCAAAACCATTCAATATTGCCATAGTAAGAGGGTGTCAGCATTTCCCTTCCAGCCTCCTTCACTGAGCGGCTTAGAATTCAACTGTAAAATCTCGTTCAAAGCAGAAATTAAATGGACCAGGTGCTAACACAATTTGAGGGGGTTACTCCTCATCAGCTGTTCCATTTAAGCGGAGTAGATTTTCGCATGAAATACAACTTTCATTTCTGCAGATACTGATAAAAACAACAGCTTCTTCTTGTAAGCCTTCAAAAGCAGTAGAGTAGCCTCAGTCATCGAGTGCTAGTGCTCGCCTTGTAGCGCATTTTCACTGATCTGACTCTTTGGGTGGTTTGCTTTTCAATGTTGGGCTCAATTTAGATGAGCTTTGTGTGGCAACATCGTGGCTACTCGATCCTGAGTCTGAGTGATGAAGAGAGCACAAGGGCTTTGCTTCAGATGCTTTCCCCCAGCACCTGGTGCCACCTACTCTCCCTACGCCTCCGTACCCCACTCTCGTCTCGCTGAGAGCTGTCACCAGCAGAGTTGGAGTCTGGGGTTGGGACTCCCCACCTTCTGTCCTGGGCAGAAAAGAGCAAAAGGGTGGCAGCTGCACGATAAGAGGCAGGTTTGCAAAGGATCTCTGCTCCTAAGCCTGCCAGTGCACTGGAGATGTGGTGGGGATCTCTAGGACACGTCCCAAAGGAGAGGTAGCTTGCGCATCACCGGGGTTCAGGACTTTGCTTTCCATTTCCAAGTCCAGAGGCATCTGCTTGTCTTGAAAGACCTTAGAAAAATTTTTACTCTAGTCATTTTGAGTCTTTATTCATTCTGCCCACATGCTTCCAGTGATATGTGCTCCCAAGTGCTTTGCTGCCGCAACAAGTGTGTCTGTAACATCATTTTGTACACTCTCTAGGGCAGGAAACCTCATTTCCTTGATTTCATGCAGCTTTGTGCATATTTATGGATAACCAGTTAATGATTCATAAAGATGAACCACTTTGCTTCTTTTGAAAATATCATTACCTGTTTTGATAATAAAAATAGCCAAATAAACTGTATTTTATGTTGAAAGAAAGAGAATTCCTTTCCCTGCCATCCCTTTATCTCAGGTGTGCTCAGTAATTGCATCTGGGAAGAATTTGCCTTAGGAAGATTTCCCATAAATCTAATTAAAATAGAGTTGTATTTTTTTTGAAGCGGTAATTCAACAATGCATACGGTATAAGCACCGTCTGCCAGGCAGCAGGAACAGCCTGAAAGTTCAAGATGGAAAAGAAAGCTGAGCAGCACAAATGAAAACCTTTAACCCCTCTTGGAAAAGGCATCATCTTACAGGTCAGTGTAGCAAGTGGACAGTTTGCACGATAATTGCAAATGGGTGCAGTAAGCTTTGAGGCTTAGAAACGCTCCTCTCAGCACCATTGATCCAAAGTAACAGCGCTGGTTCTCAGCACAATTAAGTCATAAACTTGAATGTGCTCTGCATGTTTGAACCTGCCTTAAGCTTTTCCCTGGCTGATAACACACACGTGCAGTGCAGCTGAGTACGGGGAAAATTCGTAACCACTTATCCCATTAGCTCTGCTGTACCGTGAAGTCCTGTGCAAGGAGGTATTTTCTACACGCAGAAGGACGAAAGCGTTCAGTCTTGCTTTAATGCCATATTTTGCACTTAGTATTGAAGTCTGACAAATGAGCGGTGATTTAGAATTCCTCTCCACTTCCTGCTACAGCTTGCTCTATAAATCAGATGGATAGGACCACAAATGGGGTAAAGAGAAACAGGGCTCGAGAGTCATATAGTGATACGCAATGGGGGAATAAGTGTCACCGAATCTAGTGCTCATTTTTAATGTTTAGTTACATTCTAATGGAGTCTAGTGGAAATAAAAAAGTCATATTAATATTCAGTCAGCAGCTGTGAAAGATGTCTCTCGAACTATGTAATACTTAAAATTTTACTGGCAAAATAGGATCAGTGTAAAACCTACTGAGTAGCTAAAGTTTTCCAGCCATTTAAGTAACGTCATACCATAATCAAGAGGATGCTGAATGATCTTAAATGAAGCGTGTGCTGGTTTTGCTTAAGAAATAATTTAGTAGCCCAGAGGCTTAGGGTTAGCTTCAAAAAATATTCAGTGCATTCAGGCCCGAATTTCACACTCCCTGATAGGGCAATCCTCTGGAAAATACAGAATGAGAAGAAGTGGTATATTGCTGTATGTAGAGATTGTTCTGAACGGAACATAAAATACAGAAGAATGTTGAATAGATATCTTTGCTGTGGAATAGACTGGCTTTGAGAACTCTGAAAGAATTATCACTCTTTATTAAATTATTCCCTGAGATTTATTTTTCTTAGGAGTACTCTAAAAAGAATTTTTATCACATGGGGGAGTCAACAGGTTTGGAGATGGTTAGAGAGATACTCGGAGTGAAATCAGTATAGCTGTCCTCATATCAGGAAAGGACAAGCTGCACTGGGTCTCGCTTCCATCTTAATCTATCACCTTAGAAAGAACGAAGCCCTGATTTTTTGTGTCAGAGGAATGACTCAAATGGAGAGTCATCCACATCAGGCTTGTTCTGGGCTCCTCATGAGCAGCTGATGTGATGTATCGTGCTCACCTGCCTCACCCAGAGACATTGCAGCCACCTTTCCCAGCTACTGACACTGCTGCACAAACAGAAACACTGCCTTACTGTTAAGATTGCTGTGAATTGGTTCAGATGCAAGGGAAGGAATCAACCATGTGCGTGTGCAGAGAGTTAAAATTGTAAAAGTATGCACAGAAGAAGGAGGGGTGAGAAATTCAACAGCTTTGCATAACAGCCTTGCATGCAGTGAATATCCCTCCAGCTTTGTTTTTGTTGGATCAGGGCATTGGTTTCCTGAAGCTACTTAGGGTAACTGCTGCTTTGTGTAAGCAAGAACATCAGGATCAGTTCCTAAAAATAAAATCTGATTAGATTGAGCATATTAATTAATAATAAGGAAAGAGGAAAGCAACAGGAGGGTAAAAGAAACCCTATGTAATAACATATCAAAAATATTAAATCTTCTCAGTCGGTTGAGGACTGTTCATGGTAATTGGCAAAACTATATACAATGTATTGTTTGTGTGCTTTCCCTGCCGCCCCCTCTCTCTCTCATTCATCAAATTGCTTGTTCGGGCTTCAAATAAATAATTGTAATAAAAAAGCTAAGGCAGATCCTTAAAAACTGAATGAGCCTTTCAGACTCACAAAAGCTTGAAGTGCTGGAATTTTTTTCCCTGAAAGGGCTAAACATTAAGATCATGAACAAATCATTTTGTCCAGCTAGTGTGAGCTTCAAACGCACAGCTGCATACGTCCAGGGAAGTGACATATCTTCAAAGAATATAGCCAGCCTGAACGATGAAGATCAGTCTGCCAGCCTGCACAAATCTACATGAGTGCTTACACTATCAGTCAGGCATTTCCTGTACTCCCATGGGTTGGGTCTTTTTTAATGTGAACTATCAAGGGTTACAAATGGACAGTTTTGGTTGCATTTCCTCCCGGCTCCCAGCTGTGTGCTCTGTAAGGAGGACTGAGCGTATCCAAGGCGCTCTCCTGGGCTGCTCAGTGTGTGATAACACCCCCTTAGTGGGAGTTCTTTGCAGGATCAGCAGGACCAAATATGAAGCAGCAATGCTTAAAGATTGTACAGAACTCTGTAGGAGGTACCCTCCGTGTGTTTGGTGTGTTGGTAGCCAAGTGTTTGAGTGTCTCTGCTTCAGTGGCAGTGGGTGCTGCAGTGCTGTGCAGACTCTGCTCCCACCGGCGAGCCCCGGTGTGGAAGCAGCCTGGCCACAGCAGCATGGCCAACTGGCCCTGTGCCATCGGCCCACCTGGGGCTCTGGGCTGCGGTGCCTGCAAGAGAGGAAGCTCCCAAACTTTATGCCCAACCTTCCCTCTCAGAATAGCAGCTATGCAAAGGCTGAGGGATGGAGCGATACAGTTTGACAAATACAGGTTTCTGAGAGCCATATTATTCAAAAACCTATTGGAGGTGTAGGACTCCAACCTGCAGTTCCCTCGTGGTCTTCATCTCTACCCAGCATGGCCAGTCCATTCTGGCCTTAGAGTCCCACAATGGTTTGAAATCCCTCAACCAGATCAGATTGCTGGGAGAGCAGCAGGTTAATGAACGGGAAGAAAGTGACACCCCAGACTGACTCCCAAAGCCCTGCTGTCATCCCTCTGAAGCCCCACTAATCTCTCTATCCCTGAGTCTGAGCCCCTTGAAGCTCTGTTACACTTCTAAGTCTGTCCTTTGTCCCACAGTGCTACCCACCACACTGCAATTCAACTTCTGCTGCTGGCCACAAGGACTGAATGAAGTCCTTTGCCTGTTGTCACTGGGATGACTTACCACGCTCTACCTACAGTGCCAAGAAGCAGTGGGAGCTTCACTTTCTGACTCTCTGCTTTTGACCACTGCCAGGGACGGGATGCTGGGCTTGGTGAACTAGTCTCAACCTGTATCGCCATTTTCATGGCATGCTGATCGTTTTGATCCTGAGCCAGCTATCCAGCCATTCACTCTGGCTCTGAGGACTTGTACTACATTATCATACAATTTGATATTCATGCAGGACAGATGTGATATTGCAAATATAAATCAAGAGGGGACAATTCTCTCTTGGAAGGTCACGTTGTGTGGTGCTGTGCTTTGTGTTCAGTGAGCTTCTGGCTTGAAAAGTTTGGTGCATTTATTATTTTATCAAGTGCAGATGCCTTTCATCTCCTTTCTGTGCTTGACAGCTTCAGCATTCAAAATATTTTTCTTATTTTATCTATCTTCTATTATTTATCTGCTATTATCTATCTATCTATCTATCTATCTATCTATCTATCTATCTTCTATTTTATCTATCTTCTCTACTTGGGACCAAAACCTAGTCCTGCAAAGGTGGCTTCCTGCTGCCGGACAGCAATGTGGGGACTGTGTCAGGGAGGTATTTTGCTGGTGTGCCTGTGTAATTCTGCGTTTCCTTAATCCAGCCCTTCCTCCCGCAGTGGCATGGAGGGTGGAGAGTGCCTTATAAAGCTTGATGTGAATGGGAACAGAATAGAAGGGCCTGGGCTGTAGCGATCAAGGTGGACTGGGCCATTGCCAAAGTTAGCATGATCCTGGGTTTATGGGAAGGAAGAGGGAGAGGAGAAGAAATTTCAGGATATGGGGAAGAAGTCCAGTGAATTTCTCTGAATTGTCCAACATGGTAGTTGTAAGAGAGAGGGAAACAAATCTTCTCTCTACCAGAGACACTCTCTTGTCCTGCACAAAATGACTGCTGCTCTCAGATACTGGTGGGGGCAGAAGCCGATAGTGTCATGCAGCGCTCTGGTTTCTTGCAGAACAAGGTAAAGGATTAATGCTACTGACTCCTGTATTACACGTTCAAAGATTAATGCTGTAATAAGAAAGGAAATGCTTGTGTAGGTAATTCAGCGAGCAATAACCTATCTCTTGCCTTGCATTTTTGTCCCTTGAGAGCATTTCTTCCTTACATTTGGGTTTTGTTTTCTGATTAAGTCTCTTACCTGTCCATGCTGTACAACTAGGGCACGTTTTTAGACAAATATGCACAGTATGTTTCAGAATTACTTATGAGCTTGACTAAATCCTCCAAGTGCTGTGCACAGCCAGTGAATTAATGTGCATAATTGCACAAATTAATAGAGTAGAAGTTTGGTTTAAAGATTAAGAATGTAAATGATAGGAAACAGTAGGTATGTCCATCTCTTTCTTTTTAATGGGTTCTTGCGTACCCCCCTAGATGTCTATGCATGATATTTGCTATAATGTTGCTCAGTTTCCAAGTTAATGTAATCAAGTTTAATCAATGATTAAACTTGACTTGCGTAGAGTGCGGTGTTGTCACTGCCTGGTGAGATGGTTTTAAAGTATGTTGGTGAGGAATGACAGTGGAATTTGTTACCTTATTTTATTGGTTGGGTCTGCATTTCTCAGTTGCCTCCTAAGAATATATCGCCCACAGTTGTAATCATGAGAGCATCACCTAAGGATGCTTCTATCTGCAGCGTGGTGTATCATTGGAGTGGTTGGCCTTTGGTAAAGATAGTGTCCTGCTGGAGGGTAGATGTCTTTCTTGAAGATGAAAGCTTCAATTTTAGAGAAAATGCTGACAACAGAGAATTGTGGATGAAAGTTGATTGCAGAGACATATTTGTAGCGCTCTGTCCACCTAATGATATTCAAGCTTTGTGGAAAATGAGGTGGGGCACTAAATGACATGTTGCTGTGGTGTTAACCAGCCTGACATTCCTGACTGATTAAAGGTTTAGAAAAATCATATAAAGAGCCATAATGGAAATGTGTTGCCCAAATGTCAGATGTTAACAAGATCTGCAGAAGGAAGTTAGGAGAATTCCAGTATATGTAGACAGTAAGTTGTGCTCCTTTACGTTATCATAGATACGTCATTTTGCATGTGGAACGATCTTTTTCACGTGCATGCCACTGTCTGTGGTATTAATTTATTCTGGAGAGGTTGGAGCTAAGAAGGAAACCATGTCTGAATGTGTTGCTAGAAGACATCGGTTGCCTTTGATGGAAAGAACTGAGTTAAACATAATGTGCAAAACTGTGAGAAACAAATCTGACATCTCAATAGAGGAGTGAATGGTTTCCATTAAGCTTGCTAAATCTGTCTTTCTCAGAATACCCAATATAACCTCATACACTCTTGATTTTAACAGGCTTTATTATACTCCATCTCAACTACATAAATATAAAGCTAAAATATCTAAAATATTTAACAGATGTGGAACAGTAGGGAGAGACCTCTACAGCATACAGTATAGGATTGGTCCAAATTAAATAGTGATCATGGGTTATTAAATATTAAATGAAGTTCTGGAGGTAGATCATTATCCCTAACCTTACATTGGCTGTTCTGCCACTTAAACAAGAAATTAAAAACACTCTTAACTAATATGATCTTTGAAAATGAGTAGCCTGAGAGTGGCTTGGTTCTGATCTTGCAAGCTGCATGAACTTCCAAAGAGTTAAGTGAGATTAAATCATGTTCCAGATATCAGGTATACTTCCATTTAGAAGACAGTATAGAAAGGGAGCTCTTGTACAAAAAAATTAACGAAGGCAGCAACTTTAGATCAGCCCCCCCAAGTACTTTGGCTATTCATAGCCAAATAAAAGGACTTGGAGTAGACAGAAGCGGACTGCAGCGATGGAGGCTTCGCAGACAGGGGGAGTGGGCAGAGTAAAGTATCTGTAAAGAGGAAAGATCAGGTGGAAGGGGAAGAGCTAACCCAGGGTGGTGTGAGAGGGGAATGAAGACGTGAGCCTGGGGCAGCGTGGCAGAGATGGAGTAAACAGATGGGATCGGTGTCTGAGGAGAAGCCCCAGTGTGTTTATCTAGGATATATATTACTAATCAGAAGGGTGTGGGAGAATTATAAGGGGGAGAAGGGAGATTTCACAAAAATTACAGCAAAACGTGGTTGCTTCAGGCAGTTACCCCTTCCTTACAAACAATAAGGGAAGTAAACAGTGACTTGGTCTGCTCTAACAGTGGCCGTGTTACATTTCTGTGGAGACAGCACATGTATGATTTATTATTAATACAAAGTATCACATCTATGAAAGTTTTCTGCTCCAAAAGTAGTTACAGCCATGTCGTGGTTCCCATTTCTGATAGAATGCTAAGAATAATCAGAAAGAATAATCAATTATTGCTATATATTCCACTGTATCAAGAACATTTACAGATATCTTAAAGAGGGGAATTTTTTTAAGAAGCTGCTAATGTAAAACATCCACAGTAGATCCACAGAAAGAGTATGTAAAACATATGGACATAGACTATACGAACACAGTTTACTTGGTGGTAATAGACTGCCTTTATCTAGAAAGTATTAGAGTAGAGGATTTGTTGAAAGAAAACTCCTGGGCTCCTGGCTAATGAACAGAAAAGAGATAAGCAAAACATAATAATAAAATAGTAAAATACCACCTTACGAAGTTTAACAACCGTTGTCGTAACTGCTTTCATTCTTTTGTTAGTATTCAGTCTTTCATTTCCCATTCTTAAACATTTAAATATCAGTGGCTCTAATATCTGACAGAAGACAAAACATTTCTTCATTACAAGACAAAGAATAGCTCATCAGCAAAACACACACCAGGCTGAACACCTTCACAAATAGATCTGAGAGGCACAACAGATTGCGGCAATTAAAAGAGTCTCTCAAGCACTTCAAAACACAGATACCTCAGCTGTGTGCTTCATATTAATCCAAGCCTCCTTGAAGATAAAATTTGACAAGAAAGTCCTTCCTTATGGTTCCATGTTGCCTTCTCTTTTAACAAAAAACATCTGAAGTGAAAGAGAATTAGGATTTAAACATTCACAATAAGATTTGTAGTATGTGTAGTCATGATATAACTTACCTGGAGGAAAACGTGTCAAATGAAAGGAAGCACAATTTATAATATGGGCACAATAAAGCACCATTCCCCTTATTAAAATTGCATTTATTTGTCTGATGTGTACACACACTGTAGTGGAGAGATGGTGAGATCAGACTTAAAAAGAAAAACCTAGCATAGAAAAAACAAAAAAACCAAAATCCTACCATCTGTACGGTAATGAAAGAACAAAAAGGAGGGGGACATCCTTTTAATTATCATGATTAATCATGGTTATTACAGAAGAAATAAGGGACCAACTAGAACAGTTCTCTGTCACGGTAGTAAATCCAAAAGAGTAGGCAGTCCCTGCAGAGCTTGCAATCATACACAAACCCAAGTAAAGCTCTGGGGAAGGTGACATAAAGCACACAGAGAGCGTTATGGCAGAGGTAGATCTTAACATGATCGCCACAGTGGCTTTTTGCCTGCTTTCCTAAACAAATAAGCTTGTAGGATCATTCTCTGTGTGTACCTGTGTGTGTGTGTTGGTGACCGTGTCTCTCTTTTTACCCCTGTAACATCACGGGAAGGGCTTGGGACTGATGAGGGAAAAAAAATTTGAGAGATCTCCTTTGCTGAAATCAGTGAGTAGACTTTGATTTGGTCGTCAGTCATTCACAACATCAGAGTCATCTGAATAAATAGCAACGCTCTGCCCCATAGCATACAGACTAGCAAGAGAGGAAACATTAGTGTTGCTGAGCCTTTCCAGCTGCCTTAGATTTCCCACCGGGCATGTGGCCCTGCAGTTGTAATCACCGAGTATCACTGCGAGTCCTACCTACTTGACAGTAAGAAGCATAGCCTTGTCTTTGAAGTTAAACTAAAGATAGATTCCTTCTTTTTCGTGCATAATTAGTATCAGATGACCGAATGCACAGCGGGGGTTCTTGCTATACTTCGTGTTATGTTTCAGCAGCTAAATATAACTGTAATACTTCAGAAATACTTAAAAGACCCAGACCAAACAACTCCCCCAGATATAGTAGTCATGCCAGTGTTCTTTAGGGACTGCTGTTACTTTCCAGTTCGGTTAGTCAGCACCAGTGTGTGTGGCTGCTGCCAGAATGGGTGGCACTGGGGACTCAGCAAAGCCGTGCCTGAGCTCTTGGGAAGGAGGGGAAGCCATGAAGCAGCTGAGATATGCCAGAAGTGTAAATTCTTCATAGTCTCTTGGTGCCGCCTCTGCCTCGTGTTTCATGATTCATGGTTCAGAAACTGCCCCAGGCAGAATCAGGGCTACGTGGTGTGTTTGCTCACACGTAGGATGAGAAGACAAGTGCATGGGAGTCTGCCTGTGTTTGCTTAGATCATCCTTTGTCATCACAAATAATTGTACCTTCCAGAGCTGCGTGTGAACACACGAACCCTTGTGGGGTTGAACATACATTCAGCAAGAAGGTTGTTCCTGAGTTGGTATGTAAATGAGACACGCCACAACTTGTTCTTCATTTCAGTGGTAGCTCCTTGTCAGGAAAGAATGCTGGTCTGGGCGCAGCATTTGCTGTCAGTTCTAAAATCCTTTCTCTATCTCTTGTAGGTTTTTGTTTTTAACTAACAGCTTACCCCTGTGTGCATTTCCTGACACTTGCTGCAGTTTCAGGCCATCATTAAATGGGAGCAAAGCAGGGCATTGGTACAAGGTGCCAGCACTCCATACTGATCGTATCTCTTGCCTCACTCAGAAGAGGCCAGAGTCATCAGCGTGCCAGTTCTGAATGAGCTTTACTGGAGCCATCTGAATGGTCCCTGAAAACATACCTGTCCATGAAAATGTCTGAGCTTTTCTGGTCCACATTTCTCATCTAGAGTGATGTATTGCTGACTAGCTCATCTAGGAGGCCCCAGGCTGTGGAGAAACTTGCTGATGCTCAGTGGTGAGATCACTGGGTTTGATTCCTCCTTGTTTCCACTGAGAATCCTCTGCATAAAGATTCGGAGTTGTACAAAAGCTGTGGGAGAGCAAAATGAAGAAGTAGGCAAGCTTCTTTCTTCAGAGGTCTAAGGCAGGGAGGAGAAACAGGTGAGATGATTGAATGGTCCTTGCAGGCCTTCGAAGTAAATTAACAAAAGGAGGAGAAAACCATTCCTTGGGCAGAGTTGTCAGGGTTCAAGGAGGGACCAGCCTCCAGTGGAAGAGGAGCTTCCACATGTCAAACCTAATAACACATTCAAGCAGAAGTGGCCAAGAATCATGGTGCTCAGCTGAGTTGATGACCCTATTTAGGCAAGAAAGAGGATGCTGTTCTATGAGGCAAAAAAAGAGATGGGTGATGGGTGGTCACAAGTAAGCAGTGAAGAGGAGCTGGCAAGAAAAATTAAATACAAATGAAATGGGGATTAAAAGCATCTTGCTAAAAAGGACGAAAACAGAGTATTTGCAAAATGTTTAATTTTACACTGACTGCCTTCCAGTGGTAGTTCTTTGGTCATTTTGCTGGGATTTCATGTATTCTAAACTAGGTCTCATTACAATAACAGAAACCAGCTCCAATCCAGATCTCTCTCTTGCCTTTATAGAACTGACCTCTTTTCTTTACTCCTCTTGAGCACTGCTCGAAGTTTAGGTAAGGCCTACGGAGCTGTACAACAGCAGAATCTAATTTAGACCCATCATTGGATAAAAGATGATGATTGTTTTAATTTTAATTAAATAAAAAAATAAGATTTGGTGACATGAAAAATGGAATGGACAAACTTCAGAAATCTCAGAAGAGACTTTAGTGAAAATGATTCTAATTAATTAAACAGGAGCTTTGTCACCAGTAGAGAAAACATTCTGAAATAATAAGTGTAAAATGTAAGTGTAAAACAACAGGACAAATGAGCAGTGCGTGTATGTGCTGAAACTGCTTAAATGAATTCTGCAGTAAAGTGCTGGTAGCACAAGTCTAGATCCCTGTTCTGAACATTTCAGCCTCTGCCTGGAAACAGCAGTTTCTTTATATAGTGTGAATGAGATATAAAGAAAGACTTTCAAAGCCACTTTCCATCTCTGGTAAATGTGGGCCAGTTCCCAACCCCAAATTATAGGTATATACAGTACAGGAGAATGTGGTTATCAATTTCCCTAGCACACCACGAGAGAGCTTTTGATCTTTGTGCTCAGATTTTCTTGTTAGTGGCTTTTGAGGAGGCAAGAGGAGCAGATGACAGTCCACAAAGACCAATGCATTGACCTTTTTCCCTGCCTGTTCCAAGCCTGAGCAGAATTTAGACCTGGGAGGGGAAAGGCCAAGCTGCTGTCAGGCAACACAATGCTTCCTGCTCTCCAGAAATTTACTTGTGATTTGCCGGGGCCGGTTGTTTGTTTGCCCTTATGTTGCATTTTAACCTGGTTTCATAAACAAATGCAGCTTATATAATGTGCTGGGCTGTGTCCCTGCCCCTCAGCCTTGCCTCTCCCTCCTCATCTTTTTAACCCTTTAGCCAATTTTTACCAAATCTAACAGCTTCTGAGTTCTGTGAGTAGAGGAGGGAGACTCACTGGTAAAAGCACTGTATTGTGACCTCAGTCTTTGTGAGACATCAGAGAACCTCCTCAGAAAGCCACCAATGAAAAGGAAAAGCATAGAAAAAAATGCTTCAGTGGCTGCTGCTGCTTGCAGAAATATCTGTTCTTCACTTTTCTTCCCTTTTTAAATAAAAATGACTTAGCAAAAACATTCAATCATGTGTCCTCAAATGAAATCCTGCAAGTACAACATCTGGAAAGAGACAGTCTTTTCTTCTGTCAGATTCATGCAACGTCAAATGCATTTGTCTGTTGGGTTACACCACCGTGCTTTCCCAAACGAGAAAATCTGGGCTGGCTCTTCATGTGGAATAAATTGGAGCAGCTCCATGGAATTCAGTTTGCTGATTCCTAGCAGCATAGGCTCCGATCCTTTCTTTTTCTGCACATATGTGGCACCTTCTAAATAATACAACACATTTAGAAATGTGATATTCAAGGTTTCAGAGAAGTCTGGTGGCAGTGAGACAGTGGGATTGTTTTTAAATTGGGTTTGGGTTGCGGTGTTATTAAACCTAGTTAGCTTACGTAATAAGTAATTTGTGATTTAGTTCCCAACATCGGTACATGTTAAATGGATGACAAACATCATTATCCATCTTCTTACCATATTTTCCATATTCCGTTCCATATTGCCTTTAAGTGCTCGGTTGCTGGGATTTAGTGTGGAGGAGACTAAACAGACCACTGCTTCTGTCATGTTTTAACATGAAACATCAAATCCAAAGCCTGGGTCCATTGAGCACTACCAAATAATGAGTGGCTTTGATTGTTCACAAGTCTTTCCAATGAAATGTCAAACTTTTCTTACTAGGAAAATGATCTTCACTAACGCAGAGCTTGAAAACAGATAATTATCCAAGAACAAGAAACAGAATTAACATGCACTGGAGCATGTCATGAACATTTCCTTCAGCAAATAAAAAGGGTAATTGCTGTCTGAATACAAAGCAAGGAGAAAGGTTTGCTCTCTTCCTTAGCCAATTTAGATTGGCCACTATTTACTCATTTAACCCATGAAAACATGGAGCGTATCAGAAGGGTGCCATTCAGGGGCTGATGGAGTGCGACCAGCCTCCTGATGGCAGGCACTTCTCATTTCACACTTCCCACCTCTCATCAGACAGAAGGTTCTTGGCTGTTATTACAAGTCCAAAACCTGATGAGTCAGAACTCCTAGTTAAACAGGACGTTTGTAAACCACGTTAAGCCCCAGCAATAATTAATACATTTTTTGAGCCACATTTTGACTTCAGGCACAGCTAAGAGGCTTCATTCTTAGCCTACAGGAAAGAAAGAACATTATTTGGTATGTGGACACAATTCTCCCATACAGAAATCAGAGAAGTAAGGAAATAACGCTCCTAATGGCTAATGGGAGTGGTTCTGGTTTGTGATTTTGATTTTACAAATCAATTTTCTAATATTAGAAACTAGCAGAGTGTAGAGACACAGGATGGAAGTCAGGAAGAGGCCTCCTGAAATATCACATACAGCTCATTGACATCACAGGCAGCTTTACTAACAAATTTATTCAGCCAGGTCTTGTAAATGCTTGGGAATTTTTGCCTCCATCTTCCTCTTGGGAGGCTGATCCTGAAACTCATAACTCTGATAGCTAAAAAGCTTGTTTTCCCTCTTTTTATTTCTGTGCTAGTTTTATTCTTAGAGATCTCTCTGCATTTAAGGGGAAAGCTAAATACGTTTTTAGACAATAATCATATTCTCCGGGTCCTCTTTGTGCTAGCAAAAGCAAGCCTTGGTCTTTCTGAGAAGACTTCATTTTTTATGGTCATTTTATTAACTCCCTGCAAAAGCTATCCCATTTAAAGCTGCTCCTTTCCAAGCATGGAGGAAGAGTGTCGTAAGCATTGCAGAACAGCTCTCTCATTTGTGAGAGCATAGAAGGCAACGTTCCAGGCCTGGCATCGTGCCTCTGTATCTCAGTGTGGCAGAGACACGGTGTGTTCATCTCCCAGCCACTTACCCTCGCCGAGAATCAGGCCTTCTGCTCTGGTGCATTATGGCCATTATGACAAAGAGTAAGTGCAGCTCCCACCGGTGATAGCCCCGTCATCCATCTCATACGTGCCCACACGCCACGCACGCCTGCCTGGGGAGGCCCACGTTTGTCTGGCGAGGGGTCACATCGCAAGAACTGGTGACACTGTCATTTCGAGTACCTTGTTGGCACTCTCAGCAATCCTCTGCCTCTCAAGCTGTTGTATCAAACAGCCACTGTCCCAAAACCAAACTCTTTTGAAGAGTCAAAGATCGTTTATAGGCAACTTCTGCATACTCATCGCCAATAATTACAACATTTACCTTATGTTTTTATTACAATTGTTTACCTTTTTTTTTTTTTTTTACAGTAACAAGATGCAGAAAGTCTTAATATAACAGCGACAGGTTTTTTAGCCATATGCTCTATTTTCAGACTACATGTTGTACTGCAATTTAAAAAGCAGATTTTATTTTTGGAGAAGGCTGCGCTAAGCTAACTGACTAAAGGTGAAATTTGTGCCTGTGGCAGCGACTAACCCAAGGTGTATGTCCAACTTAGGCACACTAGGCATCAGGTCCTAAAAATCTTCGGCTCATCCCATAATACTGAAAAGATACAGCCCAACACTAAAAATGTGACATCAAGGAGAGTTGTTTGCTTGCTTCCTTGGCCTACCGGATTTACTGAATTCAAATGAAATTGGGCTAATTCTCTTTAAACAGCTGTTGTGCTTTGTTAAAACAGGTTATTAACTATAACAAGTCTTTTTTAATTTGTGCTCACTTTACATCATTCACAATTAATACTTTTTGGGTGACAGTTCACTCAAATTGTTATTATGAAGCTTTTGCTAAATGTGATGGGATTCTGTGGGTGCACATTCTTGTTGCTTCTTCACAGTGTTATCAGTAAATACGAGAACGTATGTAGCTCCTGTAATTTAATTCAATGAATATTAAGCTGATCTTGGTGCTAGCACTCTGCTAGAAATATAGCCACCTTTAATAAGCAGTTGAAAAACAGAAACTATAAACATCAAAAATAGAAGCATTATTTCTGCAGTATAACAAGGTGAATCTCTAAAAGCCGTCTTAGGTTCCTGCTGAAATAATTCTCTTGCATTCGTAATCAACTAAGAGAGAAATAATTGCTTTTAGCTTCTCTACTGTGGAGTATGGATCTGCAGTGGACTATGTCGAAGTCAGAGGGAAACAGCCAGATTAGAGGAAGGACACAGAGGGGAAATGAAAAGTATTCAAAGCTAAATGAAAGTGTGGATCCTTAAGTATCTAGTGTTTCATCTGGCAGTAAAAATATGAGGAAGATGGTAACGAGTCAATCTGCATAAACCAGGAGAAGAAAAAGTATTCACAGGTAAATACAGACTTATGCAAATACAAAGCCTCAAGGACAGAGGACTGGAAAGTGTATGTGGAGAAGTTAGGGCTATAAAATTAGGAGGAAAAGTTACATATAGAAAATAAAGGAATGGTTGCAGGAGACTTGCGCAGAATCCATAAGAAGCTAAATCCATTGTCCAGATGCTGTTTCAGAAAGGAGTAATTTAGTGATTTAATGGGGAAAAAAAACCCCAAACCAAAGCAAATAAAAACACCAATTATATCAGCTATTTGGCTTGAAAAAGATGGATAACATCTGAAAGCAACTCCTAACCTTCCCAAAAGATGTACAGCTCATACTAAAGATGCTCAGAAATACAGAGAGACAGTTGGTCAAATAATTAAAATCTTTTGAGCAAAGAATTCCAGAATGAAGCAGAATATGAAAACTAACAGGTAAAACACATTAGAAGTACGTATATCATTCCCCCCACTGCCAACAGATAGTGATCCTAAGCAATCCTTAGGTCACTGTGTTCCTCCCACTGGGAGGCGAGGAACAGCCATCGGGACTGTGGCCGTGGTTGAGTGCTTTTGCCTCCATACTTGTGAACCTGGGGGCAGCGGGGCTGGGGCTGGGGGCCAGGGCCAGGGGTGGCTGCTGCTTCAAGGTTTGGATGGGAGTTACAGTGCTCAGAATTGCACTCATCGTTCAAGTGTATACTGCCTCATCTGCAAGATAATCCTTTGTGGACACACGTTGTCCAAGAGTTGTGCTCTCCATCTCCACAGGTTGGGGGCTGACCTGCTGGAGACCAGCTCTGAGGAAAAAGACCTGGGAGTCCTGGTGGACAACAGGATGACTATGAGGCAGCAATGTGCCCTTGTGGCCAAGAAGGCCAATGGCATCCTGGAGTGCATCAGGAAGAGTGTGACCAGGAGGTCGAGGGAGCTCATCCTTCCCCTCTCCTCTGCCCTGGTGAGGCCCCATCTGGAGTACTGTGTCCAGTTCTGGGCTCCCCAGTTCAAGAAGAACAGGGAACTGCTGGAGAGGGGACAGCAGAGGGCTACAAAGATGATTAGGGGCCTGGAGTATCTCTCTTACGAGGAAAGGCTGAGGGACTTGGGTCTTTTAGTCTGGAGAAGACAAGACTGAGGGGGGATCTGATCGACACCTATAAATGCTTAAAGGGAGGGTGTCAAGAGGATGGGACCAGTCTTTTTTCAGTGGTGCCCAGTGACAAGAGGAAACGGGCACAAACTTGAACATAAGAAGTCCCACCTAAACATAAGGAGGAACTTCTTAAAGCCCTGGAACAGGCTGTCCAGAGAGGTGGTTGGAGTCTCTGTCTCTGGAGATGTTCAAAGCCCGCCTGGACAAGTTCCTGTGGAACCTGCTCTGGGTGGACCTATTTTGACAGGGGGGGTGGACAAGATGATCTCCAGAGGTCCCTTCCAACCCCATATCATTCTGTGATTCTGTGATGCTTCAGTGTGCTTGAAGAGAGCCTACCTCCTCCAATACATGTATATCCATATGCCAGGAGCACTGGCATAGAAAATAAGATACAAGTCTAAGTAGATGCAAGGTACTTAGGCTAGAGAGAAAAACATAAAGCAAAGGAATCTACCAATATTGGTCCAATTCCCTCATTGGAAAAGGTCTGGTTGGGAGAGTTGTGAATAAAATTCTAAAACCATTGTCAGCCCTTAACCACGTTGCATAAATTATTTATAGCTGTTCAATTAAATTATTCTAACACTGTACAGGTGACTCGTAAAGCAAGCTGTGCTATGCAAAGGTTATTGTAAGTATCTGAATAAATACAACAGAAGGAAACCTTTTGGGGGTGTCAGTTGATCCAAAAGGTTAAATGTCTGTTTTCTTGGCTAAAAAAAGAAAAAGGATTTAAGAGTAGAGCGGTGCTCCCTTTGTGAGCTGTACTGCTTTCTGAAGAAACTAGAAGGGGATAATTCATTGGAAATCCTTTTGGATTTCTATGAAATACAAAAATAGGAAGAACAAAGCAAAGAAAATGTCTGACAAAATAGACAAATAAGTTCCTTTTGCTTATTTTGCTGTAATATATGAATGGTAGATAAATGTGAAAAGAAGAAGCAAAGGCAACTGCCAAATGTTTTTAAAAAGGAGCTAAGAGCATATGTGGAGGAAAATTGACCATAAATGTTATCTCCAAGGAGAGGACCCACTTGGAATAAGCATATATATGGCAGTTATGTCTAAAATTTGTTATGTTGCTATTGTTTTGTGGAATGACAGAACATCTGCTCAGTCACAAGGCACCAGTAAAATGCAGCTTTATGCCTAAAGCAATATGTCAGTCCCTAACAAAAAATGTATATAATAGGCTAAAAACAAAGGCGCATTGTCTTCTTCAGTTGTAGTAATTTCTGACCTAATAATGGTTTAGAAAGGATTTTTTATTTTATTTTTTAAAAAAATATGAATGGAAGGATTGAGTCATTTGTGACTTTTTTCAAGATTAGGCTTTGTACGTTATTTGTATATAAGCTGGGAAAATGCTTTGTCTTTGCAAATCATATTTATGTCACTAAATCACTTTTAAAAGGCAACTGCTTGTAAGTACCTTGAGAAAAGATCACGCTTAGCTTACGGTTTCTAAATGCAGGATGTCATCAGCCATTTTTTGATCACTGTGAAAACACCAGCAAGTAAGATCCGTGTGCTCACATGACAAGTGGGCAGAAGTCAGATTTCACCTCAAAGCTGTCTTTTCAGAGAGGAAAAGCATTCACACTGAAATCCATCATATAGAAAGCTAATTAACAAATCCCTCAGGAAATAATTATTGTATGGGGTTTGTCTCTGAATATTCCAAGCACGCAACTTTTAAGTGGCTTTATTCAAAAACTCTATTCTCTTAGATTTTCATTGCTGTGCTCACTGACCTGAAAAGCCTGAAACTGTGGTGTAAAATAAATTTTTAAAACCTATTTTCTGATGAAATGGGTTTATTGTCCTACAGTTTGCAGTCATCCCCTCAGATATACGTGCATATATGACCCCTCAGAAAATAGCCTCATCAATGAAATGAATTGAAATTGGCACTTTTATCAAAATACTTTTCATGGAGCTAAACAGTTATTATTTAGTTAATGTGTAGAAGTATTCAGCTGGAACGTGCCTTCATGAAAAAACAGGAGAATAAATTTATATTCTAACACATCTGTGGTCGGAGTGAGAATTAGGGTTAGACTCATTGTAGAAAGCTCAGGGGTTGTGTGTCACATACTCTTTGAAGCCTCTGAAGTCTGAAGGACTCTTTTATGTGACCGGGAATGTGTGCTACATCATCAAGTATTAATAGGGGAGAAAGACAGCAACTATTCTCATATGACTTCTTTCTTCTCTGTAAAACCATACATCAGCAGAACTGGGTTTTTTTTTAATGTCACTTAAGGCTGGCACCTTTGCTGGAACAAATACAATGCATGAGGATAGTCATCTGTATCTGACTCAGAGCTGAATAGTAATACGTGATTTTTACCTTTCAGCTGGATCAGATACAGATACTAAAGCTTTCCCACATGAAGACTGTATGGTTTCCCAAAAACCCTTTAGAGGTTTATGAACCTGATCCAAAGCCTGTTGCAGTTGGGAAAATTCCTGATCTGAGTCAGTTTTCAGTTGGGCTGTACAAATCTTATTGATCTATTTATATAACCTTTTCATGAGTAAAAAAAAAAAAAAAAAAGTCTTTCAGATGTGCAAAAGCTTGAGGACTTATTTTTTAAGCTGTTAAGATTTCAGTATTTTCTTGAATCTTAAGCAGCAGATATCTTCTGCTTTGTGAAGGTAAAGGTACAAGCTCTAGTGCCCAGCCTGAAATCCATTGCAATTGTTCAACCAAGCATCAATTCTCAGCATCAAGAGACTGCGCTCCCAGGCTGGAACTGCCAGAGATGGCTGGACAGCATTATGCATCAGCAGGCAGAGCATAAGTCAGCAAAAGAAGGCTTGTTTACGAGTGGTTTGTAAGCAGTAATAGAAATGACATTACTGCCTCCAATCTCCGATCTCCACTGATAAATATGGGCAAGGGACTGTGACTCTCTCTACAGCCGTCTGTGGGGAAGATCAAAGTTTTAGGGGTTGGTGGCAGCAGCTACAATTGTTCAGGATTTTTGGCAGATCATGATCTCTGAAGAGACCTTGAGCCTTCATGTGACCTCCAGCTCCTGTTGGAGACCTCTGAGTCCCCTAGGATTAAGGGCATTCCCTGTCCACACCCACCTCCTGCAGCTAGCAGAGTTTAATAAAAAGTGAAGGTTAGTGTCTTTCATTAAAGCTTCACCATCCTAGTCCATCCTGATGCAGTCTGTGCTATTTCAGTGCAGTGATAGGCCTTTGAGAAAGTTTTCTGTGATTCTGTGAAAAAAGGAGATGAAGAAATGCTGACGTACACTTTGCTGTCGCTCTAAAACAGTGATCTCACTAAAGTCACGTGGTGGTGGTCAAAGGACATGTGTTCCTTCAAAATCTATAAAAGAGAAGGGTGCTAGATCACAAGTCACTGTGCAGTGGTGACGTAGCCTTCTCAGCAGGGCTGCACAGTGTGGGGGGAGCTTCTCACTAACTTGGCTCCACTATTTCATCTCCCAGAATGGGTTTATTTATAGATAAGCCATTATTATCTGTGCACCGAGTTGGGCTCTGGTTCATCATTCTAGGTGAATGGTAGCCACAGATAGAAAATTCGTTGCTGGAGAAGTGATTGGAAAAGGTTGGGAAAGGGTATCCGTGGTGAAAAAGTTCGGTAGGTTGCACCTGAGTAGAGTTTAAGTTGTAATGTTGGACGTGTATATAAGGGCTCTGTGTAATTTGATGGCCCTCTTTCCTGGGAGGCCAAGAAAGACCTGGGTAAATCTTCATTATTATGAGCAGTTGATGCAGATCTGGGCTCCGGTTCATCGCTTTTTGTAGTGAAGGCACTAAGAACCCAGAAGTCTGTAAAATGCTGCAGTGCACCATGTTGAAAAGCTGAGCTTAGTTCTTGGTCTTTGTCCAAGAGGATTGTACACGTTTGGATTAAGGATTTACTTGTTTTGAGCAGAGGTCAGGATTGAGCCATGAGCACTGAATTAAATCAAATTTTTGAAAAGAAGGACTACCTTCACAGGGAGTAAATGTTTCTGCTTTGACTGGCAAACTATCATTAAAAGCTTTTATTAAATTTTGCATCTGTTCTGTTCACCACTTAGCCATTTCTTTTCATTCTGAAGGATTATAACTAAGAAGGAATGAGTCTTCTCTAATATGGTCAGGACACAATAAATCTGTGAAAGAACTGAGTTATCTTTCTCCCTCATAGGCAAATTTTTTCCAATTGTTTAACAAAATGTTGTTTTGTATTGCCGTGACATCAGTCTTTACGCCCATGAATAATGAGGCTCAACATTAAGCAACTTGTTTATAAAAAACAGTCATGCAGTAACAATTAGGCAGTGTTCAGTGTGCTTCCCCACTAGAGTCCCTACCCTCTCCTCCCACTTACTGATCTTCCCACCGCAGTGTGAAGTTATTTGTGTCTTCAGAATGAGCAAACAGATCTTCTCCGTGAAAGGGTGAAAAATTTCCTGAGTTCTGCCATATAGAAGTTGGCATCTGTTGTTCTGTAGAACAGGATCTCTGCTGCACTGATCCAAGTGTTTGTCAGCCCCAGAGCGGAGGGTGGCAGCTCACAGCATCTGAAGAAGGAGGGAACTATCACAAAAAGCTTCCCACTACAGAGAAATTGCTGCATCCGTCATCATCCTTTCAACCCAGTTAATAGAGCTGTATTAGCCCTGTGCCCCAGTTCCTCCCCCACCTCCCTTTTAGTGTGAAATGTGTTTGAGTCTTCAAAGTAGCTACATTTCAAAATACATTTTGCTCAGTACCAAGAATAACCACAGTCCTCTGGGATAAAACAGCCTGAACCGGTTCTGCAATACTTTGGGGGGAAGATACTTGTGATGGAGGGTATTGGAGAGATCCTGAATGTGACCAGCTTTGAGAAGCATCACAGAGTCTTTCTGTTTGGTTAAAATATTTCCACGTAACTAGAATAACGGGTCCTAATCGTACCTCATCATACCACTCCAGCAGAGCTAACACCAACAAGGTTTTTATAATTCCAAAAAGGAGGCAAACAATCCACTGCCTTTCAAAACAACGTTTAAATGTGTTGTAGGCTTACTTTCAGCTACGTGAAAGAAGTGATCGGAAATACTGGCACAGCTATTTCCATCCCTTCAAAGCAAAATCAACACCTCCCAAAGTAATTTTCCAACAAGATGCAGAAAGTAAATTGGTAGTCACTCACAAAATGGGGATGGAAGGTATGGGGGGATGGCAACTTGATAATATCCAGGGCAATATAGCCAGACTGTGACAAAATCCACTCTGAGTCAGGATATTTCCCTGTCACTGGGCTGTAGGGGAAGCTGAGCTGTTGGGGCTTCTCTCTGCAGAAGCTGTCCCACCTTTTCTAATACCCTCAAGTGTCCTTTGCACAAGCAACCACAGATACAAGCTGTTGAGGGGAGCGTGGCCACTGAGGAACATGGAGCATCTTGGTTGTGAGATGTTGTACAAAAATGGCACAGCTCCAGCAGGAGGGGTGTTGTGTAGCTCAGCGAGGAGGTGCTGCTCTCAGGCGTGGGGGGAAGTTCAAGTTTCTCCTGAATTGTCTTTCCATGAAAAATGCCTTATAACAGAATGTATTAGGGCTAAGCCAGTTACTTAATTTCTTCCCAAATAGTGGTGTTCCCTGGATAGGATGGGTTTAGATTTGCTGAAAATTAAATGGTATTTTTCATTTTTTGGAACTACCAGTGAGCTGAAAAATCATTTATTCCCACAGCACTAATAGTAGGCAACTGTTCATGGTGACAGAAGGAGAGGAGAAAGATCAAAAAGATGAGTTTGGGAAGTAAATGTGTTGTTACAGCAAGTGTGACCTAGTATGACACATTTAGATTTATTTTAGAAAATGCTTTCTTATTCTAGACTCAGGCCAAGAAACCTATTAAAAGTGAAATTTAATGAACAAATTGCAGTTTGTAAAGGCATCTTAAATGACACAATCTTAAAAATCATATCCAGCGGTCAAGGTTTCCAAGTGACCAAGCCCATAATGAAGAGTAGCAAATACGCTCAGCTCTTCAAAGGTTGTCAAATATATTGTGGTCTTCAATTGCAAATAACCCAAAATAAGTGCTCAGGCAGCTGGCAGGTTGTACCATCATTAACCAGTCATCTCCAAACTGGTTTGCAAGAGAAAAAGCTGCAGGACCAGAGCTCCCTGTGATGATACTGGTAGATGTGGTGTTTTAATGAAAAGTTTGATGATAAGTGTTCCTGGTCATCCGTGGTGGAGAAAATTTGATGTTATAGCCTGCTATTCCAAAATATTTGGATGTCAGTGCCAGAAATAACCTCCACCTTGAGGAGCTGTTCTTAAAAATGAATGAGAAAGTGCTTGCTGCTTTATAAACCCAGCTTGGTCACCAGAGGTAGGAACTGTGTAAATATTCTGACCATTGTTGGTTTTTTGCTTTTTCCATTTTAGCTGGATGCTGAGAAGGCAAAATTAAAACTGGAAAGATGGGCTTCCCGAGATGCTGGCAGTGGGGGTGGAAGGAGTGAAGAGATGGAGTCAAGTGGAGATTGTGATGATGAGGATGGCTGTCAAGGATCCGGTGACAGGATTCATACAGCAGGTAAACGCAGTTTCTATAGGCACATACAGAGTTTAGAAATTCATAAATGTCACAATTAGGTGGACAGACCTAAGACTTGCACTGCTGGAATTACTGTCAAAATCCTACAAAATTCGAAGGGTTTGAATCTTAATCTGTGAAGAGCTGCAGTAAAAATAGAATGATACAGACAGTAACCCAATATAATTTAACACTTGGCGTGCAGATAAAAGACTTAAATGTGGAGTGAATAATATCTTCAATGAAATCTAGATCACAGAAATACTGGAAGAGCCTTCCTAGATAATGTGGGCTCTTCAAATAAATAGAAAATTAATGTCCTTATAGACTGTGGTAAGTGTTAACATAAATATTTATTTGTTGCATAATGATACTGAAGGATAGCCCAAACAGAGTTGACTGAAAGTATATATTCTTGAAAAAACACATGAAGTATTGATTTTTTTCCTAGTGGTGAGCTGCTGGTTAAATAAAATTTCTTGATAGTATCAAATATGCATTTTGCAATATTTATTCATGAAATAACTTGGATAATATGTCATCAGATGTAGAATCAGCATCAGAATCTAACTTAACTTCCACCAAAATACTGGCAGTTCAATATATAGCTAGGTCCTTATTCTAGTAAGTCAATAAGACACAAGATGTTTCTAAATGCTTGATATTATTCATTTATCTTGTCTGGAAGTTCTGATTCATTTCAGCTCATCAAAATGTAACTGTTTTAATTACCATAGTAATTAAAGTAAATATAATTTGGTTTGGATGTGCAAGTGTATGAAAACCAGGTATAATAGTGTTGAAGAATAACGCTAATTAAGATGGCTGGAACTCAGGTAAGTTTTAAACTGCTGCTTCATTCTGCTGAGATAAACAAGAGCCTCTTCCTTGTCCCTTTGCCACTAAGTGGAGAGAGGGAAAAGGTATCCCATATTCAAGTGAGTCTTGCAAATAAGCTGTCATTAGTCTGTAGCCAAGACTTCAGTTGTTCTTATTATGACTATTTGTTCAGGAAAACTGGGCTTTTGTACCTTGAAATACCTGAAATGAAATTTGCGTTGACAAGGTGTATGATAAGATACAAGAGGTATTATCACATAGGGACAGTATTTTTTTTTAAATTACTAAGAGATTGCAGCTAACAAATCAAGTAGAGATTTTCACCATCTACTCACCAATGTTTTTGAACAGAACTTTGATACAATGTTACTTTATCTGCTTAACTTTTTAAATTGTTTTTTGTAAGCAATGAAAAGACTGCTAGGTGTTCTGTGCCTTGGGGGTTTGTGAGGCTGAATACTTTAATATGCTTTCCTCTCTGTGTGGAATAATACAAACAAACCCCAGGTGTTAACTACTCTTCAATGGACAATCAAACTATTAATACACGGTTTGGGGAGGATGTGTATACATGCTTACAGGGACAATGGCAGATTTCAGGTGTTCAAAAATAAAAGCTTGAATACTTTCAAGACTTGTCTTACAGCTGGCTTTAATAATGGAAGGCTACTTAATGTCTCTTTTTTTCCCTTTTTTGCAATCTATTTAATTAAAATATTTTATGCTGATATCATCCCAAATTTAAAAGAATTAGTTTTATATAACTAGCTGTTTCAGAGTTTAGTAGGGTTTATATCCAATTAAAAAGGTAATTACAATTAATTTTAGAAAATGGTATTGATTCATAACAATAAGAATCAGTATTTCATCGTGCGACAATAGTAATGCTGTTCCATAATTAGCTTTAAAATATTGTACTGTATACAAGCCACTAGCAGTAAATCTGTTTTGCATATCTGGATACAATTAAGAGATAAAATGCAGTAATCTCATTATAGAGCTTCTTTGCTTTAATAGAATGTTAAAGGAATAAACAAACATCAGATTAGTTGAATTTCCTCTTGCTGCATGTCTGTAAGATGGTGTTTCTAATTGTACCGCCTGCGAATTTGTTGTATTTCCTCAATCTAAAACCTGTCAAGTACATCTACCCATCGTTTTGTAGAAGTGGAACATGACAACATTGACTGTTCCTTGGTTGCTTGAAGTTCACAGTGAATTAAGACGGGAATTGAAGCTAAAGCTAAATTTCAAATAAAACACTGATTTGAAGCTTAGTAAAGTCAATGGGAATATTCTTACTGACTGCAGCAGGTTTGGATGAGACATTAATGATAGCTATAAGTTGCCACCCATCTCATCAGGGCATGTTGTAGTGTGGAGTCACACAGTAGAAGAAAAGGAATACAGAAGGAATAAAAGCCTTTCAAAACATGGACTTTTTGGCAGAGCAGTCATGCTTTTAACAACAGGTCTGTGGAAAAGAGAAAAGAGAGAAAAGGATTTCAATGTCAACCTCTAAAATGCTGAATTTAGAATGTAGTAAAAATGTACTACATCTGTCATTTGTTTGAAACCTATATGAAAATGGTATTTACAATTTATGTGCTGAGAGCATTACAAAAGACTGAGATTGCTTTTAAGTAGTTTCTGCAAACCTACTGAATACTCATTCCTTTCCACCTCCCAGAAGAAAAATTACCTTTTCATCAAAATATTGATGAAATTGAGTTTCATCAATATCTAGGTTACCGCCTTCAAAACATTTCTGTTCGTAACTCCCCAGACAGGGTACATTGCCATCTCCCCTCTTTGCTTTTCCAAATTGCACACAAAGGGCCTGGCTCCTGGGTTTGAGATTTCAGTGTGTACCGGGCTGGTAAACACAGAAGTGATTCTGGGCTTGCATACTCCAGCCAGGTCCCTTGTACCTACCCTTTTCCCCAATATTTTTTTTGGTTGGGGATTGCTGTCTGTATATTTCAGCTCATCTTGCAACGGAGAGTAAAATCCTGTCCTTTTGTTTGTCACCTTCTAGCCTTCGAGAATCATTTCTGCATCTCTCTTAATCATTTTATTTTATGTCTTCAATTAAGATACATGGCTATCTATTATTTAATGCTGGATTTTTGTTTAATTTTGCTACAAATAAGCCTTTGCTCACCGAATTCATTGTTATCTAAAAAGATAGCCTCTTACTCCTTTGATCGTAATGGGCTTTATTATCTGTTCTGTATCATGCGGGTTTATCCAAATGATTTCATACGAACAAGATAAACAAATTCTCAGAGAACCATTCTTAGGAAATTATGTACAGTAGAAGATACTTTAAAATGTCATATTCTCACAGGCCTTACCAATTACCACAAGTATCTCTTCTTGGGGAAAGCTGTGGAAACAGCACTGTTTCTCAAGCAGACCCATGTGTTATTTGTTGGCAAGTACCAACATTTTAACGACAACATCTGTTGATCATCTTTGAACAAAGCTTTGTTAGGAGAGATTTAAGAAGAGGAAAGCAAGCCATATGGGATGGGGAAGTTGTGCTGCTTCAATCCTGCAGGTTTGTAGGCAGAAGGGCAGAGCAGCACTGTGTCTTGCCAAGCACTGTGTGCTCACCTAAGTATGGTCTTGTATGAACTTCCATCACAAAATGAGTCCACTGATGTAAGTACTTATTCTTAAAGCCTTACTGGACTGTGAAGTGGGGGTGGTGGTGTGGAAAGGAGCAGAAATTGCTCAGTGCCCTGCAGGACTGAGCCATGGGAATATTTACTAGGAGCGGGATTAGCATCCTGCTGTTCATGAAAAGTCAGAACAGCAACAGATTCACATTGTGTCCTGCCTCTCTGCTGTTCAGAGAAAAGGAAAAATGTTTCAGTCTGTTCAGTGGAAAGTGGGAAGGAAGTTAGTGGAGAGGATTTCCCATTTCCAGCTGTGCTGCACAGCTGTTTGTTGTGATGAGACCCCACCCAAGCAGTGACAGCCAGCATTAGATCTCTAACCAGGTGATTAGCCACTAAACAAAGTTTAGAGGAAATGTTCAGACCCCAGGCAGGGACATGGGCTTAATGCAAGGCCAGAGTCACCTAGATAGAGCTCTAGGCTTTGTGGGAGTTGGGGAGCATTATGTTGAGGAAAGGTTGTGCTGACACCACCTCTTGGTGTGGGTCCATATGCACACCTGTCTGTGGGTGGGAGGACACGGGTATTCCTGGGCTCGCTCACCAGCGTGTGTTCACTGTACTTCATGTGAAGCTCTATATTTTGCATAGCCAGTGTAAAACAGAAATTAATCCAAGCTTCTGTCTTGGAGAAGCCTGACAGAACATTGTGCAAAGTCATAGGGAACGAGCTAGTGCTGGACTACAGCTGTCCTCCTGCTGGCAAGGCAGCCAAATGGCAGAGGTTAAGGAAAATACCTATTTTAGCCTCTCCTTGGGCATGTCCTCCACTGAACAGAGTAGACAAAGCCAAAATGTCTGGTGTACATGAACTGCAGTCTCTGCACCAGATCCACCCCCCTGTAGGTATAATCTCTATGGGTTGAAAACCTCAGCCCTCAGCTGGGCCATGTATTAACCCCACTCCTTCTGACATGCCTTGAAACTGTAGATTGCTGGGAAACAGAGACATGGATTTTGCCTTTCCACCAGCTGGCTGTCTGCTCCACGCAGAGATGGGCTTCTACTTTGTCCCTGTCCCACAAGCAGTGGGTTTCCATGGGATAACAAGAAGTGCCTGAGCAGTGCTGGCCCATAGGCACAGTAGATTTTCAATAATACTTTAAAATCATATCTGCTGGTGCAGACATTCCAGAGGCAAACACGTCCTGTGACATCCCAGCCAGACTTTGAACATGACTGTGTGTCAAATGTGCTTTATTACTGTGATTTTTGCCCAGTGCTTATCTAATCCAAATATTATTATATTAAACTAATTCTGTACCACTTCCTAATTCTTTCATGAAGCTCCCTCCCTTTAATAAGAACTTTCTGATTTCAAACATTTCTCTCAGCTGAATATCCTGCTTATTGTCAATTTCAGTGCCTGAGTAGAAACCTGTAACAAATTTACTTTGTTAGAACAGTCAGGTGACATGATTCCAACTCTGGGCTTTCTTCTTGGAAGTTTAGGCACTCCACAGCTTCAGTGCGTCTTTCTGCTCTAGACAAAGTATCACAAGAGATTATACTGGTTGTAGATTTCTTCTTCAGGGAATATGAGAAGGATATTTTTTTTTTGCCCCAGAATGCCTTTTTAAGTGCAGACAAGTAAATTTCTTTTTTTCTTAATGTCTTCTGTCTGATCTGTATCTGTCCTCAACAGCTATGGAAAGTTAATGTATTTTTCTCACTGCTCATGAATGTTTTCATTATCAGTTTTTTTCTTTTTGAATATCAAGATTCTTTTATCCTTTATTATGTTATCATTCTTCCGGCTTGTCTGTCTTTTCTAGGCACTGATATTAGTGTATTAGCTGTCATTTTAATAATACTTCATTTCCATTCACCATGTTACAGGATGCACTTACACTTGTATTTATCCAAATATGTAATTGTACAGCTGCTGATTTTGTAATTATTAGTACAAAACATCAATATTCTGAGATCATAATATCTGCTGGCAGCCAGCCACACTCATCAACTTCTCATCTCCACACGTCTTTGCTTTCCTCACAGATGATCCTAGCTCACAGAAATAGTGCATTTTCAGTATCTTCCATCTTCCTGCCTGGAGAAACCTCTCCATCATGCCTCATCCCCGTCCCTCTGCCTTGCGTGGCCATTTTTCTACATACTTTGTTACACAAGACATTTTATCTCCAGCTCTGTTTTTAGAGACCCTATAAATTCCTTTATTACCCTTAGTGTAATGCCTCGTTCTATCCACAAAGTAGCACAGTAACAATTTAAGCCCTTCTATAAGGTTGATTTTTAAGAAAATTTAGTGGCTTATATTTGCTTTATATTTGTCATTTGGGGTGGTAGATCGAGATGAGCCTCTGTCAAGAGGAGCTCAGGCAATCCCTGCCAGCAGACCTTCTGCACGTGTGGGGAGAGGCGGGTGGTACTTCCACACCTGAAAATTTCTAGGTTTGGCTTCTGTTGTAAAGATGTTGCTTTGGGAAGAGACATGGGAGCAAAGAAAACCAAAGAAACCTAAATAATGAGGATGAAAAATATAGGATTCAATTAATGCTAACCTGACTCGATAGGATCTGATCCTGGGATCCTGGCTACTTCGGACTCGTGGTGGTGTCACACTGTTATCTCATGGGCACACTTTGCTAAACCTTTCTCTGGGTGACAGTGACATTTCTTGCAGCCTCTCTTGTGTGCAAATGGGATCAGAAGATGGCTGAAAGAGGGCTTCTGAGAAGGAAGAGAGAGCATTGCAGGGGGAGGGAAGAAAGAAAGAAGGTTTCCCCACCTCTCTAACCTTGATTAAATCTATTTTATAATCTACTGACACAGGGATAAGGTATAATGTGTCATTTTAGTGTCCTTCATTACACAGTATAATTTAGGCTGAAATGCATATGAGAAGAGTATAATCATTCCTAATCCTTTCTCAACCTCAGCATTTACATGACAGTTTGAGGTGTAAAGGCAAGGGATTTCAGTTCCTTCAGATTTTTCCCTCCTAGACCTGAGGTGAGAGAGTTCCCAACACCACCAGCTCTCCCGCTTGGATCCGTACAAGGCAGGAGTTTTTGCCAAGTTATATAAATGACTTTCTGCATGACCAGATAAACACATCCCCTGTAGGAATTTCTCCTAATGCTAATGAGAACGCTAGCTGGAGGAACAACACACTGAGTGCCAGCTCTGACTCTCTGAACAACTTTAGTACTATCTTTGGTACCTTCAAAGAGGTAAAAAAGGTAACTGGGGGAAATGCAATTCTACCATTTCACCAGAGAAATGTAAATTACAGCACATTTTTGATAATTTTAGCACTGTTTAGACAAAATTGAAACGGAAAAGCATTTTAGTCGCTTAGGGTACAAAGCCTTCCAATTCGCTGCTCCATAAGGGGAAATTAAACACTGGAGAGATGAAGATAAAGATATTTGGGGCTCAGCTGTTTGCAGTAGTTCCGTATAAGCCGTCATCAGAGACTGCATTGTAGATCACTGAAGGGTAACGTGCTTTTGCCAACTTTCTATTAAACATATTACCAGTCATCTGTGTCCTTTGAATGCACTTATTACAGCAGAACATTTTTTTTACTAACTTTGCAGCAGTATTTTATCTAGTTAATTTCCACAGGAGCAACTTGATGCGTACATCTGTTTCTGAGATGTGTTTTGAAAACAGCCCTAAACTGGTAACTCAGTGATCTGATTTTTTCCTATGAAAAACGCTCACCAGCGTTTCTCATGTTTTAAGAAAATGGACTTCTAAAAACCAAATATATCACAAAGCTGAATGGCCCCAAACAGGAACAACATAGTCACACCACAAAGAGCAGGAATGAAAAGAGGAGACTTAGTACGTGGTGGCTAAAACTATGAGAAAGACAAGCTTTGAAGAAAAATCACCTTGCTAAACACAAGAAGCAGGACATACTTCTTGCTTCAGGCCAAGAGCAGGCTGCAGGCAGATGCTTTGACTCTGGGCTCATAGTGCCTACTTCTGTGAAAGTCATTTGCAATCATCAGGTTGGTACCCGGAGTCTAGAGGCCAAGCTAAATGGAGAGTAAAACCAATCCTCCTGAAGTAACTCTCATGAGCTGCGTGATTTAGATCCTTCTGACAAGAAATTCACTTAAGAGCTGTAATATCTCGGTCATGCCAAGTGGTGATAGGATAAATGTGAAGGCTAAGGCAATTTGCCCCCAAAACACCATAAAGCCAAAATTAATTAAGAGGAGTTAACAATGAAAGGTCCTTCAAATTACTTCAAAATAGATAACTCGTATAACTTAATGGAAGCTCAGTTTAAAATGCTAATGCCTTTATGCTGTAAGTTATCGAAACAATCCTGCGAGCCTCAGGAAAACGCTCACCTGCGAGTTAGACGTGATGCCACCCAAGGGAACACTTACCTGGTCACAGCTAAGTGACAGTGGTGTCAGTGCTGCTGTGCCACGCGGCACCGCTGCGTACCTTCCTCCTCCTCCTCCTCCTGAGCCTTTCCCTGCTCGCCAGGGAAACCTGCAGGAGGGTGAGGGACTAAATATAGTGAATTGCTGTGCCTTTTGTAGCCCACGCTGGTGCGAAGCGTTTGCCTTGCTGCTTTGTTTTAGGGTTCCAGTAATATCCAGAGCTCTCACTGTGAGGAGCAATGTGTTTGCACGTGGGCATATCTGGAGGATAAAACCCACATTTCTCCAAGGAAGGATGATAGTAAAAGCAAACCTAGGACCTTGTTTATTCAAAAGTAAATTATTCCAGGTTAATTAAGGTAAAGTTGTGAATTGCTGTGAATTGCTTAAAGGCTCTAAGAAACCCTCTGTCGTCTCTCATTGCATACAACAAGTGAAAGGCAGATAGCACAGCTGTTTGGCAGTGGAAATAGAAATAAAAGTCACTGACAAATAAAAATCCAGTTTCTGTTTCTCCCTGCTGCTACCTTCCCTTCTTCCATGATTCATGAGGAAAGCGTAAGCGGTTGCTGTTCTTTTAGAGGGGGAAAAGAATTGTTTTCGTTTGTTTTCCCTCTCTCCCTCTCTTGAACCAATATTTCTTGGGCGTGTTTTGTCTTTGCTTTTAGAGAGAAAATGCCTTGAGTACACCAGGTCTGCATTTTGAGGTTTTCTATTCCTTGATTGTCCATTTTAAGGTATAATAATACTCCTTAAAAGAGTGCTGTTGTGCCTGAAGCCAACAGATATGCTATCAGCATGTATCAGCTGAGAAATTTAGGATCAAAACAATACCCTGAAAAAAAGCATGGTTTAGTTGTACAGTAACAGAGAGCACAGTACAGATGCTCTGTGTTCTATACTCGATTTACTACAGGAAGAACACAACTTCAGGCTGAAGTGTGTGACTTATCAACAGAATCATGACTTTATAGGGCTAGATCTGGCTGCCTTGAGATCAAGGTACTTACAGTAACTTAAACCAGCTGATGATCTTGCACATAGTTAAATACCTTCCTCAAGAAGAGTTCAAAGATGAGGCACGTTATTCCTCAGCAGGTGATTTTGCATCTGATTTATCCCACAGTGTTTCCTGTCTACTGGATTTTAAGAGTGTTTTTTTCTGTCCTTCAATCTTGAAAGCACTTAAGTAATATTTCTCTGAAATTTAGCACTTGCCAGGATGGATGGGACAGTTGACAACTTTCAGAGGTGTTTTAGGGTGCTGTGCACATTCAAGGAGGCTGTAATGCCATCTGCTAGCCCCAAACCCAGGAGTTGGATAGAATTTACAGAACAGTGAAGTTAGAAACCTTTTTGTTTCTGCATGACATGCTGGAGTGTGGGGTGTGAATCTCTGCAAACAGGGTGAAGCTTCTAAATTACAGCTTACAAAGGGTCTTCATCACAGTTGTCAGTGATGGAAAAGTTAGCTGGAGACAGGATCCTACAGCACCTCTTCTAATACCGTTTTTAGTCTGGTTTCCTCCATTTGCCTCAATTAATTACCCATCATGTATAGTTGTATCAGAGCTTTTCTTTTCCTGAGTTACGTCTCTATTCCTAGTGCAGGTTCCTGAATATCACAGTGAGAAAATGTTTTCTGTCCTTGTCTTCCTGTCTTTTAGGATTTAGACAGATTTTCTAGCATTCTTTAGGCTGTCTTCTTTAATTGGTCTCTCAACCCCCCTATTGTGCTTGTTCTTCTGTGAATGTCAAGCCAAATTTGAATTATTTCTGAAATAAAATACCATAAGGAACCAACCAAACTCTGAATGTGACTAGATGATATTTTGAAATTAAGAGAGTTTTTTGAAATATTTTTATTTCTTGAGGTATCTTGTATCAGTTTAGTTTGTTCATCTTCTAAAGAAACACTTCTGTAAAGTTTGCAAATTAGTGTTCGTTTCAGCAAGATTTAAGTCCATTTCCTATTATAATGCTCTCTGAAAGGATGCACGTTCTTGATCTAGATATGATTTGCACGAGCAAACCTACCTTGCACAAGCGACCTACCTGGGTAGCAGCATTCCCCAGAAAGGGGTGAGACACAGTTGTCTGGTGCTGTTTCAAAGAGATATAATTAGTATTTTGGAAGAGGTGAGAGCAACAGCTGTATATTCTGGTGAGCAATACTTTTGCTTACTTTTGCTTACTTTTGAATAAGCAGATAGTATGATTTCTGGCACTGTGCAGACCATAAACTGTCATCTGAAGTCTGGATAAAGAATGAATGTTAAACAGTGGCAATCCAGGTAGCATACAGGACTAATAACTACTCTTTCAAGCTTCATTCAGTTTAGTTGTAAAAATCATTAGACGTTCTCAAAATCCCAGTTTTAGCCCATTTACCATTGAATTGTTGTCCACGGTTAACAGTTAATTCAAAAAGATAAGCAGGACTAGATCAGTATGGGCAATGAAAACCCCTTTAAATGGCTAAAAGTAGGTACATTGAAATCAATTAATGAGGGGGGTGAAATCCCACATTGTTCATGCCCAAGGCTTAGCCATTATTTGCACAGAAAACCTCAGAAATTCTCAGCTTTCAAAACTGTTTGCTGTTCATCTCAAATTAAAGAGATTAAAGAGAATTTGCCATTGCAGTATTGAAACTGCCAAGTAATAAATCATCATCTGATATTTATAGCCCAAAATTAAGACTGGTGACTCAGACACACTGCTGACCATTTAGCGGTGAAGTCCTAATAATCCAATCTGGAGCAGTAGGGAAAGGAATAGCTTTCTGATGTGAAGTCAGACAAGTAATTTCCTATTTAAAATTTGATTAGATAAAATCTTTTGAACATGTGCTTGTAAAAGAACAGCCTGTTTAAATATGTATACTGCTGCAGCACATGCTGTACGTTGTTACAACTCAAGCCAGCACAAAGAACATTTGCACTAACCTGAACGTGCTGGGGGAGGCAGAGTGCCCAGGGCGAAGCTATATCAGGATAAATCTCTTGCACAATGGAAACATTAGAGCTGATGGGAGAAAAGCAGTTTTCATTCTATAAAAAAAAAAAAAAAAAGAAAAAAAAAAAACAAACCGCAAACTTGTTTTTGTATTGAAAAGGTATCATTTTCCAAAACAGAAACATTTGGTAACATACGCAATAGGAAGAGCGTTAATTTGAGGTGATATTTTTGTAGGGTTTTAATGCAAAAGGAAAAATATAGATTCAAGCTGGAATATTTTGCCATCTGCAAAAAAACTTATAGTTCTTCAAGCCATCTAGTAAGCTTGGTATTCTCAACCAGCAAGTAAGAGATTGATTTATAGGCATTATATTATAGCATTCAGGAGCAGGAATAAAGGCCAGAAAAATCAAGATGGGGGAGTTTGACCTAATTCTGACCCAGTAATCAGCACTGGGAGTTTTGCCTTTGACTTAATGAATAGCAGTTTGAGCCAACAAACAAAGGGTTACGTTCTGCTGCCCTCATCCCTGCAGCACTGATGCTTATGCCTAAGAGGCTGCCTGCAAAGTTGCTGCTCAGGATGAACTGCAGTGATGAGCCTGGCCTGTGCCAAAACACAGAAAATGACATTGTTTCAGGTTAAAGAACAGTGACACTGTCTTTTTCTCATATCCTAATTTATGTAATTTACAGAGGTCATGGCAGCATTTCACAATATCAGCTATTGATAATAAAGCAAGCTGTCAGAAGTGGGATACAGTCCCATTTCAAGTTGAAGTGCAGAATCCCATTACAGCAGTTTAGTGGAGTTGTAGCCAAGCTGGAACATTTTATCACTCATCATAAAAAGTACTTGCAGAATAGTCCTGGGAATTGAAATATTCACGTTATGTTCACACATTGAAAAAAAATTATTCTTTTTCAAAGTGACCAACTATTCATGTTCACTGGAAGTTAGTTTTTCTCTTTTCACCTTCATGGACCTCTTTATTATTAAAGCCCCAGGGACTATTTTATTTTTTTTCAGTCCATGGTGTGAATGTGTACCAGGTGGCCTGGTAAATATCTGCTGTATTTGGGTTTATTCCACTGACCTGAGGTGGGGTAATTTTTCCTGCAAGTTTCTTGCCTTTCTTGTTTTCGGCTGTGCTTCTCCTCCCCTTGCTGGGTACAAGAAGATGTTTCCACTTGGTTCTCCTGGCGGAACCTGGTTGTTGGGGTTGAAGGCAGGGATGCCACAGCTCTCCCCCAGCATCGTCTGTGCGGGATCACCAACGTCCTTGTGGGTTTTATTACAACCCCCCAGGTTATGAACTGACACATGAAACCAGGCAAGGTGCTGCTGCCTGGGTTTTGCTTTTCCAAAGCCGGGGAGAACTCTGAGCATCAACAGAGGCCGTTGACCAAGTCTGGGACTAGGATTGGATCCAGCCGCACCCAGACTCCTCTCTGAGAAGGAGAGTCTGCATCTGCAGAGTCAGTAGGTGTACGTGGAAGAACCCTCTCCCTTCAGGAGGGAAGAACCCTCTACTTCTCTGTCTCTCTCTCTCTCTCACACACACACTCACACACACTCATCCCTCACTGGTGTATGTTGTTCCCTGTGGCCTCCTGATCCAATGGGCTCGGGAAAGTGTTTCCTGCTTAGGTCCTTCAGTACTTAGAGGGGATTCCTGCCCTGGTGAGCAGCGTGTGAGATTGTGCCGAAAACGCCTCTGAGTGTGAATCTCTCCTGTTCCCAGTGAAGCTGTTGGATGTGCAGCCCTGCTCAGCTGAGTAGCAAGGCACTGGCTCTCTCCAGACTGTGCTAAGGCTTTGACTCACTTGACATAAACTCCACATGGATATTATGAACTGGAAAGAGCTTAATCAAAAAACCCACTTTAATCATATTCCAAGGTCCTGTGACATCTCAACAGATCCTTGACAGCTTGTCAGCAAATGAAAAAGATGCATGACACTAATGGGGATACAACAGTGGTTCAGTATCATACCCGAATGCATCACCAGGAAATGCCCAGTGGGAGTCTCCCCATTAATCCAAAAAAACCCAAGTAATCAATGTCCGTCCGTGAAACTAAAAAACCCACAATCCTTTTGATTTAATGCAGAAGCCAAGGTACTGTCAGCTGAACTTGCTACTTTAAAAGCAGTTTGCATACTCTTTGTCAAGCAAATTTGCATAATCTGTGTCACAACAAAAATTGGAAGTGTGTTGTATCAAAGAAGATTTGAAATGAATTTTTTAAACTGCAGATAAATCATAAACTTATTTTTGCAAACTATATGAAAATATATTGCAAACTATAAAGAAGTCTACTCAAAGGAGCAAATGCACAACCACAGAAAATATTTTTATATCTGTATAAATACACTGAAACCCCATCAATCTGCAGAATACATCAAAAGAAGCTTTTGTAAGAAATAAGCAAATTATAAATTCCTAGAGTGACAATTTTCTGCCACCGATTATGCAAACATTATGCATGCTTCAAGTAAACTTACATTTTATTAAAAATGTAACTCATGATAAAATAGATGTAACATTTGAATAGCAATTTAGAATTTATATTATTCTTACCTTATAAAATGATATTGAAAAAATGAATTGAGCTAACACAAGTGTATTCAATATGCATGAAATTTCTATTTAGTCTGCAAAATGCAGAGTGGATAGATAGTAGCCATTCCCAGTACTGTAATTACTGTCTCACCATTTGTAAAGCATTTATGTAAAGTACAATACTTCTGACTAACCATGTACAAACTCCTTGCATCTCGTTAAAAATCAAATCATTGATTTAAAATCCTTTACATTGTGCTGATATTGATGAGTGCAATGTAATCCATCACTACTTATATTTTACATAACCAAACACAATCCCTTACTTCAGTATGCATTCTTTTTAAACAGACTGATGTATTATACATACTACCTTAATATTGTCGTTATTAAAGGGTAGCAGTCTATTATAAAGAAGAAATTCTTCTTTATTTGTTCCTGCATGCTACAAAGAAGGCTTGAACACTGTCGCGTCTTTACTTGAGGGTTCGTTCTCCTTTTTTTGCAGATATGTGTACTGATTTCGGTGGAGATTATCTTTCTGTCTTTGTTATATTTCCCTGAAAGAGCTTTAATGTTAAATCTTTGCAATGATCCCTTTTTCCATACTGGTCACAGCTGTTTGAAAACAGATAAATACTAACAGCTTCAGAAGGTAAATAGTCAAAACAGAAATTCTTCCCTAGCGAGCAGTCAGGTTCTCTGCTCTTCCCATTTTATTCATGCATCACACATCTCATTGATTTTTGAGATTTGGGGTGTGCTCCTGAATTACCTTTGGAGAGAGAAGGCTTTCCCTCGCTCATCGCTTCTTGGGGAGCGCCCTCCTCCATTTGCAGGATGAGGCCGTGTATCCCTGCCCTTTTCGGGGCTGGGTGGCACGTCCCCGCGTGGATGTTGTGCCGCAGCTCCTGGGGCAGGGCTGCCAGCAGAGCATTTGCCAGGGCAAGGGGTGGGCGCCGGGGGGAAGAGGTGGCAAGATCAGAGACCCTGTCGGCATGCACGCCCTGGGCACAGAGGTGGGAGCTCCCTCCCCCTGTACCCTTGTCCACGTTAGCGTGGCATTGGTGATCCTCAATTAGTTGATCTTAGCCCTCAGCACGGCTTAATGGCTTGCGGTCCCAGCCGTGTTAAGCCCCGGTGATGTGTGTTTGAGTTGGAGTCAGCTCCCACCTGCCAGCAGCAGCCTGTCTCTCTGCCTTACGCTGGCAGAATAAGCAGATGTGTAATCTGTTTTCTCTTGGGGTCTCCTACAATTCACGGTTATCGTAAATGTGTTATATGTAGACTACATTAACGCTGCTGTCTTAGAATGTAAGGCTTTTGTTCTTGGAAGGTGTTAAGATATTATGAGCTTTAAGGAGATTTGTCCTGAAAAGAATTTAGAGAAAATTGCCCAGCGTTAATGCCTTAAAATGCCCATCATCAAATGCGTGACTGCTAAACTCTCAGGCGCTAATGTAATAATTGATGAATCCATGGGAAGCTCACACCTTTTTCTTGAAAGTACCATATTAATATTCTCTTTTAAAAATCTTCACTAGGCTAAGGTAGCACATGTGTCGTTTGGTGCTAAGGAATACTAGCTGTTATACGTTGTAGATAAATTTAATTTGATCATTGCCTTATTTTAATTGAATACATTTTAGGAAAAAATATACAAAGACGATGAAATTAAATGCCTATAGATTAATAATACAGTGCACCAAGAGTGATATCTTGTTTGGCTTATTTTTAACATATTTATTAGTTGCAGACTTGAGTACTGTAATGGCTCAAAACAAAAGTATAATTTCAAAATGAAAAACAGGATTCATTTCCCAGAAATCCAAATTATGCATATAAATTAAGAAAGCCTCTACATGAGAACTGGTCAGATACTTTTAATATGATGTAGCTGGTAAACCAGCTGTATGTACAGTAAACCAGCTACATGGCTGCAATCATCTTTTTTCCTGTTCGATCTAATAGCTTGTAAAATAACATTAGGAGTAAATCTCAGGAAGTGGAGGGATGCATGTGGTTAGGGCTTTCTTGGGGGCTTCAGTTTTGACAGTTTCTTGAGGGAGAAAATGATTTCATCTGTTGGCTACAACCAGATGTGTGAGCACGTGTGGATTAATGGCATTGAGAATGCTTAGATTTTGAATACCATCAGAAACTATCAAGGCTTTAAGATTGGGGGATATATTTCTGTTTAATTAAACAAATCACCTTTGAGCTGACAAATAAGAGTTTTAGATTAGCTCCTTGGAGTAGCTGGAGGTGTTAAACCCCTGAGGCGTTTTTTCAATCCACAGAGTGGTTATAATTCAGTGTGGAACGGTCCCCACACGGTGGTACAAAGGGTGTGTATTCTCTCCAGCACCAGATAAATGTGGAGCTCCCAACCCCATGGTCCTTCCAAAACAACATTCTCCTTCACCTGTCAAGTAGTAAGAATCCTGGGGAGAACTCCCACAGACATTGTTTCTCATAATTTCTCATGAATATTGGTGAAAACTGCTAGTAATGAGAAAAATATTTTGCCAAGTTATAATCTTTTTCAAACCTGAATCTTCCCTTTAGTACAGTCAGTCGAAAAATTCCAGACTGTTAATATGCCAAGATGTTAATACAGCTCTACAGGATCTGTCATTTTAGTTAACATCAGCTAAGTACCTGCCTTAAATATTTTCATCTTTTGAATATGCATTTAAAAAAAAATCACACAAGTTTTCAATACAGTAGTATATTAGAAAAAAAATTAATTGCTGTATATAATGAAGAACATACATTGGTATTATGTGCTCTATTAAAATAAAATTATCTCCAACTTTAAATAATATTTACTTTAAAATTTAAAACAGGTCATCTTTGAAGATGAACAGACATGGCCCCTTGCCAAAAGAACAATCAGATTTTCTGCTGCAGAATATATAGAAAATCATAACAAACTTAATTACCTGTGCCACTGCTAAAGGCCCTTCATATCTTAGCACTCTTGAGATTTAGCAGATTGTATCACATCTTCCTGATTAACAATTCTGACTGAGAAATGAAACATTCAGACTTACTGAAATTAAAAAAAAGAAAAAGATTCTATTTTAAAAGAAGGCGATGTATGAAAAGCCTCAATTTGAACCAGCGTAATGGCTTACAATTAATGTTTAAACTTCAGTGTATTTTCTTAAACTGTATGAGTATTTGTGCCATGTGAATAAATAACAGCATAGTTCTAATTTTCCCAGATCCCTCATCTCTTCAACCTTTATTAGAGGTCAGTATCTCAGCCTGAGATGTTTTTTTAAATTATTATTAATAATAATATTGTTATTATTGTAATAATATCTTCTTAGGTTTTTCTCTCAGGAAACTTAGTACAGTGGCTCCTTTTCACAGTTTCTAGATGCCAAGAATCTATGCAGTATTCAAAATCTTTTTTCTCTGAAATTCTTGGGCACTTTTCTCTTACATCTTAAGACCTCAGAAGTCTCAAATCTATTTTTTTTCTAGAGCCATTTTGCTTGGTAGGGTCAGAGCTGAGGGAAGGGGACAGGCGAGCAGTCACTGCAGAGGACATGGGCCTGGGGAGAGTCGCTGAACGCTTCAGGGGGAAAGGCTTTTTTTCTGGTTGTGAAATGTAACCCCAAACCTTTGCTTTCTGTTCTTTATTAACATTCCCTTAGGATTGCTTATGAGTATAAAAGTTAAATACTAATTTTCTGGCACTATCTCAGAAGCTGTCAGTGCCTTATGATTCAGATACCGGCATTTTTATAGGCAGAGAAGAATGTATTCAACGGGGGCTGGGGGGGGAATAAAATCACGTGTCCCTTTACCGCTCCTGCAGCTCCGGTGGTTCACAGGGCCACGTGTCCCCTGAAACCAACGCTCTGGCTTCTTTCAGCCCCTTCAGCCTCCTTCTCTGAACTCCCCGTTCCCCGTGCCACAGCTCTGCACGTCGCCTGCCTTGCCTTGTCCGACCGATGCCCGCTTCCATGAGACTCTCTTTCCTGGAAGTGCCGCAGCCTGATCACACATAGCGCCCTGTTTGATCACCGTAACTCTATTTCAGCCTAATTCTCTACTAATTCTTTGCAAGCCTTCAGTGTTAATCAGAAATATCTTTCCAACATCCTCCAGACACCGTCCTCTCCCTTGGTTTGAGAGATTGCAGTTTTTAAAACCTGGCAGGATGTGATCAACAAAGGAAATCCCTCACCCGCCCTCGGTGCCAGCTCCTCCGCTCCAGACCCAGCTGGCTCCCGCCGCAGCGGGACGTGCCAAGGCCAACGGCACAAGTGAGTGATTAGGGCAGGGGCTCCAAACTCCTCCGGACTTAGGCTTGCTAACAATAACAGTACTCGGGGTCATTTTTCTTTATGTGGCAGTGATTTAAGATGAGAGGAGAAATAACGTCTCATCAGTGCTGAGAGAACACGCAGTGTTAATCTTTATCATTGTGTATGTGCCCAGCACCTGGCTCGAGGGGAGCGCGAGTCTGGGCTTGGGCATTTGCCTTCCAGAGGCCTCAACCCAGGGAAAAGCTAAAGCAAATACTTGGTTAGATCTCCCTCCTTTACAGCACGGGCTATTCGTATGCTTAATTTTATCTGATTCGTTGGAACTGGAGCAGATAAAAACAAGCTTTGTTCCTTCTGAGCTTTCTTTTGCATCATACCAGATTTTCGTAGTGTTTCCTTTTGTTGCAGAGAAAGCATGGCAGGTAGTTCTCCCCGATGGCTGCCTGTGTAACTCCATCTCTGAGGAGCTACTGTATGCAAGGAATGACTCTCCTGCCACTTACTGTGATCCGAAGTGGGAGAGGTGACGGACGGGGAGAGGGGGACTTTGTCATTGTTCTAAGGAAGCAGTCAGACTCAGGCACTGGCAGCTCCAAGGCAAGTCCCATGTTGGGTCTGCTACCCAGTGTGATGTGGTATCTGGTGGTGTCCCATCACAAACCAGGTCATCCTTCCAAATCGCCTGCTCTTCTAATCAATTGGCATTCTGAGGAGTGCATTTTACAGCTTCTCATTGAGTTGCAGCTCTGGCCCTCGCCCTCGTTGTGTGCACGTGTGCTAACACACGTGTGCATGCACGCACCCCCCAACCATTCTGCATGTTTGCATTCATGTGGGATCCCATTTAATCTCCTCCTTTCACTCATCTTCAGCATGTGCTTATCAGCTGAACCAATGTCTGTTTGCTTTCCCAGCTGCGAGTTACAGGCTGGGATTACTCTTAACTTTAAAAAGTAACACTCGTTTAATTAAAAGGAGTTTCCAAACTGTCACTGGAGTGCCAGATGCAATAACTGGAATCATCCTGCCCCTCGTTTCCTTTCTTCTCTCCTCTCTAAAACACCCAACATCAACCAAGAAGGAAATTAGCAATAATAAGCCTATGAAAGAAAAAAAAAAATAGGCAAAGAGAAAAGTAGCATTGCCAGGTAGGTCAGCCCCATAGAAGGAGCTGCGCTATCAACCCATCTGAGAAAAACTGAACGCAGAAGTCCTCCCCCCTTCATTTGCCATCATATTCATAAGTTTCAAGTGTCATATTTATTGCTCTGTCATATTTGATTTTGTATTTTTAATATTGAGAAAACGATCATAAAACCTATTGCAATACTTAAATATCACTATGAAAGCGAAAAATTGATTTTTTCATAAAAGTAGATTCTCTAGCGGAATTATGGCCCTGGTGAAAATGTACTCCATTTCAGCATGCTTTAAGGTGTGCTTCTTGGATAGCGTGCTAATATTATACCTAGTCATATTGTCTGCAGGCACTGGACACAATCCTCTGGGTGTGCAGAAATTAGATAAGGAATAATTCTTTTGTATAATAGTATCCCTTGTGTAGTCTTCTATGCAATACAATGAAATTAATTCAGCTTCTCTCCATAGAGCTTATCTTCTGTCCCAGCATTAGAGTGTACTTCTCCTGCATTTTACCTGGGCAACAAATATTTTCTTATTTCATTGTGTCAGAAAGTCCAGTATTGGTAATTTACAGAGCAGTTTGGATTCCGGAATCAGCCTGTAACTCCATGTATATTTTTGCAACATGCGGCACTCAGATTAAGTTGAACAGGAAAAAATAAATACGCCTCAAAGCCAGGTAACACGCAGATAGTGTGGGGTGAGGGTGGTTACACCACCTGTGTTAGGGCACATCTCAGAGCTCTGCTCAGAAGCTGTGACCTGTCCTTATGAGAACTTCTGTATGTAACTTAGGTAATTTACAATGTTATTGACCTCTAATTTGAATACCCTATTACTTATGAAACTATAAGTTCTTTTTGTCTATATCTTTCTAAATGTAAATTACCATTTAACCTTTTCCTTGGGGATTCATGACTGCTGTTAAGGTCTGAATGGAAAGAGAAGAATCTCTGCTGCTTACTTCAACCTGAAAAACTCATTGTCCGGTGCTGGAAATTTGATTCACCTTTCCCCTATTTCCAGAAAATATCTTTAGACCTTTGCTGGCACCGTTTGTACTAGAGAAGCATTTAGCAGTGTGGTCTGTCTAATCATCTGGCCTTCTTCAAAACTTTTTAAAACAAATCAGCCTTAACGGTTTTCAACCCTTGTTCCCCTACAGATACTTTCTGCTCTCAGCCAGAGTTTTCTATAGACTTCGATGTAATCACGGTTAGACCGGAAATTTTGTACTGGTTTGGTTTTCCATCAGAGCCATTACCACGGATAACTGTTCATGGTGAATCACTACCTTCTAATGCTTCCCGCAGGCAGGACATGTGACAGTGAGCCCTTCCCATATATATTTCCTACGACAACATTTCAGTCTCTCTCGCCAGTTACACGTATTCACTGGCACAATTGCAAAGCTGAGGCATATATATATATATATGTATAGCAGTATACTGAACAGTATAGCAGCTTCTCTTCTAGTTTACTGTTCTCTTTTTATATACAGCTGCAGAACATTTTTGCCATGGGCTTTCATATCTTGTGCCGAGCCTCTGGTTGACTTTTAGTATCTCATACTCTACCCTTGTACTCTTTGGTTGCTAGAAGCTACTTAATCACCCCCTCCTCCATCCTTTGCCAATGCACCACTTACTTCTAACGTTCAGCTGGGGTGATCTTTATCCCTTGGTGCTACCAGAGGCTCTTGAGTGACCCCATGCAGAGTCATGATCACCTCATGCGAATTCTGTGCTGATAAACCAAGACTGCAAGGTATTCACACCTTATGCTTTTGGGCACTTAAAAAACAGAGACAAATTTTTGCATTTATAGTTTATCTCACTAGGGAAGCAGCTTATTAGGCCCAGCAGCCCTTGATTACCTTGAGCAGCCCCTCCCATTCCCTCCAGCTGTGGGCCCAGGAGCCCCATTTAAGCTCCAGCCTGGGCCTTCAGCAGTGGTTGGAGTTGGGGCTGTTGCTGAATGGTTTGCTTTTCCTGGTTTGCCCTTGAAGCTGAGTTGTTCCCTTACCTTTGCCTGATGATCACCACCTCATCGATGGGATGTGCTGTTGTCACTGCCTTGCTCTGCTCGCCTGGCTCCGGTGCTGTGGGACCATGCCATGGGGGTGAGCTCTCTGCCTTTCCTCTGGCTCCTGAGGGTGGGGGGAAGCCTAAGAAATTTGCATTTACTCTAAAAAGCAGTCCTCCTTCTCCGATGTGTGCAATAATGAGGAAATACTGCTGATATTTAGAGCTTTGTAGAGGAGAAAACCTTGAGGTCTCTTTAATAGAAATAGGCAAAACCACCAGGAAATAGGGAACTCCGGGATGGAGTCTGTTTTGTTCACACAGAGCACTTCATTTTGGTAACTTCTATATGTGCTGTTACAGCTCTGACTCTGCTGATGTTTTATAACTGTAGCTATCCTGAGCTTTGAGATGAAAGGTCATTTGGAACAAAATATTCTTTCTTTTTTTTTTAAGGCAAAAAAACTTATCAAAGAGCTTATGTCCGGTGCTGCCATTTAATCAATCGTGTTCCACTTTGTTTTTCAATTGGCTTTGACTGAGCCCTAGTGATTCTGCTTTCAAACTTTGTGAAGACTGTATGCCTGTGGCATATTCTTTCATCGCAATGGATTTCAGTAGAGATATACCTTGAGTACGCAGGGCTTCCCATCAATCTAACACTTCTCCTGGTAGAAGCTAAAGATGAGCCGGGTGCTGCAGTGGGCCATATATATGGAGCGTGGCTGACAGTAAACGATGACAGTCTCTCTTCTTGGCACCACAAACCAGCAAATATTGTCAATCTTTCCTCCACTGTATCTGAAAGGTTCTGTGATTCACGTGTGTTCTAGATACTCAGTGGAAAGCACCTGGCCTGGTGCCACTCTGGTGTGTGTCAGCCTTTCCCTTGAGGAGCATTTTGGCAGCCCAGCTCTCACAGGTACCCAGTGAGTCGGGGACTGTGGCCGGGTGGCTGTGGGTAGGCAGCGTAGATGGGCTACAAAAGGCTCGGTGTGCCAGCAGAGAACTGCATAGCTCTAAGCATATCACATGAGGTAGGATGTTATTAAGGAGTTTCAAAGGTGAGAGTGAGCTGAAGTGCGTTTGACTTCCCTAGTAAATCTGCACTTGTGTGCCGGGTGGCCAGTTTTCAAAGTTTTCAAAGTCCTCTCCTGATATTTGTGGTATTTCCTTCCAAACAAACAGAATTTTGTATTACTTGGAGAGTCTTCTCTAGCCCACCTACTTGCGTGGTATCCATTACGGCTGTATTGGAGCTTCTTAGTCTTTCATCTGTTTTTCCTCATTATGCCCCCAAGACTTGTTTTCTTAATTTTACTGCTGGAGAACTGGAATAGACAGTCAATGGGAAATAGTCCAGCGATTCTGCACAAGTTATGTTTTGCATTGGTTTTAAGTGAGTCTCTTTAAAATATAATTAAAAGCTTTATTGTTCCTTGATTAATATGCTGCTCTGTTTATAGTATAATGCCACATTATCCGTATTGTTCCTCAACCATTTTACAAATATTTCTATGCTGTGTTTATTTTGGCAACTGCTGCCAGATGTTGACTATGTGAACTCTTTCCAGCTTTTTAAAAGCTGCAATGCCGTTCTGTCTAGAAGATGTGTCCATGTCAGGGTCCCGTGATGTGAAGAACTGCATCATCACCTGGGAGACCTGGCCTCTCCCCCAAGCATGCCAGGCTGAAGCAATGGGGAGCAGAAAGGGGGTCAGAGCCCAGGGTTTAGACTTGCCCTCCCAGCTCTGAAATTGGTGATGCAGCCTGGGTCTCCTCATCCCTGGTGCCACCTCAATGTGCTGCTCGTTACTGAAAGTTGTTTTTTTTTTTGAGGGGAGGGCAACACAGGAGGGAAGGTAATAAAGGGAGCAGGATGACCAGCTGGACCCACTTCAGAGCCTGATAGGTGATGAGGGCCGAAACAAACCTCGGGAGGTGAACCAGGAACTTAAGGGTCTCAGTCTTGTGGAGCTCCAGGTGGAGAGGAGCCTTTGTGGAAATCTGTGTAACCTAGCCTGTCATGCCCATCTTTGCACAGCATGATTCTGTGATTCAGAGTTAAATGCTTTGGAAATCCAAAGGAGCAGGAGGACAGCCTAGAGTTTTCAGTGTTGTGTGAATGCATATGCATTAGTTTGAACTCCACAAAATAAATTTCCACAGAAATACATGTTTCAGGCCAAGTTTTTGAGTGATGTACATTGGCAGGGCTTGCACAACCAGATGTGAATCTGGTCCAGGCCTTGTACTTTAAGGTGTATGTTAGACATATGACTATGGGCTTCTGAAGCTTCTGCAGGGAAACAACTGGTTTGTGTTGCATTCTGTGGTTTACACAATCTTGTTTGGGGCTCTGTGTGCCAGCTCCACGTCAGGAACTTGAGCCTCAGTGGTACTGTGTGAAGAATAGTTTCCCTCTGGAAAACGGAAGGGAAAAACAAACAAGCAGTGACTTAACTTCTTCTGTAGATTTTTTTTTAATGTCTTTTTTAGTAGGCCTTTTGCTCTGAGCTTCAAGACAGAGAATCTATCATACTGCTTTCTGTTTAGATCTGGACATAGGAAAACTGTCTGGAAAGCCTGAAATGGGGCTACTGCAAGTATTGATACTTTTCACAAACTCTGACACCTTTTAAATGACCTGTCTAGCTCAGGTACGAAATTTGAGGCTGCCAGGCAAAATGAATGGAATAAAAACAACAGTGTCCCTTGCAGGCGTATGCACTTCTGTGGAGCAGCTATTGCTCTTGGGGTTTCAAGGCATAAACTGGCCATGAAGAAGTGTTAGCACACACCACCCATCCTGTGCCTCTCTGACATGAAATTAAGCACTTATTCCTTGCAGTTTTTCTCCCTTCCTACTGCTCCTGGTAAATGAAGAAGTCCTGTCCTGCAGTGCATTCGCTTGGGATAGGCTTTTCCACTGAATATAATATTAGAAAATATAATTTGCTTGTTGCCAATTAACAGACTAGCGATGCCCCTGGTAATTACAGGGATTAGCAGTCTTTGTTCTGCATCGCATGAAATCTTTATATTGCTGACAGGTTGCAACACAGAGGACCAGATAGCCCATTTCTGTGCTGTGAAGCACTTTCAAGTTACGAGATCATTGTGCTGTAGAAATCGGGTATGTAAAATAAATAAGGTTTTGCAGGCTGTAATTCAGTGAGCAAATGCCATAACCCTCATTTTATTAGAGAAAAAAAAAAAACCTGATTAACAGCCATTCTGCAACATGCCCAAAGGGACTGGAAACCATCTCAACAGCAAATTTAGATTCCACAGCCAAGTGTGCAGGCTCTGGTAGCTCAGGGTTAAGGTTATGGCCCCTGTAGGCAATTGCAAATGCTGGAGTCCACCAGGGTGCCCCATGCTTGGAAGTCTTCCTCCAGAGAGTTTTGTAGAGGCGCTTCCCTCTCCCATTCCCCAAAACAGAGTGGCCTAAATCTGGGCCTAAATCTTCCCTTTTCAGTCTTTCACTTTACCCTTGCTCCTGGGGTGTCTACATGAAGGCCCAGCCCCAGCCATTGAAGTGTGGTTGGAAGGCAGAGACAAGGAGCTGTGTGGTTCAGTAGGAATCACTGCAATCGGATTCGATCCTATCCTTGGTGAAGTGAGGCTTCTGGCACATACAATTCCTGAAGCTCTGTCCCTCTGGGTGCTCGTTCCTTTAGGCCCATCCTGTTGTCTTTGAGTTTTATATTGCTAACTTAGTCTTTTTTTTTTCTCTAAGTCAAGCTAGCATTAATAAACGCCAGTTTGTTCTTTTCCTGCAGTGGTTTAAACCAAAAACCTCAGCACAAAATCAACCTAAAATAAGCTTATCTTTGGCTTAATGTGTTGTAAACAATGTTACATTATTTAAGGGTCCTTTAAAGAACAGACTAAACAAATGGGTATTTCCTTTATATACACCCTTGGATTACATTATACATGGCCCAACTTTTTTTCTACCAGTCAGTTTTTGTTGTTGTTGAGGTGGTTGGTTTTTTTTAAAGATTTCCTCTTAAGCCTGTTTAAACACGTTGTGGTCTAGGTTTTGGCATTGCCATGAGCCCCACCTGTGACATTGCATGTATTTACACAGATTTTTTTGAGCAGATACAAGGTGAATTGGCTGAACTGGGGGCACTAAATTAGCCCCTGGCATGGGGTCTTGTTGTTGGTATGTTTTCCAGAGCAGAATCACTTCTGTACAGGCCTCTGTAAAGTAATGGCTTTGGAAGGGGTGTGGAGAGGAAGCTGTGGTGATTTGCAATACCCAGATAGCAAGGATTTGTGTGTTTCCCCTTCTTTGACTTGCTAGCTCTTTTTCTTGAGGAGCTCATCAGGTCTGAATAGAGGAAACAAAATGCCCAACCATTTTTTTCAGTGTGCCACTAGTTTGCATATGCCGCATATTTTCTTCAAAATTAAATGCATTCATCTGCAATATTTCTGTTCCTTAATTAGGTTTACGGATTGCTAACATGAAGAAATGTGTTCTTTGGTTTTGAGGATAGTTTATGAAAACAGCCTGTGCAATATATCTTTTAGCTGGGAGGCTGCTTCATGGCATTTTTCAGGACTCAGCTTCTCTAAAGTAACAGGGCTAAAACTGTAATATATATTATTTTTTCCAGTTATTGGATAACTTCTGGCATCTGAGGGAAGGTTCTTTTTTTATTATGATAATTAATTGACATCAGAGAGATACAGAGTTAATGCAAGTGTCGTATATGCCTGCCTTCTTTTGTTGTAGTTGCTCTTCTTTTTTCACTCAAACTCTATGAAGCCAGTTCCAAGAGATGCACTGATTTTAATCATCAGTAAAAGCTCACTCCACAGACTGAGTTTAAGAAATAACGATTTTATCAGATATGAATAAACATTACTGGTTTTGGAAGATATTGTATCAACAAAGCTAGACTATTCTCTTAAGGCTAATATTGTACGGAAGGTCTTGTAACAACAGAGATACTAGTTGGTGTTTGGGAGAAGGTTTTAATTCCTGTTTTTGAATTATTTTGAAGCTACTTGTTACTATTTTGGGACTTCATGAGTTTATTTTAAGCATCTGTGGATATGTTATGAGTTCTGTTGCTTCCTTCTAAAGTACACTTGCCCTCTTGCTTGGCTTATGGTGCAGGCTTTTTTCTGGGGATTATGTGAACTCAGGAATGTAAGTGACTGTGTGATGGATGCTGTGGCCAAGGCTTGAACGTGCAACTAATCAGGACCTGTTTCCTTATCACTGACTCTGGCAGCAAATGAGGCTGCTTTTTCCTTGCCTCTGCAAGCTCTCATTGGCAGTCACAGTCGCTGAGAGCAAGCGGAGATTGCTGATGTGTTCCAGGTTCAGTCTGCAGCCTACGCTTCTAGCCAGAGACCAGACGGGCAACTGCTGATTCAGAAGGAACACATTTAACGTCAGAAAGTCTGAAAAGAAAAAGACTGAACTCAAAACACAAATCAAAGAGTAGTAGCCAACACTGTTGGTCTTGCTCTTTTGAATTTCTGGATGTGAAACCTCCAAGGCACCCCTTTAGGATGGGATGGAGATGCTTCCTGTGGAGGAGGAGGTGTGGGAACCTGTGAATGAGAAGGATGATGGATCTCTAGCCAGTTTCTCTGATTAATTGGTGCTACTTCTTGGAATAAACTATTCCAGTAGATTAAAAAAAGAAAAAATAAAACCACAAAAAAGTGCCACCTTTGTAATGGTCAAGAAACTTCTCAAAAGCATGGGTTCAGAGCAAGCTGCTGAGCAGCCAGTCAGGTTATCCTTGCAGTCTCAGAACCATTTGCAGTCCCATCAATGAAAAATTATTTAAAGACTTGCTCTTTCTTGGTTTTCAGGCTGCATTTCCTATTAATTAGGGACAGGGAATGTGTCTGATTGCATCTTTGTGCCAATTGAATTAAATTGCCAGCAAATCAAGGATGCTTCTTCTTGAGTTAGAAGTCCTTGTATGTAGTGCTGGAAGAGAGTGTGGAAGCCCCAGCAGCAGTGTGAGTGTGGTGTCAATAGCCGATGGCAGGTGAGTGGGATGTCACCCTCCAGCTGAGAAACAGATCCTATTGGCTTTATTTGCTGATTGCCAAGACAGGAGTGAAATTCATCCTGCAGGGTGACGTGGCTGTGTTCCTAACAAAGCCACATAAACAAATAGTACTGCTGTTTTTACCAGATGTGCCCAAAGGAGAGAGGAAAAGCTCTGCTGTACAGGAATGATTTTGAGGGCAACACATACTGCTATTGGAAGAAGATTATTCCACTGCATTGACTAGGGGCAAAACCATGTCTTGTTCTACCAGTGCTTAAATTCTGAGTGCTGGAAAGGGGTTTGACAGAAACAGGTTATACCTCCATGGTCACCATGATGACTTTCCTTGTTTAGTTCTTGTACTAAAGAAATTCAATTATTGCCTAAAAAAGCATTTGGTCTTGTTAGCTTAGTTCCGTTAGCTGAAATTATACATTATGATGCATCTTGGTCCAAGTCCTGTTTCTAAAGCATTAAGTTACTTCCTATAATTTAACTCTCTAACTTCTGCTGGATATTGCACAGTATTTATTAGGCAAAAGGGACTAAAAATCGGGGCTGGTACAAGAAGGACGCTTTGTATGAATTTTAAGCTAATAGAAAAGAATGATGGCTGTGTATTGAGTCAGGTTTTCTTCATGGTGGGTTTTTAGTCTGCAAACCACATCAGGGAGAACCAAATGTGTGACTGTGACCCCGGCTCCCAGTGTGTGGAGTCAGCACCTCAGCCCCAGGGCTGTTTCTAGGTCTCATGTTTGAGACTCCGACCTTGAAAACAGGAGCCAAGTAGAGAATGATGCAGTGCTGTCTGCCTGAGCCTGCGGGCACGCGGGAGCAATAACCGCAGCCTCAGCCCTCCCCTGTGTCTTGGAGGCTGCCTCTTGTACAGAAGAACAAACACCTGAAGATGGTTCCCCTTCTGTCTCACAGAAACAGTTATATCCTTGCTAAGGAGTCTGTACATTATAATTTCTGGATGCAAAGAAAGGGGAGCAAGCTGTGCTGGTATAACCCTCTTGTGTCGCTGTGACCACGTGAGGACTTCTGTCCAGTCTGTCTGCCCTAATACGAATTGACACCCCCAACCAGAAGAGGTTTATCAGCACAAAGGTTAGGTGTAGAGCAGATTTGAGAAATAGCATCTCTCTTTTGCAGTATGTTGCATGAATGATGCAGAAAAGCCTCTCAGTTTTGTCACAATCAGTGCCTTTTCTAATAATTTAAAAGCTGAATTACTTACATGTGGAGCTAAAATAGCTCTAAGTGCATTTTTATTGCCTGGCTCTGGAGCTGCCATTTACAGGTTAACAGCCCTAATGCTTTTAAATAATAGGAGAAGGAGTGTATGTACTACTGTGTTAGAAAATGATGTATGTCCTGTTATTTGGACACAAGTAGAGCACTAAAAGCCATGCTCTGCTTTCTACAGAGTATTTTCTTTTGAAGGTTCTGGTTTGTTTTAAATATCCTCCAGTGCACTAGTAAACATAGAGAAGCTTTGAATGTTAACAGCTTTGAATATAACAGCTAAAAATGCTGTTATATAAACCTTAGGATTAAGAATATTAAACTATTTGTGTATAACCATCTACTGCACATATAAGTATACCAATTTTGTGGTCTATTTTAACATCCAGAATTAGTTTCTGTGCTTGTTGTGATAAGAATATTATTCTTGCTTTTCTTCCCCTCCTGCCTGATTTTTTGGATGTATTTGAGAAACTCAAGTTGGGGAAATAGTGCACTGAAGGAGCAGAAAGCTCTGGGATGTTCTGCATGTGGGAAAACAGAAGAGGTGCTAAAGGTACCAGCATAAGATTATTTTTTTAAATTATTCAAAAAAAAAGGAAGGATTGACATTCACAGTCTACTTAACTTCCTTTATATTCACAAATGCCTGAGTACTTCAGTGGAGATAAGGGTGATAATCTCCCTTCTGTAGATAAGGAGAGTGAAGCACAGAGGCAAAGTGGCTTGCCTCAGTTCACACGAACTTAATTGCAGAGGCAGGAGAGATCCCATATCTCTCCATCTACATCCTTCATTGCTGGGCTTCCTCCTGCCCTTCTTGCAGGCTTGTGGTTGCCCACTAACAGCACGGGGGTTGCGGAGAAGAGACCTCTGCCCTTCTTGCTCCAGTGCACAGAGGCTGATGCACATAATGATCATAAAAACATATGGTCTGAACTTTCAGCAAGCGCTGGCTATTTCTTAGTGGATTCAAAGAAATTCACTGGTCTTTCCTACATGTGGCTGCTTTAAACTTCATATTCCTCTCTTCTTCCTTTGTTTCATACTTGTGGCTGGTTGGAAGATTCTTTGCTTTTAGGCTTTAACTATCCCCATCAAGTTAGTGAATAATCAAAACCCTGGAAGTCAAAATCAAACCCTTTCTGTATCAAATACTCTGTGGTGCTTCAGGAGTGGTGTCTTCTGTTGAGTGGTACCTGGTCCAGGTTCTCCCTCTCACCAAACTCTCTCCTCTTGCGAAATGACTTGTGCTTTGGGATAGCTGGCTGTGGTACTTATTTTTTTCAAAGAAAAGTACATGTCTTCTACTACAATTCACAATTTTGCATGCAGTACTGAAATTAAAGAACAGGCTTTGACTTATTTAAAAAAACCACACCTTTTATAGAAAAGAAACAGCATCCCAAATGTATAGTGCTGGGCTTTCAAGAAATCTTTCTAGTTGCCTGTTCACCCAAGTTTGATATGTTTAACTCATTAATATGTTTTTATAGGTCCCTGTGTCAGTACTGTGACTTGGTTGGGATTTTTTTGCACCTTTTTTAATATGGAAGTGTCTTAAACTGGGAAATTAGCACTGCACATAATACTGACCAAAACTGAGCCTAGCACTATGCTATTCTCTGTGTAAAAAGGGTGGTTATTTCAAAAGCAAGCATTTTCTTGTATCTCCCATTGTAAAAAGTCATCTGTACTGAGCTGATGTGCTTATCTTTCTTCTCCATAGTGTAATTCCCAAACTATTCTAGCCTTTCCCATTTCCTCCAGCAAAACCTTAATCATGATGTATTTTGCTTTTCTGTTAGCCATTAGATGTGTAATTGTTCTTCCTTAAACCATATTAAATTATCCAGCTGATTACCTGCTTCAGCAGATTGTCTCGACCATCTTACATATTACCTACCATGAACAGTAGCAACCAAGTGTCCCATCTTTCTGCAGCCCTACAGTAAGGCACATCCAACTTCTTCTGGACAAATATGTTGCAGCTTTTTCAGATTGCCAGCCATTTATTCAAACTCAATATTTTTTTAATGACTCCCCTTTTTTTTATTCCTGCTCTTGAATTATATATTCTTAATGATTGCACAGTTAAACCTGTGGAATTTACTCTTGTGCATGCTGCGTAGCTTACAGAGGATGCTCCGCCCGGGAGGTGTTTGAGTGCACAAGGAACCAGCTCTTTGAAGATTGCAATGTGATTTTCACCATCTCATGACCTTTTTTTAATGCCTTGCCTGCTCTCTTGCTACATATTCCTGACCCACCAGTTGAGAAACAGTATCCTGGACAGTTCTCACAACTAGTAAACAGAATTTTTCAAGTTTATTGAGCCTCAGGGTATGTCCCATTTGACACTGTTTTCCATGATCTTTTGCTGCTTGTTATGGTGGGAGCCTTTGATCCTGAATGCATATAATATTCCTTATAAAGAAGTCAGAGTTCCCTGCATCAATGGATTTAGTGCAGTCCCCTTGCCAGTCAGGCTTTGACCAACGTATTGCTTGGTCTCTGCTTGTGTTCAGCCATATGAGCATTTCAGAAAGTGTTTCTGTCCTTAAAGCCTCTCCTAGCACCTTCCTACTAATCAGGTTTTGTTCATATATTCATCTTCCCCAATGTTTAGCCAATTTCAGTGGGGGAAGACAGGTTTTACATGCAAATCTATTGTTTAGAAAAAAAAAAGGTGGTAAGAATCAGTATAAAGCTTCTCTGGCAGGTGAAGCACAGCTCAGTAATACCTGCTTGCATCTTCCAGCCCTGGGTAGGCTATAAGTAATGGGCTGAATTAAGCCATCAGATTCATGCCCTAAGTGAAGAAGGATAAAACAATTCACAAGGGGTAGAGCCCACACAGTGAGTATTTTATTTATACACCGCCTGAGCTGAGCAGAACGGATTGGGATTCTCTGTTCTGCCTTACGCTTCAGGATCTTTCTGTGGCTGTTACTGAGCAATAACACAGCACAGAGATAATGAGCTGGGCCAAATTAATGTCTGGTGTAAGTGGTACTGCCTCTGCTGATTACAGTCAAGTTGCACCAGCTTGTGCTAAGTGTGAAGTTAATTTTCCTTCAGTAATTTTCACTGCTTTCTGAAGCAGCATTGCTCGGGATCCTTCCCTAAACCTGTTACTTTATTTTGTTGCCTCTTCCTCCCGTGCACTAACCAATATTTTAAAAAACCCTTCCTTCCTCTTCAGGACTTAGTTTACACAGTGAGCCTACCCTCAAAGCCGGGCTCTCTCCCAGTTGACTCAGTTTGGCTTGTGTAGACACTGCAGAGTGAGTTACACCAAGGCTGAGCCACAGTCAAATCTGACCACAAATGCAAGCTCCATTTTTTGGTAGCACTGATGGGGGCTTCAGCTGTTGACAGAGGCAGGTGCCTGCAGATCCCTCTGCCTGGGATCCAGTGTTGCTCCTTGTCCTCACACTTAGCAGGGCTGTCACTGCCTCAGGCTCCCCCTGAAACCTTCCTCTGCCTAGAAAAGATCTTGGCTCCATCGACATGACTGACTTGTGCACCAGGTTCTTGCCTTGGGACTTACAGGTATATAAACTGCCAAAGAAAACACTTCTTTTTTTACCACATGGGGCTTGTTTACTGCCTTTTCATAAACTTCTTCTCACATTACGTGGGTGGGTAAATGTGCAGATGGAATTCTTTGTTCTGATAAAATACCGCTTTATTTCTTGTGTGTCTGTGGAAGTTTTATTGCAGTTCTGAGAGCGAGCCTAAGGAAACGGGCAAGCAGAGGAGGAGGCAGGGTGCTGAGATGAGTGATGCAGCAGGGCCCTGTACCTGTGTTATGCAGCTGGATTAGCTACAGGCTTCCCTTGTGTTCTAGTCCCCAGATTTTAATCTGTGCAAGTGGCAACTTGTTACAAGTGGTTGTAACGCCCTGGGGAAGCAGGATGTAACCTGGGCAGTGAAGCATCGCTGTTCTCCAGTGGAGGTGACATAGGCTGACTGTGACTTAACAACAGCAGACTGTGTTCTGTTCTGGATGAAGTCTAAAAGCTGATTTTCTTTCTTTACTTAGGGCTTACTTAAAATTTTAGTTAGTTTTGTGCTCCGTAGTAATATATTTACAGGCAGGAATACCTTAGAAAATGCTTATTCATGTTTGCAAGGTGTTTTGAAAGTTCAGTAAAGAACAGAGATTGAGAGACAATCTATGGTACTATAAAAATATAATCACAAAAGCTATTACAAGGATATAATTTATGAAGACATTCCTTTCATTCAGTTATTAATGGAAAGGTTCAGATTTATGCCTTCTTGCTTTTGCAAGCAAGGGACATTATGTCCTCAGCCGAAAGCATGTTTTCTTATATCTACCACCTGTAACTCATCCACAGCTGAAAAGGCTGAAAAACACCTAAGGAAGAAAAAAGGTGGGAAAAAATTCAACATTTGAGCTTGTGTTAAGTCATTGTCAGCTAAAGCCACTGCTCTCACCGCTTCCTTTCCTGCAGTCAAATAAGTTTCTGCAAAGGGCAACAGGATATTTTCTGAACTACAGCTGCAGAGACCTGTCGTGGATGGAGTCCATGCTGGGATCTGTCTGGGCAGAATCACTGCAAGTCCCAGTCCTGAGCTGGTCCATTTTAATTTGGCAATTTCATTTCATGAGAGTTTTAACCACCAGGAAGATTAGGTACTGTTTGCTCAAGTCTCACCCAAATCCTTCTCCTTGTAGGAGCTGCCCTCAGGTAGCAGTAAAAAAAGTGCTTCAACACGGGCAAACTGGCACTCGCTCTGCTTTCCTCCCAGGTGTGTGATGCTAGTCCTGCACAGTGGTATTTGTAGTGCACTGTTTCTAATTCCTTTGGTGTACTTGTGTTTTGTGTGTTTTTTGGAGAGGGATTCTCCCCCAGTTATTTGCCTGTGCTGGGAAGTGAAGGGTTTGGTACTTTGAGAAGCAGTTTCCAGGATTTGGAGCATTCTCAGACATGGGGATGTGTGTTCGCTGGTTCTGTGTGCTCGGGGATGATATGCTCTAAAAAATGCATTATGGATCCTTTGTGGACCATGTAACTCTTCACATATTTAGTAAAATGACTTTGTTTTATAAGAGCGAAGGTGTTTGTTTTGGAAAATGTAAAGGACACTATTTGTGTGGCTTCAAATGAAGACCTTTGCTTGCTTGTATAGGGCAGCCTGTCTTTAGCACCACCAAGTATCTTCAGCTGTGGTCAGACTGCCAGTGGTGACACTCTCCCATGACAGAGACAGGGCTGTGCACGGAGTTTCTTTTCAGCTACAAACAACATCACTGTGGTCAAGGATTTCTGTGTATTGAAAACACTGACATCTGTTAATGCACCAGATGAAGGTTATTTATGCATTTAGTGTTTATGGTGGATGTACTTGGAAGAGAGAGAGCCTGTGTTCAGTGTTGAGAACATTCTATTTATAATTTTAATTCCTTGCTGAAATTTTATGTGTCCAACTATACAAGAACCATGAATGTCAATTCCTTTGCCCAAGAAGCAGTTCAGTTTCTTTGCCTGGTGTATTTATTAAGTGAAATTTGTGCATATTCCAGTAGTATTAAATTCATCTCTTTGTAACAGGAAAATTCATCCATATTCTAAAAATACTTCAGTAGTTTTATTTTATTCTGTTATTTTAGTACAGAAGATTGCTTCCTATCAGCAAGAATTCAAGGAGTAGCCCAGCTTAGAGTAGGTTGCCCTCATAAATTTTTATCCTCCTAGGAGGAAGAGAAAATCAGAAATAATGAAAGAGCTTTAGCTAGGGAAAAAGCTAATAATGTCACCAACCTCATGATTTCAAGTATGGAAATTGTCTTACAATGTGAAATTCATTATGTTTAACATTCATGATACTACTGGACTGTTTAATGAGAAACAATGTAATTGATTTTCCATAATAAGCCATCTACCAAAAAAATATTTAGGGGAAAATTTTCTGTTGGCCATCTCAAGGTTTTTTTTTGTAAACACAATTTTGCATGCTATTGAAAAGAAGGAACTTAACCTTAGATTTTTTTTTAAAATATATAGAAAATTAGCTAGTGTTGTAAGTAAATGTGTCATTGTGGAAAGTAAAAGCAGACATCTTGGTGTTAGCAGCTCTCTCTGAGTTTCCAGCTTCTGATGTGAAGTTTGAATACTTTCCCCCCAGTCAAAAAAAAAGTTAGGTGAATTAAAATTGCAGTATTTTTTTTTGTGATGACTTCATTTATGGTATTTACTGGTGTTCAGTAAACACCACAACTGGTGTTCAGTCCTTCTGTGTTTATGAATGCGATGTCCGTGCAATGGATCAGCCTAGAGAGGGCCTCTGCTGTGCCTTGTGTTGCCGAGTGCTGGTCATGGAGCCTGCCAGCAGAAGGGGTGTCAGGGTATGTGCTGCCATCAGCACACCTCTGTGAAACACCTGAAATTCTCACACGTGTGTCTCTGAGCAGTGAAATGCTTCAGCTGTGCGTGGGGTGAACCTGAGGGAAGGAAAGGAGGCCTGTAGGAAAAGGAGCTTTCTTGGGGTGATACCCGGTCCTGTGTGCTCGCTCTGGGCAAAGATAGGATCAACAGTGGAGGGGGGGAAGCACCCCATACCAATTTCTGCTTTAAACTATGTTTCAAAGCTGCTGTTAATAGCACTACTGCGCATCAGTGGTCCCCCCATGTCAGGATTGAACTATCACCCATGTCTCCATGAAACTGCTGCTAAAGTTGGGTACTTATTCTTAAACCAGTTCTCAATCTGCAAAACTAACCAAAAAGATCTAGTACCAAAGCCATCAAAGGGCATGAGCCTGGAGACCTCTCAGCACAACAGAGAGTCTCTGTTACCTTGACCCAACACGATAGGTGCTGTGCACGGAGCAGGAAGCTTTTCCTACCCTGCAGAGCAAGTAAAGCACATAGCCAGGAGGCAGAGGGACTGTAATAAGGCTAGCTGACTTCAGTAGAGCTTTTTAGTACACATTAAGATGCTTTATAGGCGTTTAGCTTTGCCATTTGATATTGATGAAAATCCTGTAGTAGTCATTAGTAAAGGAAGGGCTCAGTCCAGAGATGATGGCCCTCTGACACCTCACTCCTGTTCATGCTCTTGCACATCCAAGGAGACTTTTTTTCACCAGAATAATTTTGAAAGCTTGGGTAAGATCTGCTTCCAATAGGCTGGAACCTTGCTACCTTAGGCCTCTTTAAAAATTCATGCACTTTAAGATTAATACTCCTGTTTATTGATTAATTTTGGAAGTGTTATACTACATACCTCTATAATGCAGTGGGTTTGTTCCATTATGGTTCATTCATTTGCTGAAATCTGTATTTTATTGCTGTTGAAGTTAGCTGAGAGTGAATCCTGTGAGTATCTTTTGTACCAAGTTCTTTGAACTCTGTTGATAGCTAGCTGATGTCTGGAGGGCAATTAGAAAAAGTTTAAGAAAAATGCTGGTTGAAATCCCCCCTCAGATAACTTCAGGTGTTACTCCAAGAGTCTCCAAAGTATTGCCCATCCAAGCTGGTTTCTCTCGCTGGTGCTGTGCAAGCCTATCGTACCTCTGTAGAGGCAGCAGAAAAGAGGATCTCAGCAAAATCATGTTTCTCAAGGAAGTTCTCTGGGTACCAGCCACTAGCACTCTCAAATGCTGTAGTTTTTATGCAGCCGTATTCAGCAGTGGCCGTGTGATTATACAGAAATAAAATGTTCTGGTTAAATTGTTTCGTCTTTGAAATAGTCCTCCAGTAAAAACCCTAGGGGGAAAATGAGCATATAATTTTCTTGCTATTTTGAAACACGTAAGCACCAAGAAAAATAGTATGATTCATTTATTTTGGAGTGTGTTGATTAACTAGCAATTAAAGCTTTATAGTATTTTCTTTATGGAACAACAAAGGCCAGTTTAATGCTTTTTACTTTAGTTTCGGCTCATTGGACTGGCTTCATACCTGGTACAGTCAGATAAATGCTCTGAAAGCACATGAAGTACCTGCATGCAGCTGAACATGGCCCACTTAACTCAAAAATATGATGGGTGTTCACAGAAGGAACTTTCATTCATTCACAGCATCTGGTTCCATTACATTCAGCCCAATCAAGCCATGAAATTGAAATTAAATGACTTTTGATGGTGGTAATATTACAAGAATGAAAGCAAGACTAGGGGAAGGGAAATACCTGCATGGCAGAAGAGGCTCTTCATGAGGACAAGCTGAATAAAGTGCCTTTAAATTGTTTCACATAAATGACTGGATGCATGGGAAAATGAACCTGGAACTATTTATTTTTGGGCAAAGGACATTTCACCTGCTCTTTAGAATCTAGGCTGTCTCTAACGCTTGCAGTGTTGTCAGCTCTTCTTGTGCAGGCTCCCAGGCCAGCTTTCAGGTCTCTGTGGTGGGTGATGGGCGAACACCCCCACCCTCAGCACCCCCTCCACCATCCCACCCTGCCATCCTGTTGCTGCCCAGTGTTCCTCCAGGTCACGGAGGGACCTCAGTCCTCCTGCCCCTGGGGGCAGCAGCCTGGAAGGAAGGGAGGGAACAGTGAGCAGGTGGTGTGTGGTATGAACTGGGTAGGAGGATGAGGGGAGGTATGACGACAGGATAGTTTGGGTTGGAAGGGACCTTTAAAGGCTATCAAGTCCAACCCTGCCTGCAATGAGCTGGGACATCTTCAACTAGATCAGGTTGCTTAGAGCCACATCCAACCTGACCTTGAATAAGGATGGCAAAATGCAGAGAGCAGGAGGAGAAAGATGGGTAGAGAATATGGGCACTGTACCAAACCAGAATAATGTCTGCATCTGGAGGGGGGCCGTGGTTTCTACCCTGAGGTCTCTGCCAACTTGTGTCTTGAACTGTGAGCGAGGGGAAGGTGAAGTTTGCGTGTGTGACTGAGAAACATCAGGTGGTAGAGCTGAGTGGTGGGGTGCTGCTTTCTGTTTTGAGGACTGTGGGGATCTCTATGCTTGGGGCAGCTTCTAAGTCTTTATACTTATTTTTGCCACCATTACATTAATCTTCCTTCACTGTGCAGCTGTGATTTTTTCCAATGAAATGAATGCAGTAGGGTAGATGCATAGTGCAAATGTGTTATATATACATTATGGTATAATACACAAGATGTGTAATGCATTATATAATGCATTTTTATTGTAATATATACATATTACATGCTTATATACACAATATACATTTTTAAGTATTAGGGTTTGGAAGGCAGAAGGTGTTCCCATCTCCCTGGGCAATTAGCTGCTGAAAACGTCAGTGCTCTGGCATGTTTTTAGGGAAGCTGTTGACCTGCTTAGGCTGGGTTTGAGTCACATGGAAAGAGAAGCTCTGGTCAGACATACCTGGGCCGAGCTCGTATACAGGGGAACCGCTGGGAAATGAGGTCGGCCTGTTTCCCAGGCTGAGCTGGTAGGTCCACGTGAGGACTGGGCTCCGCTTAGGGAAATAGGGAAGTGCCAAAGGCTATGGAAGCACCACTCGGCTACAGATGTGGCTGCTGTTTCTGCTCTGCAAAAGTTGTCATAGCTCTGAGTGACAACTTGGTGCTACAGCTTTCTGTCACTGAAATATTAGTGTCTTCCTGTGTCCGAGGGCTTGTTCTCAAGATGCTGGTAATGAGGATTACTGATTGTCATTGTCCCAAACAGTCTGCTTGGGGTGTCCTTAAAAAAAAAAAAAGGGCAGCTGATGCCCATCCACATCCCTGTGTGTTGCTGGATGCCAAGCAGTGGTTCTCGGCCTGATTGGCAGCCTGCTGTGACAGCAGAGCAGTTGCCCTGGTGTCAGCACGTTCCTCCTCTTGTGGCCAAGCTCTTGGCAAGGCGCAGGCATCAATGCAAGCTTGAAATAAATACCTGGCTCGCTCTTTGTTGAAACGAGGGAAAATGGAGGATTAAAAATACAGAAGTGCTAATAAAGTGGATGTACCCTCATTTCTATATATGGTTTTTCACTTCAGAAAAGTTTTTGACTACTTCTTGCCCAGTTATTTGAAGTAGTTGTGTGCATCTGTTGCTCCAGCTGTTGGCACCCTGCTATGTGGCTAGACACTTGAATGGATATTCTCGTGATGTAGGACTAGATAAATGCTGTCTTCTGCCTCCTCATAGCTCTTCCACATTCAGTTTGGGTACAAAAATCAGGTGTCTACTACCTGCACCTTGAAGCTCCCAGGAAAGAGCAAAGGTCTAGCATCTGTGCAGGTACCAATGGGGCTCCCAGCACAGAAGGCAAAGGCTGCTCATCCCTCTAAGCCATTTCCAGAGTTAGAAGGCACCAGAAGCTGAGTGAAGGTGTCTGACGTGGTCACTGTCAGCCCTGACAGCGCTGGGCCAGGCTCTGTGCTGGTATGGCATGGGGCAGGTGAGGGCTGGTGGTTATGCAGCTTGCCCAGGAACTCGGACAAATCGGTGCCGGTGGAAGGAAGCACATCTGTGGGCTGCTCCCTCATCTAGTGCTGAGCTTGTTGCAGAGAACAAGTGCTTCATTTGATTTCTCTAAATACCTCATTGCCTCTAATGATAAACTGCATCTCCCCAGCAGTGTCCCTGCTCCCGAGGCAAGCTGCGTGCAGCTGCTGTGTTTCCTGTTTATGCTCAGGCACCAAATTAGTCACCTCCACAGATTTATTTTTTTTTTAATTTTTTTTCCCTCTGAAGAGCTTCACTGTTGCTTTTTTAGCCGGCCTCCTAATGTTCCTGTGATTGTAGGGAAGGATTTATTAAACATTAATCCATCTAGGCTTACATGTATCTGCCTCAGGTTGGCAGCTCTCAAACAAGTGAGCTTCTGCTCGCTCCTGTCTGCAGTGTGGGCTGGGTGCTCACCTCAAAGCCTGGTGCTCCTTTGCTTCCCTTCTTCAGAGTGCTGTGGAAGCAAAATACCCCTAGGTGCAGAACTCAGATATTCTACTTCTGTGTACGCTGCCCTCTTGATGGGCCTGGACTCTACTGAAAATTTGTACAAGTGTAATAAATGATGAAGAGATGTGCAGGCAGGAGAGGATGGCAGTGTTTCCATGAGGTGTTGAGTTTCTCCCTTTAAAAAAGATGGGTACTTATTTGGGGGGACACTTGGGTTTGTTTTGATTATGTATTTTCCTGAGTGCATTAGAATATGCTGTTTATTTTTCTAGGTTAGCGGGTAAGATCCCATGCAAATTGTTCCTGAAAACAAGCTTGCTTTCCTTGTCCAGGAACAGCGTGCCTTTTCATGTCTATATTTAGCCTTCTCATAAACAGGGATAGTTCCTAAAACCAGTGTCTTTCCCTTTACACAGCCAAGTCTGCCAGAAACCAGTCCAGAGAAAGCAATTTCATTTACCACAGCGTTTCTCCTGCCTGACTATTTTTGGAGGTGTTTTCAAAGGCAAATGCACAGAAAGCAGCAGCCGTTTCAGTCACACACATTAAAATCAAGTTCCCTAATGTTAGCTGAGGAATGAATTTTACAACACATCACTCTTACTGTCATACCTGAAATGAGTGATTTAACTGATGACTATAATTTAAATCAAAATATTTCAGGCTTCATTCAGGGGAAAAAAAGTGTGTGAGATTCAAATGAAAAAGAAATCTAGACTGAAACTCTGGACTTTGTTTTCTAATGCTAATTTTCAAAATAATGAACATACTTCATCTTGTTACACACGTTACACAACATTCCTCCCCTGAGGCACAGTTGGTTGTGCCAGTGTCACTTGGCGGGTCCTGGCAGGGCTGCCACTCCGTCACTTTCCAGAGCTAACGGGCACCGGCCACAGTGCGTTTCTGTGCGAGTTCAACCCGCTGCTGATGTGTGTGTAACTAAACACGCCTTTTCCTACGTGAATAAATACCTGTGGGGGTACAAGGAGGCTACCACAGAGAAGAGAGTCGCTAGTAAGACGGGGGATGACTGGGAAGACGGAGAATTCTGCGTATGAATTACAGTGGGGGCAAGGCATGCTCCTCTGTGGGGCCCTCTTGTTAGGGGAGGGGACACCTCCTTCCTCCTGACATAAGGAAAAAAGTCACCTTGTCGTGCCTGTTAGCCTTTCCTGGCTCTGCCCCCATCACGTCTTCCCAGCACAGCCTTCACCAGGTGGACCTGGATCTGGCAGATCCGCTGTGAGAGCTGGGTGGCTTCACAGCTGGCTGAGGTGCCTCGTATGGTTGCCCACTGTGTCACCAGCAGTTAGACCCGTGCTCCTTGTTTGGAAGGTGGCAGTGAGCAGCAAGCTACCTGGCCATTCCCTAGGCCTCCTGCCTACGAGACACAAATGCACAAGGGACCACCCCAGGTCCCATTCATAGATGTAACCTCGAATCCTAAGAACTAACCTGAAACTGCATTCCACAATGAGTCACGTGCAACAGTGTGGTTCTAACTTCTTTTTTTTTATTTTCTTTTTTTATTTATGGCCTTTAACAAATAACGCGTCGGCAAACAGTTGTATAACTCATCCTTCATACCGTGTTTATCCTCAACCAGAGGATCTTTTGAAAGAAAGGCACATAGAGTCAAGCTTGTGAGAGGCTGTATGAGTGTGAGCACAGGTGAAGGGTCCCAGGGAGGTGGGAGCTGTGGCTGCCAGGATGCAGCGTGCCACCTGTGAGTGGCAACCCAAGGGTCAAAATTGGGTGTGTGTGAAAGTCACAAATCAGATCTGCTTTTTGTTTTCCTGACATTATATTCTTCTGCATTCTCTTACAATGCATCAGGAAGCCACCTTTGTTTCTGTAGGCTTCAGAATGATGGGATTTCTTTTCTTCACATGTACATTGGATGACAGAGAAAATCATCATTTATTAATCACTGAAATATTTAATTGTCCAAGACAGGACACTCCTTTAGTCTCAGTTTCTAGGTCTGCTCACACTCACCAACGAGGCTGAACTTCACTGATTGCATCCAGAGGGCAGAACGCAAGTGTCCTAAGCTTTTAGGTAACTTGGGGCTTCTCCATCGACAGAAATGAACCAGATCCCTACAGTTTTTATGGATCCCCCGTTCCTGAACAGTCAGGAACTTCTCCTGAATAACTGTCTTTGCAAATAGAGCCTGCTTTGGGGGAGTGTTTCTGGCACAGCTGCCAGAGGATCCTGGCAACTCATCCGGTTGGGGGTTACAGCTGAGCTCTTTGGTGGGTCTCGTGTCACCTCTCAGCCGGAGCAGGTCTGGTTCTGTGAGGCAGTAGGGAATTCGGAGACATCCACAGGCAATCTGTTATTTTTGGACACTTAATGCTGACTTGGTAGCCTTAGTGGTAACAGATTATTATGCATAGATATACACTTGCCTGTCCATCTGTTTGTCTCCCCTGATCCACTGAAATGGTGGAATATTTTTCTCGGTCGTATGTTAAATCATATATTTATGCTGGAAGGGAGCAGGCGATATAAATCGTTGCAGTGCTTAGTTCTTTGTTTAGATGAAAAGAGTGGGTTTCTTTTGTCTTAAGTGCCTTTTTTTTTTTTTAACGTGCTATAAGTTGAATTGTGAATGGATTTTCAGAAAGCAAAACCAGGACTCCGTTTGGGGTTTCCAGGCTTCAGCTGGAAAATGTAAAGCTTTTACTTGGTTCCTGAGCAAGAACCAAAGGCCAGGGTTACATGGAAACCATTACAGGGGTGTCCCGGTTGGTTGGTGCAGGGCAGTTAGTTGGGATCTGGAGGCCAGATCTTTTCATCTGCCTGAACGTGTGAATTTGCATCTTTGTTTCAGAAGATGCCATTCCAATTGCATTTCTGTCCTCTGACTCTCCACATGCAGAAGTAACAAATGATAAAAAAATATTTGAGGAATGACTCGGGGGTGATAGGGAAGGTGTGGAAAAGAGCTAAGCCTCCTCTTTTGCCAGCTATGAAGTGTGATTGTAGCCCTTGTTCCCTTCTGGCTCTGTCCCGGAGGCCACCTTCACATGAAAAGGAGGAAGAGCTGGTGGGGACAAGTGGCTGGGGAAGAGGGGCAGAGCGGGGCTCACATCGCACTCCACGTTGTAGGTCTTACACCCCCCCGAATCCCTACTTGATATATTGATGAAAAAGAAGGCCAATCTGTAAGGATATAAAAGCAATAAAGGCTTCTGCAAAGCGGCCAACCCGGGGGTCAGGCTGCCTGGGGGCTCGCTGGAAAAAACCTAAGGAGCTAAAGCAGGTCCCAGGCTGACTTGGGCTGAGCTCCGAGGATGAGGTGTGGGGAGGAGCAGGCAGCAGGGGTGCCCCACGCTGGAAGGGCTCCATGCTGAAACCGGCTCCGGTGGCCATGGTGGCACCGCCGCTCCTGCGACAGCAGCCACCCGCTTTTGTGGGAGAATAGAGGGCAGCGTGAATATTCCCTTCCAAACTGAAGGTTTTTGTATTTTAGTGAAGAAAATGCATAACATCAAAATAAGCTGAAATCGCCTTAAACCAGAAGGAAGAGGTTTTGAAGCAAAAGCCCTCAAAAATGGGATAGGACCTTATGAATCTCTGTGCGGCTTTAAATGCACCCTGGTCCCTCTGGGTACCCTGAGGTCTGAAGAATATTATTAAAAAGGGAAGTAAGCTGGATCATTGCTTGAAAAAAAATAATTCAGCAGTGGCACAAGGCCTTCATAATTTCAAATATGAAGTGTCCTCTGGGAGAACAGTAACTAAGGGATCCCAAAATATCAACAAGGCTTTCACAGACTTTAGGTTTCTTTCTTTTAAAGCCAAAAGCTGTACACCTCATCCTTTCTCTATAACCCAGAGGTGATTAGAGAGTTCCTGTGAAATACCAAACTGTTACAATCAGATGATACAAAAGATGTGAATAACCATATATTAAAAGAAATATTTGAGCTTTGCCAAAAAAGAGGATGGTAAGGACAAATCTGCCAAAGAGGTAAATGTGTGCAAGTACGGGTTTTATCACCTGTGTTAAAAGCTGGGTCCTGTGTTCCTTAAATAAATAAATAAATTGTGTTTAATCATTCCCTGGAAATGAGATCCCTGCTGTAACAATTAATTCATAAAGCTGCCAAAGACTTCCAGGCCTGTGGGAGTCAGGCTGGCATCCGTGATTAATGCTAACTGCAGGTGTGTGGCCGCGTTTCCACAGAACCAGCCATAGGGGAGGCATCAGAAATTACTTAACGCTGCCCGAGTGGGCTTTGTCAAGAGACCCCCTATGAACAGATAACAAGAGGGAAATTGTAATTTTACAGCAATTCAACAGGTAATATCGAACGCCTCTTGGGGCGCTTTTTGCTTCGGCAGAGGAAAAGCATTAGATCTGATTGAAGGGCACTCTCCCTGTTACGGATCTGAAGGGATTCAAAGATGCTGTTCCACAAGCCGCTGCGAAAGGAACGACCCACAGCTTCTGGGCTTGGTTGTCCTGGGTGGCTGCAATGGGGGAGGGAAAAGCAGAAGAGCTAATCATCTGCCCTTGTTTTCTCTTGACAAGTCTTTGCTGGAAGATCCAATAATATCAGGAAGTTCAAGAGGTAAATGGGCTGCTCTGGGAGCTGTGCTGTCACCCGGGCTTTGTGTGAGCCCCAGCTGGGAGCCGGGCTGGGATCAATAAGGTGTGCGCAGAGCCTGGCTCTAGGAGTTAAGCTCTCCCACCAGGAAGAGGGAGGGCAGGCAAAGGGCCTCCAGTCTTGATTATCATCTCGTTAGGAGGGAAGCAGCAGTTCTGTTTAATGAGGGAAAAGATGAGCTTTTCTGATGTAACTGTAGTGTAACTAGACTGAGTAGTTTTTTATCATTTTGTTGTTGTTGTCACTTTTATAAACACATGTACTTGTGCTGTCTGCCTCAGACACTGCAGCTTTTTTACCCTAATGTGGGTTATTGTTATTTAAGATCAAATGGATGAAACAAGGTGGTTTTTATTTGTTATTGCAAATCCATAAACTAGTTTGGTTTGGTTTAAGAAGTTTAGCAAGTGCTGCAACTCCCCAGCACGCCCGAGGGGGACGCATCCCGCAGTACCCACAGAGGAACACCAGAGTGGGTTCCCATTTGAGCTGCATATCCCAGGGGTTGCTGGTACCACTGGGGAAGGAGTAATCTCATTTAGTGACTGGTGGTGACAGTGAAGTCTCCCTGGCATGTAGGAAGGTGCTGGGCCATGTGGCTGTCCTGCATCCACGCACCCTTTAAAGGCTTTAATTCACTGTGTTCTGCTTGACTGATAAAAGATGTCTGCTTTTAAAAAAGGCTCCCCTGTGTCATCCCAGATACAGGCAGGCTCTGTAGCTCCCCGGGGGAGTGAAGTCTTCTTAAAGACTTTGGGTGTTTCTGGATTCCCTATGGAGGGACAGCAGCAGACTGAAGGCAGGGACTTGATGGTGAAAGGTGAGGTCCCCGCTGGTCCACAGCCCACATAAGGAGGTCTGGCAGGGCTTGACATGTATCGTTTGCATATAACCATGTGCTTCACATGAAGAGATTAGTTTTCTTGAATTCATACACTAAGTAATTTGAGAAACCATCTAGGGTTCCAAAGGTTGATATAGATCTGGTTTTATGTTGGCATAAAACAAGATAATGCATAGTTTTGTGCTTAATACATACTTTAAGCGTACTGTGATAATGGAGCACTATCCTTTTCAGCCAGTCTAACCTGAAGAGAATTGGAGAATTTATAATGAAATTAGGGGAATGCTCAGTTTTGGTAATTTCTTTTCTTTTTTTTTTTTTTTAAGCATCAGCAAAGAGGCTGATTTCTAATGAAGCTCTTTGTGTGCCTCTGAATTCGTGACAGCTAAAACAATTCTCTTAGCTCACAGATTAGATTAGAATTGTAAAAATGAAATAAAATGCCATCTAGGTAAATGATCCACTACCCCAGGTGTTGAAAAACAATCCTGAGTAGAAATGGTCTAGGCACCAGATAATTAAATTACGATGACAGATGATAGTTTAATAAGGTGATCGTTATGAGAGTCCTTGGTAAGCTTGCAGTCTTGAGCGCTTCTAACAGCATTGGCTGGCACGTTTGCAGGGAGGCAGCGCAGAGGATTTGAAATGAGATTTCCATCTGATGACTGTCACTTTTGCAGGGAGAACTGTGTCATTTGCTTCCCATAGTATATTGCATAAAGCTGTGTTGTCTGTCTGTATGTGTTAGGCAGCTCCTTCTCATTATACAGCCTCATTGGGTTTCAAATATCTATTTTCAAGGGTTGTAAAACAACTAGCTTTATCTCTCCTTTGTACAGATTTTTAATAGATTAAAAGGCCAGTGCATAACAACTAAAAACCAATGCTGTAAGTGCTGAGCACTTTCAAATCTGATTCTCAGTATCTGCGAAAGTCGGTGGATAGACACAGGCTGATCAAAAGAAACCCCATGAAATTGGAGGAAAAGATGCATTTGTTATAACCGTGGAAACATTGAGTTCTTGCACTGTATCACCAGCAAACCTTCCCTCTGAACTAGGTCGTCTTGCAGTAAAAAAGAGGAAAAAGCAGCTGTGGGCCTTCAGGCAGATGGGAGTATTCTCTCTCCCAGTAGAGGTATTTGGGTTTGACTGCCAATCTATTTGCTAGAGGCACTGCAGAACCACCAGGCAGCAGCAGCACACACTAGATATTTGATATCTAGGCCAATGCATATGATCAGATTAGAGGCACAAGCTGCCCTGATGTCAACCTACTGTTGACACTCACTCGTTTCCTGTTTTTCCTAAAATGGTTCACAGAGCACAGGTGTCAGGGCAAAAGGGAGAAAGTTGGTCTCACAATGCAACCCTGCCCCCATAATGATTATTTTTTAACTTGGGGAAAAGCCAAGCTTTTCTTAAAAAAAAAAAAAAAAAAAACAAAAAAAAAAACACAGAAACAACCCCACAATGAAAACTGGCACAGAACCAGCCTGTTTATTTTGGAGCCCCCTGTATTTTTTTTCTTTGCATCTATGAAGTTGCACATGTTCTGACAGAAGCCAGCCTATGTGAGCAGCAGTGCAGATGGCCAAGCTGGGAGGTGGCTGGAGGAGGTGAGTCTGCTGACATCAGGCTACCAGAGTAGTGGCACTTGTAGCATCTCAGGGAAATAAATCACTTGCTAAAGAGCCAGTTCAGTTTAAGAAGCCCATTGTTTCCCATCAGAATGCAAACCGAGAAAGGACAGGTTGGAGCAGAAGCAGCTTTACTGCCATAAATTAAACATGAGAGTGGTTTGGGGTTCACAGTTGCTCTCCTGTCCAATCAGCGGAAGATCAGAATGAGTTAGAGACATCACAGAAAGTGTAAGTGATGGTAGAACACGGCTTTGCTGCTGAGCTTTGCTTTCACAGGAGAATTTATTTAGATTGTCCTGTTGCCTTTCTTGATCTGAATTTAGTAGGCACGAGTACGCAACCTTGAAGGCGAGTGTTGCAGCCAGTGGGAAGCCTCTCTATTAGATGGCAGAATAATTATTACCGATTTTCATGAGCTATATCGATTTGCGTGTAGAACTTATTAGTTGGTATCTCTAACACACACTGTAGTGTTAAAATTCATCAATACAGGTCTCATAAATGCCAATATGTAACAGCAGGTGCTGCTGTAATTTAGCGAATCATTATAATTTCTATTTAGTAAATCAGTTGCCATCACTGTTAATGTTTAATCTGTAAGTTAGTGCATCACCCAGCAGGATAAGAGGAACGAGGCTGCAAACACATTTTCAGTAAATATGATATAAATACTGTGACTCCTGCTATTCAGTACATCCCATATGTTAGCTGTTGATAACTACGATTTTTCTATAAATACAGCATTGTGCCCTGACCTTTAGAAGGATGAGATGTAAAATTGAGAAATTTACCGTGATAAATATCTTTTGAAGGAAAGTGAAAAGGATCTGAATTTAGGATTGAGCAAGGGGAAAGGTTATGAAAGATAAGTATGTGCTTCTCTTAATGAGTTCTTAGGACTCAACCTGGATTTAAATAGGAAATTCCGGTCTTGTGCGTGCGTTTGTTCAGAAGGACTGTCTCTCCTGACATGAGCAAAAATGTCAAGTCTTGATTTAGGTGTTTGGATGGGATCTCGAGCTCCCAAGTATATATGATAGTGTTGTCATCCCAAGGTAAGATTGCAAACCCTGGTGTGGCAGGGATCTCCTGAGCTCAGGTGACACCACAGCCCACCTACAGCACCCCTTGGCTCCATGGGCCCGTCCCCAGGGGCCCTGGCAAGTTTATAGAGCCTGTTCTCCTCCGACGGGACAATTGCTTCTGTCCCTGCTCAGGTGTCCTTGCATGATCTGCTCTTATGCTTCTCAGTTGCAGAGAAGATAAAATTTATGTGCCCAGGTGCCAGGAGGTGGTGGTGCCCAAGGCTTTGTCCCAGGACAGGTTCTGCTGTCATACACAGCAGCCTTTGTCTTGTGGCCTGACGGAGACGTGCATCATCTGCCTCATTGCAGGATCCAGCTTTTCACGTCCCCTGCACACAAATAGTGTGAAGCTGTGGCAGAGCAGAGTCCATGTCCCAAGGGCTCCCAGGAAAGAGAATGGCAGGGAGACCCCTCAGTCCAAGGAAACTGTTGTGGCAGACAGCCCCCAGACTGGAACCACCCTTGGGGGTCCCGCTGGGTTCGCACTGTTGCTCATCCAACTTAACTCTCAATCAGTGATAATTACACAGCTGGCCTTACTCCAGATGGGCCACTGATAGTTTTTAGTCTGCAGCGTTATTCATCTTGAAGCACATTTTAACATGATCATGGCCAGTTCTTCATACCAAAGGTCTCGGTATTGCTAGTGGATCTAAATGGGTGAGCAGCAAACAAAGGGTCACAAACCGCGGAAAGTCAGAAAAGACTGATCCAGAGAAAGGCCTTCAGTAAACATTGCTTCCAGCCATCACAGCTTTGTAATAAAAGCAGAGTGGTTCTTCTGTGGGTGAAGACACTCTGAGTGATTCCTGTGAAGTTTTTGATCATTAAAAAGTTGGTGATTTTAAAGATGACAGCGGAGTAAATGAAAAACTCTCCTCCATGTGGCCAAAGTTTTCCTGTCTGATTCAGAATCACGGTCATTTTCTGGCCGGGGTCAAGAGGAAAGCATAGTCTCTGCTTTTGGGGCAGATGAAACAGCAAAAAGCTCTAACTTACATGGAGGAGAAATAGTGTTTTCCACAGTAATAACCCATCCTTCCCCACGGGACACTTCTCTCGCTGCCCTGGTCCCTGCAGTGTTGGGGTGAAGCTCACCCCACCTGGTCAAGTGTTTGCAGCTCAGGGGCAACTTTGCTTTTGTTGGTTGGCTGTTTGGTGTGTGGTTTGGGGGCACAGGGGTTAACCCGAGGCTGGTGCGGGCATAAGGAATGGTGCTGTACCAGACATATTTTTTGAAATCACAGGGGCAGTCAATTTAACAGACACTGACTCACTGAAGAAACAACCAGAATTCAGTTTTCAGAGGGAGGTTAGGGGCTGCCAAACTTCTCCTCAGGTCCTCGCCATCTGCCTCATCGCTATTATTG
>JAHREE010000043.1:2238952-2286345 GCA_033628505.1 Tringa tobata
TCAACACCTATAAATACTTAAAGGGAGGGTGTCAAGAGGATGGGGCCAGTCTTTTTTCAGTGGTGCCCAGTGACAGGACAAACTTGAACATAAGTTCCATCTAAACACGAGGAGGAACTTCCTTACTTTGAGGGTGTCTGCCTGGACAAATTCCTGTGCAACCTGCTCTGGCTGGACCTGCTTTGGCAGGAGGGCTGGACTAGATGATCTCCAGAGGTCCCTTCCAACCCCGTATCAGTCTGTGATTCTGTGACTTCTCTATCTTCAGTTGCGTTATTGCATGTAGTTAATTATGGGGTGACCCATCAGTTTTCCTTAGTGAGACATGTGGTGTTCCTCCTCTCCAGGCACACTGGGCTCTGCTTCCCGGGTCACGGGCACTAGGAATTTTGCAAAAGGTAACCCCGCTGTGTTAAGTGTGCCCAACCAATGTGTACACGTGAGGCTCATGGTATTATCCCACGTGTCAATGAGGAACAGAGAGACCTGGAGGAATTGATTCTAGAAAAAAAATGGAATATTCCAAAAATATCACTCATGTAAAGCGTCAAATAAAGCAAATTAATTTATATAATACATGCTTTGCATACAAGAAATAAGTAAGAATTTGTTTGGGTTTTTTTCTTTAAATCTAAGAAAGAAAAGAATCTTTGTACTGAGATTCTTATAATTTGGAAGATGTTAAGAAGCGTTACTGAGAGGCCAGCCCCCCAGCAGCACCCCCGTGCTCCAGATGTTGTGCTGTAAGGAAGGAAGGGTGTCTCTGCCTCTGTAGGTGGGAGCGGGAGCTCAATGCCAGGGGAGCACTGCTCCAGGGCAGAACCAGTTTATTATCTTATGAACAACACAAAGCAAGAGGATTACAAAGAGGGAATGTGGTTTTACTTAATTTGTCACTGTGGTTTTGGGCAGACTGGGTCTAAACTTGGCCTTTTTCTACGCTGTGCTTACCTAGAGCAGCCTGATCTATTCTGTGGTCAGTTCTGACCATGCAAGTTAAAGTCCTTTCTGCAGCTTTGGCCTGTTTTTCTCGTCTTCTCTTTTTGTCCTGACTTAGGCTAAGAGCTTTATCGTACCGAGTCTGAACTCTGATCACCCTCCACAAGGAGGGGGCTGCAGGAATCTGCTGGCGTTACCACAGCCCCTCTGGCATTCTCGGAGTAAATCCCCTATTTGTTCTCCAGATTAGGAGCAGGTTTTTTGACTCCATGTTTGTAAAGCACATAAGCTTGGTGCTATTTTGGCCCAGGACTTAGCCTTCTAGCTACTATTAAAGGTCTGCTTTGAGCTCCGTGTGGGTAGTAAATAACTTGCCTGTGTTTGCTGTGAAAGCTTATAATTTACAGGCAAATATGTTAGTAAATTCATATTTGGATTTTTAAGCAATTAATTCAAGTCAAACACAAACTGAGCACATGTAAGGCAGCTAAATGCTACGTGTGTTTCTGCACCTCGCTCTAAAGATATTCCTCAAATGAGAGCTGCCTCTTCGACTGCTAATTTTGGAATCGGAGGAGTAGATTCCTCAAACAGAGCAGGCTCTGGCCCTGTACCCAGTGTGTGTGTGTGTGTCAAACCAGGAGGGCGCAGCGTGGCACGGGGCCTGGGGTGGGGTTTGATCTCTGCGTTGGGCAGTGCCATAGTCCAACCAAGCACAGAGCTCTCATTCCTCAAAAGAAAGAGTCCGCAATGAACAGCTCAGCTTCCCCCAGCCATGGCAATAGGTATCTTTTCAGACCCCTAAGGGTCTAATAAAAATTGTTAGAAAACAAGGAATGGTGCTATATTATGCCATGTCCTTAGTGTCTTTGGCTATCTGCATGGCCTGTTGCTATGATAAAAGAGGACCTCATGGCCCTCCTCTGTATGTATTCTCCCTCTGCTCCCGTGTACAGACTGGGAAGGAAGAGACAGAGAAAATAGCTCATTTTCCCAAGGCTGCAGGGAAATCTTTCAGGGACAGGGGAGGGAATCTATCTCCCAGGAATTCCAGCCCAGGGTCCGTGCCCTGCCTTGTGTCCGGGCACTCTGTGCTGCGTCGCTGAGAGTATAAAGCAGAAGGAAGAGGAGAGCTGCTGCTGGAGTGAAGGCTTATGTTTGGTGGCTGCTTCTGAAACAGAGCCTGCGGTTGGGAATGTTTATCATCCCGCTCGTAATGAAGCCATTACACTGCAGTCACAACTCTGAATTGCAGCTAATAGATTTTCATTTTGTTTTCTCAGTTAAGTCATATTTGATAAATGCAGAAATGTGTAGGGAGCAGCTTATCTCAAGTAGACAGTTTCTTTTTAAATGACTGGCTTGAATGTGCTTTGCATGAGGATTTGGGGAAAGAAAAACAGGGATTCTGTAGCAAATCTTTCCAGGTATTAAATGGCAAACCCAGAGAATCCACTCACTGAGTGCGAGTCCCCTACCTTTTAGTGTTAACTTGTAGCTGTTGCAGAGAAACATTAACTTTTTTGTGTATGTGTGTGTATGCAGGTACTTATGTATTTGCGTGTATACACAATAATTTTATAATACTGGATATGTAATTCTTTGCAATTCTTTCTCTGTTGTTTGAAAGATTAGCTTAGATGAATCTTACTAAAATTCTTTTATAAGAAAATTCTACTACCTGCTTCTCTGCAGACAAATGCATAAGGATATGATTTTTTTTTGGTCTATTTTATTATCTTTTCATCTGATTTTGAGTTTAATTGGTGTGGGCTGGTTTGCATATAGCCTAATACTAGTCTGGGAAATGATAGCGCCAGCACGTAGTGTGTCACTGCACCGGGTTGTCCATTTCAGAATTACTTTGGAAATGTTTTCTGTACAAATTACCTCAACATATATTATACAGGGAGGTCATTTTTTTAGGTTTTTTGTTTTGGGTTTTTTTTTAATCCTGGCTGGAAAAGTTATTACTGTAATTAAGGCTGCATTCCTAAAGCTGGTCTCCCGATTCTATCCTGAGGAACTTTTCAAACTTTGAGGCCAGAATTTGCAAACATTGAGGCCAGACTGCAAGTATGTAAATCTGTGTTTTGGGGCAAATTTTTCAAGGGTTTTTTAGCTGCAGATAGGATTTTCAAGAGTACTCACACAAATCCACAGCAATTGAAGGAAATACAATAAAATCATAAAGCAAAGCCTGTTCCCTTGGCATTTTGGATAGCAATCATTTCAGAGGTGCTAAGCATCACATCTTGGCTTAGCTTGGCATTGGGATCAGTTGTGGCCCAGCTCAACAACTGCGTGTGGAGGGAGCCAGGAACCTCCTTCCCGCAGCCCACCACCCTTCCCGGTGAGGACACTCCACTGGTTTGCAAATCCCAGCCCTGAGTTTGTCCTGGCCCCGTGCCCAGTTCTCTCTGCGTAAGGCGAGTCTCTAAATGTCATTAACTGGGTCAAAAGGCTGAAGAGTTTGTCACAGGTACCGCTCTTTGACAACAGTCACCCTATTGTTGGCAACTCTCTCGTCTCCCTTTTTCTTTTTGCCTCCCTCCACTTTTGTCTCCTCCATTTGCCTTCTGGGTCTTCTCCTCTCCCCCCAGTGCTGCCCCACGTGCTTTCCCAGGGTTTTCTTTCTCACCTCTTTCTTCTGCCTCTGCCACTTGTTTCTTGTCTGGAGCGCTCTCTGCCATGGTTCCTGCTGCTGGAGATGAGTTTGGAAAGCACATCTCCTTCTCCAGGCTTTGGGTTTCCTGTACCTTCACACACACACTACATTTGTGATCTCTGTTCGCTTTTTGCTTTGCCCCTGCTCCCACGGTTGTGTGTCTGCAGGGCGGCTGCTTTCTGTCTGTCCATCCCCACTTACTAACCACCACAACTGGCCTCCCTACCCCCAGGCTGTCTTCTCCAGCTGACCTCCACCCCAACCCAACTCAGACATATAAAACAAAATTAGCCAGTATTGCCTATTTCGATAAACAAGCCAGCCAGCAGCTCATGTAAACTGTGAGCTGTGCACCTACAGTAATATGACCTCAGACCATTAAAATCACATACTTTGTGTCCGTTTTAGGATTTGTATATAAATGTTGTACAGAGAGACTTTATTAGAGCTTAGTGAACCAAAATCTCGTGTTGGATTTCAATAGTTCAGGAGTTACTGCTTTGAATGCACTACAGGGGTTAAGAAGGAGGAATTAGAAGTTTGAGACCATGTTTGTTGAAACTCCGGAGGAATTATACAAAGTCAGTCTGTTTATCAGATTACTGTCGTCCTTGTAAGACAAAATGATGGGAAAAACACACTCAGTGTAGAATCCCCCGTCAAGAAAACAATCGATTAATCTACTGAACTGTTCTTCCAAATGTTTTACCGGAGTAAGACATACACAAAATAGACCTTTGGCAGCCACCAGTATGAGGACGTTGCTATGAACTTGAGAGAGCTCTTGCTTACCTGAAGGCTTCCGCAGTCGCACTGCAGTGCTGCCAAGTGCAGAAGGGTGCACGTTAAGTTCAAGATGGTGTAAAAACTGTGGTGAATGTTTTCAGCAGATTCTACAACTGGAGTTCTACTTTTCTGTATTTGTGATGATAAAAGTAAACAACAATAGCTGCACTGTCTGAGCCACAGTTTCTTCACCTCAAAAATTGCTTGCAAAAGGGCACCATTTCCCAAGGCAGCTTCTGGAGTCAGCTCCTGCTCCTCTGCCAGATTTGTGTCTGATCTCTGAACCGCTGCTTTCTAGGTCACTAGAGACCAGCAATGAGGAGTGATGTGTTAGAGATGTGTTGTTGACACACCACGTTTCAAAAATGTATGGGCCCAATCCTGACAGATGCTGAGGCTCTGCTGGCCCTGCTCCCACAGTGGCAGAAAAACGCTGTCTCGTCGGTAACAGGGGAGAGAAAGGCTGGCTGGAGAGAAAGCCAACAATGCTGAAATCCTAGGAATTGTATATTCACATCTAAGAAAATCATAAAATCTTTGATTCAAAGCTAATTGGCAAGAGTCTTTCCATTTCCACAGTGAGCACTTAAAACTGACTTGAAACAAATAAGAGGTGATTCAGCCTAAAAGCACCCAGTTCTTTTCCTTTCCTCATACAAAATAGGCACTAACATTTGAAGGGGATGCAATTAAATGGTTTTTATTTCTGTGTAGCAGTTAATCTTGTGCATGCAAATAGTTGCGACTGAAACATTTTATTACTACTTGTTTTGCCCTTTCAGTGGAATTTAAACTTTCTTCATGCATCCCCATTTTTTTTAATTCTTCTGTTTCATTAAGAGCTTACTGAGACTCCAGACTCATCCATTAGCTTTCTAATGATGACATAAGAGCTGGTGTCTGCCAGTGTCTTCTGTCAGCAACAAAATAAAAGTAAACATGTCTGAGACAGTGGGGTTTTTTGCTTGGATTTAAGTAAATAGCCTCTGTCCAATGAAACATTCCCTTTTCACTGATACAAGTGTCTCTAGCACTCAGAGGTGGGTATCTGAGCCCAAAGCAATCTGTTTGCTGCTCTGGCTCTCCACGAGGATCACCCTTCTGCCGATGTTGCTTATACCATCCGTGTGAAGGAAATCCAGGTGCCAATGGTCGGTTGCCCTCTATGATTTCCTTCTTAGACTGGATCTCTTGGATCCTTTCCACAGCTCCCGTACAGAAGCAGGGCCAAGTTTTGTCTCCATCAGGAAATTAAAGCACCTGTTTTCACTCCCAGCCTCATAACTGTAGGCTGAAATAGCTTCTCATGTGCTGAGCACCTTTCTCCTCACACAAGCGGCCTTGATGGCCATTCGTGTCACGGTGCAAGAGGGCAGAAGGTGCAGCCATCTCCCCAGAGGAACTGTCTAGTTGCAAACCAGCTGTGACCACCACTGCTACAAGGTGGCTAATGCCATCCTATCTCAGAGAGGAAGGTGTAGCCCTCACTGGAGCATGGGCTGTGTCACTCGTGTCACTACGGACTGTCTCCACCCTTGAAAGCCACAGAGAGGCCATCTGTCCATTTATTTCCTTACTGGGAGGTAGGCAAACACAGTGAGGTGGCATCTGGGGGACCGGTTGTGTAGTGGCTGCTCTTTTGGATGAGTTCTGATGAGAGGAGAGAGGTTCGCAGTGTGACTGTGTGGATTCATCTCCAACAACAGGGCTGTAGGTGCGTCACGTTCTCACAGCTCTCGATGGCTCCCAAATACCACGACAAGCTCTCAGGAGATTTCAGTTGACTTGGTAGAGGCCGATTCATTGCAGATATGTCCTAAAATCTGCAAACCATCCCCGCTGGCAAAGCATTGAAGTGCATCTCTTTGTTAATAGGATGGAAGTATTGACTTGAGGAGTTTGGTGCAGTAAGGAGTTTAATTAAAATATGCTTTTTTCAGTAATGTGGCTTAGATAAAATCAAACTCTTGGACAACTTCAGTAAAGAAATGTTTCCCACAATATTTGTAAATATGTGGTTGAATTCTCTTTGATTTTTAGTGCAGATGTGACCCTTAATTTATTTTCTTGGTTTCAGTACATTAGCAAATCTCTGAAAAATAAATTTTGGAAGAGTTTTCTGTTGCCTCAGTTAGTTTATTCAAATTTTCATTGCTTTGATGTCCTTTACAACAAAGAATCAAATTCATGAGGGGTTTTTTTTTGTGTATTGATGAGTGTTTGCTTTCAGTTAGAAAGTAATTATTCCATAGATAAGACTTTTTCAGTAAGTCTACTTACATATAGTAAATAAGCTGCAACAACATTTTCCTGCATAATATGAAGCAAACTATATTTAAAAAAAAAAAGTTGCAGAAAACTTACAGAACACAGGAAACTTTCTGCATTTCCTTGAAGCTTATGACATTCTAGAAAATAGGATCTTTTTCTCACAAGTTTGACACAGGCACTGAAGAATCCCTCCTTCCATCTCTCTACATAGGGAATTACCTTTAACAGAAAAGACACAGAATTTATCCCCTTATTAGTTGAGAAAACCAGCCCTTTGATCAAATACTAACCTGAAAAACTTGGGGGGGAAGGATGTCGGATGTGGTTGTAGAACTGTGTAGACTTGTCACTGTAGTATATACGTGTATCTGTCGGTTACAAAGTGATTTTATTCTCTCTGCATCCTTGTGAAGAAGGTTCTGGAAGTGGGCTTCAGAGGAGATTAGATTTGCCGGATTATGTCTGTGACGCCAGGAGCTACCTCTGGCTGAGCTGGAGGCTCTGTGGTATTTGTCTTGTCCTATGGGTCGACCTATGGGTCACTGTTAGACACGAGTGAGACACAGCACACCTCCTGTAGGCTCATTCGAAATGTTCACCACATCAGCTGGAAGAGTTTTGACTTTATTTCACGGATGCTGTGTAATCATTTAGTAAAGCAGAACAACTGATTACAGGATCACAACAGTGGGGTCCACCCAGTCCACCGAACTCCCCATCTCAATAAGCTCCTCCCCAGAGGGCCTGGAGAGGAGTGCTCCTTCAAATGTGCCTTCAGATAATTGATTTTTGGTTTGAAATATCTTTGGCTGTTTTTGTAGTAGCTGGCAAGAGGAGACACTTCTTAGAGATGTTATTTCTTTTGGGGAAATGCTGTGTTTTGCTTTGAAGCCTGATTTTCTGGGGAAGTGTTTGGGGGGGACAAGAAGTGTTTTGGGACAGCAGGTTTGCAATCCTTGTGCGTGTGTTGTATGGGCTTGGCAACGTGCCCGTGCTGGGTGACAGCTCCCTTCTGTCAGAGCTGTCGTTCGCCTAAGCACATCTATTGCACAGCATCCCTTGGGAGATCCCTCACAGTCCAGCTTCTCTGTGATTCCCAGGCAGCACTGAGGCATTGCCCAGAGATGTTGCTTTCCAAATTTACGTGACTTCTTTCCTCATCACCTCAGGGCCCAACGGCTCAAGAAGAGAAAGCCCAGAGTGCTCCCCTTCAAGGGAAACTGCAGTCAAATCATAGCAGTAATAGTAAGAAGGAAGGAAGGGAGCAGAGGGCCTTGTCGGGTGGACCTGCAGCCGTCTTATCTGTTCCATCCTCAGCTCTCGCTGCTCCTGTGGGAGGTGATACTGGGCAGGGCACCGTTTCCCGCCTGGGGGTCGAGTGTGCAACGTTACACTCGTCAGCACTTAGCGACGTGTGCCTTGTGCTCTGCAGCGGCAATTACAAACCTCATCCTGCTGATCTCCGAGGTTTGGTGACACTATTATTTCAAATGCCAATGCGAGTTACTGTATTCGATCAAATAGAAGGTATCTATGAACTACAAGGGAGGAAACAATTGATGTCAAGTCAAAATACTGATAAGTTCATTTCTAATGAATGGAGTCATCCAACCGAGTTTGCTCTACCAGGAGATGGCAGATTCAGGACAAAATATAATCCCAACCATCAAATGGCAATTATGAGAGCGAATACCTGTCTGTATGCATTTGGAGCTGGATGCTGAGCAGGAAATGCCACTGTGCAGAATGTTGTCCAGGGAATGCAGAGAACTGCAGGATCTTGTGTCATCATTTCTTAGAGGTACCCTGTCTGCTGTTACAAATATGTTCATTTCTGAGCCAGACCAAGAAAGGCATTTCAGGTGTGAATTTTATCTCTGATAGAGCTAAAAAAGCAGGTAGCAGTAGAGGTTCTAAATATGGTTGCTTTGAGGTTTTTCTGTCTGGTGGCATGTTCCCACAGAAAACTGAAACCCACCCAGGTTTGTGTGTGGGACAACTTATCGTGCTGGGGCATAACCCAGGGCTGCTGTCAGGGGTAGTTGGTATGTGCGCTTCTCCTCTCCGTTGCCCCCATTCCTTTCCTCCTTGGCACCCCAGGTTATATTTTAAGAAGGATTAATGTGATGGAACTTTTTACTGGAGGGTTCCAAAGGTTTATTTCCCCACAGGAACTCTTGAGCAGATACAGTGACTACTTACGCTATAGTGATCTTCTTTCAAAACCCTTTTATTTTTGAGGTTCTATTAAAGGACTGGGCTCCACTGTGCTCTCTTTTGTGCTCCTGCATAACACAATGTGATACCCATCAGACTGCATACAGAACTTGCTGGGTACAAGCAAACGTGCCTTCAGCTTTCCTCTCAACAATGCTTTTGAGCAAGTCAGAAGCCCTTATTTTTCCCCCGATTATTCCAGGCACCTCTCCAGTATAAATAAGCGTAAGTAATTCCTATCCTGAGATGCCAGAAGTATCTAGGGAAAGATTTTTCTATCAAGTCTCTCTTTTGATTTAGGCATTGCTTCCCACTTTTCCCCCCTCTCTTTGGTTTGCCGCTTTGTCATCAAGAGAAGTCTTTCCCTTCCCAGCCACCTGGGTGGAAATAAGCAGAACGTTATCAGGGGATGGAGTTGAGTATAATAATGAACCTTGTAATTCCTTTGCTTTTGGAGTGAAAAAAAGCTTTTGCCTGTTCCCTACAGTGTGTAGCCATCCAAGTCCTCCCCTCTGTTGCGATGCAGCGCAACCACTGCTTGCCATCAGGTGCATCTCCTCTTTGTCCATCAGGGGAAGGTCTTGAGGGCTCTTCCTCAGACGTGGCACAGCCACTACTCCAGCCCGGGAGGGGCTGAGTGCAATATGGGCAGCCCCCCATCCCTTGCCAGGGGAGGCGGGCAGGACAGCAACCTCCCGTGCAGGTTTGTGAACCTGAACCACCCTACACTCGGCCTCCTTTTTGTGCCTCCTGCACACAGGGATGAGCAGCCACTCATTTGAAGTATTCAACCTGTGTTGCGTTCTCCTCTTTTTAATGCCCTTCTTAGTTGTGGGTTGTGGGGTGACAGGCAACCTTGGTTCCTAGCAGTGCTAACAAACCCTGCTGCCAAATAAACTAGACCAAAGCAGACAGCAATAATATACCGATTAGTGTGTTTGATTTACATTAGAACAGGTTTATAATGACCATAAATGATTATTTTTACAAGAGGTACATAAACAAGTAAAATTGAAATGACTGCTCTACGTGCTACTGCACATTCCTAATGCTGCATTTATACGTGTACAAATGAATTCCTTCACTTCCAGTAGCTAATTACTGCCACGCAGTGCCTCTGGCTGTGCGGGATGGCAGCCCCTCCTGTGGAGCGGGGATATGGGGAAGCCCATTCCATTCACTTCCCAGAGAGAGGATATTAATGAGAGGTTTGGGGTTACCCAGCTTCCCTATAAATCTTAACCACCTTTTGTCTTTAAAAACAGATGATACTTAACGTTTTTGTGCATTAATTGCAGTCAGACCGTATGTTCTGTCCTGTTTTGGATGCAAGGTCTTACATGTCAGTATTCCATAAGGTCCCTCTGTGCCAGGTCCCCACACACCAGCAGAGCTCCCTACACAAATGCTGCCCATCCCAGGCAAAGGGTGAGCTGTGGTGCTACCTCAGTGGTACTGTCATTCAGTGTCAGGCTGTATCTACTCATCAGAGAACTGGTTCTGTTCCCTTTAGCACACTGGGCACCCAAAAATATTTGCAGCAAACAGGAAAAATAGTATTTGTTTAGGGGAAGTAACTGGGATGTGCAGATAAGCAAAAATGTCAAAAAAAAAAAAAAGCAACAAAAAACCCAAATAACAAATTGCTTAGAGATACCTGAGGGAAGAATCTTCATTTTCCTTCCAGTAAGTTGGGGGTGATGAGCGTTTTATGCCCTCAGCATCTCTCTTGGAAGGCATCCATGGTTTCACACATGCAAAAGGCAAAACAGCGGAGATGTGAGGAGGTCGGGAGAGAAGCAAAGCCAAAGGTTGACAGCCAGGCTGGGTCTGTGCCACGCGTGGCTACAAGAGCCTGTTCTGGCTGTACAAATGTCAGCAGTGTCACTAGCCCTTTGTCACTGCAATCACAGCCCCCCTTCAACTCTGAGAACGAGGAGATCTCCTGTCATCTTTAGTTCTTCCTTCATCCAGAGTGATACTAACCCAAGTCTCAGTTGGTGGTTCAGGTGTGCTTCTGGCTGTGCCAGCTGTGTGAGATCAGAGGAGAATATTCCAGCTGTGCTGAGCCCAAAGCCCTTCAGAAAGCGTTAGGTCTAAATCTCCTCATTCTGTGTCTCTCACAGAATCCGGTCCAGAATTATTAACACATCATAAATGTTTATGGATGATGTTTCTATGATAACATAAAAATCATTTAGATTGGAAAAGACCTTTAAGATCATGGAGTCCATCCATAAACCTAACGCTGCCGAGTTCACCGTTACAGTGATAATTACAGCCAGGCCAAGCCCACCCTTCACTTCTACCATCGTGCCTACTACCTGCCACTGAGCTGGCTGTTGATTTCTGCTGACTTGAAAGGAGATTTGATTAGCTCAGCATAGGCCAAGGCAAAAAAACCAAATAAATGGATATCAGTAAATATGGGAACTGGGAAAAATATGAAGACAGCAGTAAGATTAGACAATGTACCAAATGGCTTTAAAATGTTAATTGCATTGTATACTTGGTCAAGCATGAAGGTATCTCTACATAATCATTCAGTGTATTTCAAGGATAATAATCTAACAATGTAGCAGGTGGGACAAAAATCAGGCTCCTGCCTCTCTCAGCCTTTGCAAACAAGGTTTGGTGTGTATGTTGCATGGAAATCTCCAGATGCTGAGGCATATGTTGTCATTGGGTAACTTAATTTTTTAGAGGCAGGCTGGGTGGCTTTCTGACTTCTTACAGAAGCTGAGAATCTCTGAATTAAGTAGCTGTAATAAGCCTATCAAGTAGTGCTTCAGGAACCTGGTGCCATTTGTTTCCATTCTAGGAAATATTAGAAAAAAAACCACTACACACGAAAATATTAATCTCATCAGAACTTCACTGTAAACTGTATCCCAATGGATGTGAAACTTCTAGGAGGCTGCATGATTTGGAGAAGGCTACTTCATCTTTCACTGTTCTGTGTCTGTTTGCTGACAGCTTTCCCCATTATAACACTGCCTTTGATACTTCTAGCTTGCAATTTACTGCACCTCACATCAGCGGAAGCTGTTGTATACTTCTATCATCTCATGTGATTATTTTTTTTTGTCTTAAGAACCTTAATGTCATTCTACATTTTCTCTTTTTGATGCCCATCCAATTCTTAGCAAGATCAGGCATCCAGTTATTGTGCACCCTAGGTAAATACAGAAAATGACTGATCCTGCTCCAAATATTCCCGGTTTTCGCTAATCCAAGAGCCCCACTGTGCTTGGAGTTGTACAAACAGAACAAAGACAATCTCTCATCAAATATTGTGGACCAAGAATTGTGAGATACAAGCTTGAAACCCGGCATATCATTACTTATGCAGTTTGATTTTGATTTGGAGATAAGGTAAATTACCTTTTGGTAACTGCCTGGACTTAGAACGGAGTGGCATTTGGCTCCATCAGTTTCTGGGCTGAAGGATGCAAATGTATTGCTGAATCTGAAGGTAACTGCAGGCTTCTTCCGTGACCACTACCCAGATCATTTTAGCCTCTTCATGTCTCCATTATCTCATCTGAAAAATGGGGATAAGACTTCCTAGGAGTGCTGCCACATTTACTGTTAGGACTCTGGAATGAAAGACTTTTTAGAAATGTAAAAAGTTACATCTTCCATTGATTTTTATGGAATTAGTGTCAAGACAGCAATGCTTTGATTTAAGAACTCCCTTGTTACCTGCTTTAGGGGGTCAAAATATTTGCCAGCTACTGAAATAGTTTTCCAGCTGCCCAGGTCTGGTCTGTTTAACACGTGTATTGTAGTGGTGAGTAACTGTATTCATTTCAACTTATGTCATCTTGGATCTTTCTTCAGGCCAGACCGAAACACTCCTGCTCACAATGAGTAGTACCATACTCCATAAAAAGTCTCATTGATTTCAGAAGGGCTTTCACTGATACGTTGTACTATTCATTGTTAAGTAAGGGAATAAATATCACAGTCTGGCTCTGTACAGTGAAAGCAACAGAAGCTGGAGGGTGGGGAATGAGAATTACAGAGACAAGGAAACCTTTCATTTAAAAAAGATGCAAAGAAAACGTGATTCATCTGAATGTCTTGACTCCAAAGAAAAGCTTTCACTGGCAAATGATAGAATATAGTATAGAGGCTGGCATCAGTAGTAAAGCAGAATTTAGAAAGCTCATTCCAAATAAGAATATAAATTACTTAGCTGCTGTATCATAAATTTTACCCAAACCCTGGGAATTCAACTGAAGTATGACTTTAACCACTAAAGAATTCCAGAATCTAAAGGAGATGATATTTCTGGGAGTGAGGCTGGGGTTTGTTTAGGTTTTCTTGCATTCATTTTTCAGTCATATTTTACAGGCAGATCTTTTAAAAGTTATGTACTACGCTGGCAGTACAGCTTCAGAGCTGTTAAAAAAGTATGTTTTTAATTTTGTAGGCTTAAAGGCTAAATAAGGGCACAATAACACCTGAGTCAAAAGCATTTTTATACCTGCAAACATCTGTATATATCTGCTGGTCTGTCTCCTGGCGTTCTGTCTCCCTGCTCGTGCTGAGGTATGGTTTTGTGCTCCACTGCACAGCAGCCCTATACTGAGCTGGGTGAGTTCTGCAGCACTGACGGTGTGGTTTCTCTCTGTATCTTGCTACCCAAACCGAAGGGAAGTATTTAACAGCTGAAGTGTGTGTGAGGGAAATTATTCAGACTTGTTTCACCAGTGCCTTGACCTTAAGGTAATTGTTGAGAGCTCTGCAAGGCCAGACCCGATTCTCCCGGTACTTACAGGGCTACGCAGTGTTTCGCATCGAGTTGGCAGGCGTAACTAGAGTATGGTGCAGAGAAGTGGAAAAGGGCCTATGGCCACACATGTAGTGTTCTTTCCATTTCTAGAGCCAGACATTTTTAAAAAGAAGAATGGAACTCAGTGTGCTGTGCTGCTTTAGGCCAAAATACAGGTCTTACTGGGAAGCTGCAGAAAGCAGCCGTACCTTTTTCTCCCATCCTGATGCCATCCCCACGCTATCTTTCACAATGTCCTCTTCTTCCCCTACTCCACACACACAAAGAGCAAAAAAAGTTGCTGTCCCCATCTGCTGTTGAGTGCTACAGCTGATCCGTGCCACGTACTCCAGCAGCTACAGCGTGTGTGTAGCGATGTGCGTTGGGGGCAGGCTCTCCCCAGTATGCACCAAGAAAGCTGTCCCAGATACTGACCTTGCTCAACCAAGTGTGCTCAGTCACCTCTGTATCAGCTGCTGCAGAGAGCACTATTGGAAGACACAGCAGAAGACTCTTTGGAAAGGCTGCTGGGCACGGTGTAGCTGCTGCACCGCAGTTGGATTTCCTTTGAGATGTGTTCCAAGGCCATGATTTTAGTGGGAGTTACAGATGCTCATTTTATCTGAAAACAAGACAACTTACTTAGGCACGCCCTCGGAACAGCATTTGGATGATGTTTGCAATTGCCTATTTCCTATTATTTCCACTGTAGAGCAGTGAAGAAAGTAAGTTGATTAAAGTTCAACAATCAAAATCTCATGCACGCTTCATTATTTCCATTGCTGCAGCACCCAGAATCCCCAATTAAAGCAGTCATGTTTGTAATTTGGGGGACTTTTTCTTTTCCATATGTAAGCGAAAAGACAGTAATGAATTCTTAACAGGCTACCTCTGCCTACTCAGCTTTTGTTTACAGCAGACTATCTCATAAATGGGAAGAATTAAAGCACCGATAGTTTTCAAATGGGCACGTAAATCAGACTTCTGGTCATGTTTGTGACTCTTCTGTCTTGAAATTTTCCTGGACAGCAGGCAAAGCAGAGAATCTTCCAGTACAAACCCTGAGCTTAATCGGTCCCTCTATGACTGTAAGCCACGCTCAACTTTCAGTTCTATCAAATGCAGTCCAGTTACAATTTTTCCCTAGTGCAAGCCATTATTAACAATATTGGAGACAAACCTCAAATGATCCATATTTTCTCTGTAATGGAAAAAAACCAAAACACCTGAGGGTGCTTAGCTGCTGCATGTTTCCACCATTCCAACTAGCAGAGGTCCGTAATGCATATTCTTGTTCAGGAAGTAATTTATTTTTTCTCTAGTTATCAGACTAAAGAGCAGGGCTCCATTGTATTGAATTAGAAAGAAATGGGGAAAAGGAATGTCTTGAGAAAACCCAGGAAGTGAAAAATAAATAAAAACCAGGCTTGTGGTTTTAAGGAAAAACAGCAGTGGATGGGCTTGTGAGGTGTTATGGCTATCACCTCTCTCTCAGGTCACAAATATACAGGAAAAGGTGTTCAGAAAGTAAAACCCCAGCAGCAGAGCTCCAGATGTCACACACTCAAGGTGCCGGTGACACACAGTACATCCAGCCACACGCCCAGCTTATTCCTCACTGAGGAATTCCGGAGCTGAGCCTTTCAAGTCTCCCTCTTTGGCATTTATCTGAGATTACTGAGGCTTTGAAAAGCAGGATTGTTCTGAAAGGGGGAAGGCGGTTCCGAGCAGCCATTTGCAATGGGGCTGCACATCCATCCTCTCCCCGTAACACAGACCCACGTGTTCGCTCCCGGCACAGACAGTGCTCTTTTCACTCGCTGAGCGGCTGGAACGGGTGCCAGAGAATTAGGAGGAACTGGCCAGCCTTCAAGATTTCTTCACAAGGACTTCTTAATCAGCTCCCATGCCTCTGTACTCTCGTGTCTGTGTGTCTGGTAATTTGCTCTACTTTATGTACACTCTGTTCATCATACAGATTGGCTTTTTACTTTCTGCAGCGATTCCTCTCGCTTTGCCAACACCTTGCCATTTGCAGCTTTAATGCCTATTGATAGCACTTCATCAGCAATAGCTGCCAATGTATATTCCTTTTACAAGATGTTCACCCTCAGTTTTTACAGATAGTCACAAATTTAGCCACCAACTGATTGAATAGTTTGTTTTCATTTTGCTTTTCACATGGAATAGATTCATCAAAATGAATAGATCATCGGAAGATTGAAAACAGAGCTGAAGAAGCTTCTCTGGTGTACGTTTGTGCTCCACGCCAGTCAGCTCTACCAAACCCGTTCCCGTGTGCCTAGTCTGGCTTTAATACCTTCAATGGGAGAGGTTTTACAGCTTCCCAGAGCCAGCTGCCTGCACAGCCCTAATGCTGGTCCTCATCCCAGCACCAACATGCAATCCCTAACTTGATTTTCCTCTGCTGTGGGTAATGTTTCACTCCCCCGACTCAGCCACGGGAACCTCAGCAATGATCTTGTCAGTGAAGCCGAGGCAGAAAAGGCTTCTAATACCTCGGGCTTTTCTGTCTCCTCTGTCACTCTGTCTCATTCATCAGCAGGTACATGTTTTCCTTATTCTCCCTTTCCCTGGTGATGAGCCTGTCTTGTGGCCTTTCACATCCCTGCCAGTTTCAATGCAAATGCAGGTTTTGCTCTCTTGGTTGACACCATGTGCCCCATTCCCACCACCCTGTACCTCTCCTTTTCCTGTCTGGAGAAAAAGGACACCTGGCCGACCTCTGCCACGCTCTGATTCACTGCTTGGAGGCACTTTGGTGAAATTATTTCTGTTTTTCAGGTGCTCTGACAGATGCTCAGTTTTAAGCAAAACCTATTACCAAAAAACATCCCTGTGAAACTGGTTAGTAATAGTAAAGTCCAAAGCGAGCTTCAGGCACCTCTTCCAGTTCAGTTTCATACTCACCTTGGTGTAAGGATTATCACTTAAGCAGTTTGATTCTAATTTTTAAATAGTGGAAATGCAGAGGGAAGTGATCGAACATCAGCCCATGCACAAGGGACTTTTTTCTCTCAAGGGACGATACTACAGTAATCCTTACACAAACAAAATTTCTGTCCCCTGGAATTTTACAAGAAAACTAAGTTTTCAGAGTTGCGTGACCACTGTCGTTCTGCAGCAATTTTTTTCCATTTACTATCAATGGCAGAACTAAACTGCCTTTTGATACTCAGTGAGGTGCAACAATTTGTTGCAGAGAAAGAGCTATGAGATTGTCTCTCCTTCTGCCTTTTCTTCTCCCACACCACACTAGAAATAAACGCTCTGGGTATTGCCAGCTCTCATCTCAAAATGTCTTCTGGTTTATGGAATAGCCATGTCAGAACTTATGGGTTCTTATGGCTCGGTGCCATATCCCAGGAGTATCTGCATTTCCTGTTACAACAGCCTGCCTGGACTTGCTTTAAGCTCTGAAGATGTCATCAGCCTGCACGGCTTGAGTGTAGCAAGTCAGTGATAGTGGGATGTTTAGTGGATATCCCAACACAGATCGGTTGGAGAAGGTTCAGTGAAATGAATAGTCCTATTTTTTATAATTATTTTGCATGTTTTTAATCTAAATTTGTAACTAGATGGCTAAAACTCTGTGGGGCTTCTAGTTTCAGGCCAACTGCAGCCATACTAAATGGCTGTTAACTTGGTAACTGTTCTGGACACCAGTAAATGTTGGGTTTCAATTAAATTGTCTACAGTTGTTCTTCGCTGTCCTTTAATTATCAAGGTATATGTCTTCCCATTATTGATTTGATGGCAGTGCATGAATGCCTCAATCAAGATGATGATTCTGTGATGATAGCTACTGTAGATCCACAGAAATTATTGTCCATGTCCCAAGGAGCCTAAACAGGCTGATAAAGAAAACTGAGGTGGTGGCAAATTGTCTTTTGAGCTCCTTGTTTTTTATAGGAACTGGTTCATGGCTCAGGGAATTACTCAGCCAACATGACTAGAATGACTCTTCCATTCACCCTGCACTGTCTCTGTCAGTCTGGGAAACTATTACCTCTTTTTATAACACACCAATCTTACGAACTTTGCTTCAGATCTCTAATCTGTCCTTAAATTAGGTATTTTTTCCCCAGCTAGCTCAGTATGCAGCCCTTTCTCCATCAGCTGGCTCCAATTATGTGATCCTCACATGCTATCTCTGAATAAATGTTCTTTGAAGTTATAAAGTAGAAAGATGCCCTTGGTAAGATACTTTGATTCAATTGCTTCAAATAGGAAGAGCACTGCTAAAGTATAAAGGTTAATTTCACCCATCTCGACTGAAGTTAAACAAGAATTTAATGAAGTCCAACAGATGCTGAGTTTACTACTCCTGAAAACCTAGTTTTTCCAAATTCTTTACCCAGGTAGACATTCTGTGATGTTTTCTTTTTTAGGAAAGGATATATTGCTTCGCCTAGATTTTTGGTAAGATCTCAGATGCCAGGAATGAGCCTACTAAGAACAATCCAAGATGCTTAGTATGCTCTAAAAAAAAAATACAAAAAATCAAATCTAACTGTTTGATTTAATTCCTGAGTGGGAGCCCAGCCTTGTAAATGAATACTGAGCACCCTGAGGAATCGACCTATACGTACTGTGTCAAGCTTGCACCCTGAGCTCACAGTCAAGCCCAAATTCCTGTTTGTCTCTGCTCTTTATATTTTGGCTTTGACTCAAGTCTGACCCAGGGCCAGGAACAGGATTGCAGAGAAGGAGAAGCACGACTCAAACCCTTACCCCCACAGAAGAAGGAGCCACATGGTTTCATGCAGACAGGTAGACATTTGGCATGCATCAATTAAAATACAAAGTCTTAATTAAAAGGAAAAACCCTTCGTAATCCCAAATGAACAAGCACATACCTGAATTCCAGATTGGATCTTTTGGAGCACTGCCGCAATAGCAAATTGAAGAGCCTCTTAAAACCCATGGTGTCAGTGATATGTGGCTTAGGTAGATCATGACACAGTTGACTTATACAGCAAAAGTGCATCATCCCAAGATTGAACCTGCATGCAAAATAAGGTTTGTTAGGCCTAGGCATCCACAGGCTGTAGCATAGTAGTCCCTGAGTGCAGGTTCACATCAGAGATGTTAATTGTCTCCAAACATCAGGCAAGTAATCTGCATTTTGAAGAGTCTTTAAATGGGCATTTACATAATTTATGTTTTACAAAGTCCACTGATGCATATTTGCATAATAGACCGCAGCAGTGCCAACCAATCCATCGTAGCACACGGTGTCAGCTCTCATGAACTTCAGTGGGTTTTTCCCTTTATTGGAGCTCTTATGACAGAAAGAAATTGGGAATAACTGATAAATCTCAAAGAGAAAACTGAGTGCCTGTCAAAGCTTCTGTGGCTGGGTGGAAGCCCGCAGAAATCAAGCCACATGCTCAGTCACCTAAAAAGTGCTGTGCATATGTCCATGCCAGTTCTGTGCATAGAAAGAAGCAGAGATGGGCCTTTATGTATTCATTTAAGGTCAATCCTTTTCCTGATCTGGAGTCTCCCATTGCTGTACATTCACTTGCAGCGACACCCTTAGAAATAAATACATTTTCTCATGACCACCCTCAACTCCTTTGCACCAGCAGTTGGAGAGGTGCTGCCAGTGCCTGGAGAAGAGCTTTGGGAACCACATTGGCTTTGTCACTAGCGTCACCTGAACAGTCAAGCTGGAGCACATCAGTGTAGAGAGAAGCCAGTTGAAAGCTGCAGGCCTTTGAGTTCCGATGCAATGTTCATCACCCTCAAAATGGTGTTTGTATCGTTCTCACGATGGAGTTAATACCTTGAGGGGATTTTATCCAATCTGTGGCTTATGGCTGGAAGCGCTTTTTCCACATGGCTAAGTGGGAGAAGGAAGCGGTGACCACTTTGTCACTCCTGGCCAATGTAAAGTTTAGTAGTGTTGGTACCCTGAAAAGAGGGGAAGATTTATAGCCCTCAGTCTATTATGTACCACAGTGTTAGCAGACCAGCTAAATTCAGTCCTGGTGGGTTTGGTGTAAATGTCTCCCATGAAAACTGGAAGGAGCAGTTCCCACCCTCCCAGAACAGAACTGGGGAACGGGATCACTGCCAGCTCCAAACAGGAATTTCCTTCCTTTAATTTGCTCCACAGCCTCACACTGAACATAGTCTTCTGCATATGCTAATGGTGGTGCTTCATTTTGTGAGACATTTTATTAGAAAAGTTTATTTTTTACCTCTGGTTGTATGTCTTCTTTCCGTTTGTGTTGATTTGGGTATTCGTCATCCTGCTGAATGTGATAAGGGTTCATCAGTTTCACTGCATGCTACTAATAAGATAATGCTTTTAAGCTGTTTGGTATTTCCACATGAAACATGTTCTTCTTGCTACAGATATTCAGTAGAGTGATGGCTCTAATCATCCTCTCCGTCAATAACTGTCAGCTGTGATAGAGCTGGGGTTCTGGTTGGCCGGATAAACCTCGCAATGTGAAGCAGAGGATATGCATGCTGAATAGTTGCCAAACTAGAGCAGGAGAGAAGACTAATTTAAACTTCCCATACCAGAGCTGAAGGAAACCTAATGCTGTGATGTTTTCCTTTGCTGCTCTTGATATTAAGTCTAAAATGATTAATCCAGGATAATAATCTTGCCACAGTTTCTTCTGATTTCAGTTCTGACTGAAATGAAATACTGGAAAGATTCAATAAACAAATGTTTCGTACTGATTGATCTACAGACCAGAACTATCCTTTGGTGTTATAACTAATCCTTTTTGTCATCTAGATTAAAATAAATCAGATGATATGTGGATTGAAGTGAATTCAGTGTTTATTCTGCAATTAAACATCAATTATAATTACATCCTATTAGAACTTCTTTAAAATATTTTTAGTATAAGGTTCTATGTGTGCTCAAGAAATGACAGAAATACAGGAAACATTTTAAATCCTCACTGCCACCATCATTAGTGTGAATGACACTGGGAGCTGGTGACTTCAAAATCTTGCAGCAGGAATCATGTCTGCCCAAGTTTCTCAGGGAGCAATGGGAATAACTGGAAGAATCTGACTGGCTTTTAAAGAGTGAGGAATGATGAGAGCAGCATGTTTGCAGGGTGAAAAGAGCCTTTCAGATGTCATTTAGAGATGGTTGTGATTGTTATTCCATGTCTGCTGTGCTGCAAGTTGATGCCTTGCTTGTGGTTACCATGTTCAGGGATTTAGTCAGGCTGTGTATGAAGCATACGTGTTGAAGCCACCCGGCATCACAAAGGCAGCTCCCAGCTGAACGGGCTGTGTCCTGAGTCACAGAGCTCTTTGGTGGGAGGGGAACTCTTCTGTGGTTTATTTTCTCCTGCCCACTCCTTAAGGATATGACATCTGCTTGTGCTAAAATGTGGGAGTAGGGCTTCCTAAGCATATAGCAGTCCATCTTCCTGCCCCTCGCTGGCATCTCCTTGTGGAAGCATGAAGAGACCTCACTCAGTGGCACGCAGCAGTTTCTGTTGTCTCTTATCTTTTTGCTGACACCCTGATAATAAATTTGAGTAGTTCTTTCCAGTGCATTTTGGGCCAGTTTGTTCTCACGGTAGACCCAGGTAGTGAGAGCATGTAGCAACGTTGCAGAGTCTGCTCCAGTCTGAGGAACACCCATCTCTGCTTATCTTTTCTGACTGGAGAGGGCACGAGAGACCTGGGTTTAAGCACCACTTCTCAATGAGCCAGAGGTATGATCTGAACCTAGATATCATCTATGACTGATGCCCATTTTAGCTACCGGCCCAGCTGGCAGATATCTGCTCTCTTAGCGGTTTGGTGTGATCCCGTGAGCCTGTGCTGAGGAGGTCTGGCAGAGGACAGGAGCTCTTCAGGCCATCCTCCACCTCCATCACAGCTCCCTGGGGTTTGTGTGCACGGTCGCTGCAGAAACCTAAGTGTTGGAGAGCTTTTGGAGATGGAAACTGGAGGATTCAGAAAATTCTTATGCCCCTAGGGCTGGACAACAGCTGAGTGGCAGCTTTGAGAACCTCAGTGGTTCAAAACCACTCGTCTGTGGCAGCTAACTTGTCACAAACTTCTTGTGGGGTGGTGGTGGTGGTGCACAGGCTGTAGTGTACTCAAACCCGACCTTTCTCAAGTGATGTGATTTGCTTATGGCAGGGAGAAACTATAACTGGTGCCTGTGTATGACCTGTGAGGTTTTTCAGCTGAGAAAGATGCTGCTTTTCAGTTTTAGGTCTCAGGGCTGAGAGACAGATGCCTAACTTCAAGCAGGTGGGTAATAGTATTAAGTTTGGTGGTACAATCTCTGTTTAAAGTTAAGCAGATGAAGTTCAGATCCTTGCTGTAAATTGAACTTACGTTGCTGCGAGCGTAAGATCGTATCCAGTCCTTCTGCAAAACGGAGCTTTGTCTGTTCAGAGCTGCAGAGATAAATTAAAATCCTGGTTACAAAAGACACTTGCAAACACAGGTAGCAGTTTATGAAAAGGCTGGATATTTGTAACATGTAAATTTTCAAGCAAGAAAAGGTGCAGTTTCCCCTTAAGGGAAAGAATGCCAACAACACATGCTCTTTTTCTTCTCAAGAAATTAAGGAGTGTCTGGGGGAGAGGAGCTGGGATGGCTTTAAATGTTTTTGTACTCCCTTCCAAAATAAGTTTATAGTTTCCCCATATACAATTTAATTAAGCCTTCGATTTGACCTTTGTATTGAGCAATATAAGTTAACTGGGAAAGATGTGGGTAGAATGAGAGCACAAACAAAGCGTGCCCCACGTCAGCCAGTGTGAGAACTGTTTTTGTAACCAAAACTAATGAGATCATCAGGACAAAAGCAACAGCCAAAGCATTTTCAATTATTACTAATATTTTTCTTCCTTGAGCCAGTTTATATTTTTCTTAATTACAGCTCTGAGCTGTGGCGTGATATTTAGCAGATGCCTTCGGCACTTGGCGTGCTGATCACTTGCACACTCCAGACTGGCAGGGGCACCTAATCTTTGAAGTCTAGAGCACACATTCATCTTTAACCATAAAGGTCAATCCTGCATTCCTCGCATCCCCCCAAACTCCCATTAAGTTTAATAGGAGTTTTGAGCATGTGAGGCATGCGGCATCGGGATCGCTCTCCGTCTTCTGGATATTAGCAGTGAGGCATGTACAGAATTTCTAAACTTAAGTAATTAACTGCACCATACAGTGATGGCAGAAGGCTGTCACAGAGCTTTTTAGTTGTTTCTTTCATTACAAGAAAGTTACAGCAAAAGTTCAACAGATTTACTGGGAACATCATGTTTTACAGATACTTCCATGCTGTGTTTCAGGATATCATGTCAGCTGTGCTGCAGTATGTACGAGGTATCTGGCAAGCTAAACAAGCTTCAACATGCAACCACAAACATGTGCCTAGGACTAGACTAAAACCAGATGTTTCCAGGAAATGTAAAAGATGTTTGGCATGTTTTAAGCTTATACTTTCAGCTTGTCTGCATTTGAATAAGTCTCGTATTAATATAAACAAAATGACAAAACCTTTTCTTTCAAATGACTGACTGATTAATGGAACTACTGCTGAATCACACAGGGTTTGTTAGGTTGGGTTATTTCTTCCCAAGGAAAAGATGGATTGTTCTGTCTTGACATTTACCGTGGCAGGAGCTGAGGCAGTTATACGTGTGGGTTTACTTTGTAGCCCTCAGAACTAATACAATTTTATTGTGGCTCCTGAAAATCATGCAGGGTTTGCTATGGCAGCTGTAGATCAAAAGGCAAATAAATACCATGACAGGTTTCCTTACAGCACCGCTGAGATAATGTCCTGTTCTCTCTCTCTCTCTATGTATATGTTGCACTGAAATGTATATAGACAAAAGATTGTTTGGGAATATGGGAAGGAGTTGCCATTTCATCGAAGTGTGGCTTCCAGGCACCTGACATCTCAAATTGTCTCACAGTTGTTCCTGACTTTTCTTTGTTACCGTTTTTCTTTTGTGCTGCATTTGACTTTTTTTTTAAAGTAGTTCCTCAAAATTCCAGCCAATGTTATTTCTTGAGGAGAATGGGTATGGTTCTTCTCAGTCTGAAGAATTTACATCCAGAATGTGCAAAATGTGTAGGAAATAGAGTAGTTCTCTCGCTGGCCTACAGGCAGAAGTCATCTGCCAAAGATCACACAGATTTTAACACAGAATTAAAAACTGCACATAGATAATCGTAGTCCCAATTCATGACTATCACCCCAAAACCAACTTCTCTTCAGTCACACACTCCTTAAAAAGAGAAAATGAAAGGTCACAGAACCAAAATGGAACACACCAGTTAACCCTCATAAACTTGTCCCACGAGTCTTTGGAGAGCCTGTCCTAAACCTAATGCAACTGGGTGGTTAAGTGAGGACAGTGGCCTATTTGGTTGTAACTCCTGTAGTTCTTCCCTTTTCTGGTTAAAGAACTTTTCCTCCTACAGCCAAGTTTCCATAAGAAGGTGTGTGGGGAAAAGGCTTTTATGGACACTATATTCTCAGCCTGAAATAGAACAGGGTAGAACAGTACATACATGGGAGGCTGCAGAGCTGTTAATTACTCCCTACTTCTGGCTCCAAAATGGATATATTACACCTGCCTTTTACTGACTAGTATTTTACAGAGGACAATAACAGACTCCAGAATTTGGTGAATTGCATCACAAGTTCATCACACTTTGGGAGTGTTCACATTCCCATTTCCACAGCATTCCTGTTTCCATTTGTCTGCTGCAGCTGTAACTGGAAATAATTAGTGCTGGTCTTAATGTCAGGATAATAGATTATTTGGAAAATGTTGGTACATTTTATGGCAACAGCATTGTTTTGCAATTTCAGAGCTCCTTCCTTTGAATATGTATAAGTAATTTCAGCTTTTCCTACCAGAGGTGATAAAAAGCTAATAATAACACTGCAGCATCTACTGTAATTTAAGATCCTGTTCCACCAAGTTGCACCTAGCTTTAATTTTCTTATGAAGCTGTCAGCCAAAACCAAGCCTCTGATCAAAGTGAAATTTATCAAGCAACTGAGCTACAACTTGGAGAGTAAACGCGGGTACTGACCAGTTCACTTGAGACCTGCAGTACGAGTATCATTGCAACCATGATGAGGCATTCAAGACCAAGGCATTAATTTGCCATCGTTGATGCTGACATTCTGTCTTTTCAAAGCACAACATTTGCGTGAAAGTCTAGGAAGAAATGGACAGGTCTGACTTCATGAAATTAATCTGGGAAAACCAAAATAAACAATCTCCCCTCCTTTTCTCCCCAAAGAGCTGGGTCAAAGGTTGTCTCTAGCAGCTTATGGTGTAAAACTGATGGAAACGTGTTCAAAATCTCCATGTTGTTGTGGGCACGGTGGATTGATGAGCATCGATTCTCTGCTGTCAGTGCCCCACTCCATCAGAAACTGGGCTGCTATAATTAACATTTAGAGGACTAGTCTGGCAAATCTCTGTCTTGTTTTTATTCAGAATTCCCTCACAGGGCTTGTACACTTGTCTGATGTGATGATCCGTAGCTTTAGATGTATGCAGGCACCGTGGCTCTTGGTTAATCCCAAGAATACTGCCCGAGGAACAGAGGTCCTGAGGCACAAGCACACCGCTTCCACCAGCCCGAGGGCCTTGCCGTTTGCAGCGGGGTAACGGAGCAGAGATGCCAGGGCCCTCTCTGCTCAGCCCCGAGAGGCGAAGGGCAACGAGAGCTGGATCTGAAAGGTGCTGGGGCAGCTCAAACACAGGCTTCCCCAAAGCTGATGCAGCCCATTCGACTGCCCGTCCCTTCCTGCCTTTTTCTTTCACACCAGAAAGACTTTCTCTTCCTCTCTGTTGGCAGCAGCCACTTGTCCAGAGACTCTGCATTTACCCTTCAGCTCGGAGGAGACAGTGTTGAGCCTGATTCAGGCAGGAGATGAGGAGGGTTCAGCAGCCCTGGCAAATCTTTGCAGGGGAAGACTCCCTATCACACTGAGCATTCGCAATCACAGGGAAAGGGCTGAGCACAAGACAGGTCAAGAGAAGGACAGAAATGTAAAGGGGATTCTGTTAAGTAGATGAGCTCGTTCATCCCTTGGCAGGGCAAGAGGAAACCTCAACAGACGTTTAAGTAGACCTCGCTAATGCTGTTTATTACCAAACAATAGCAGGCGAGTACACTAATAAATATTTACATCTTTGATAATCCCTACCAGTAGCAAAGTGCAAATTATTTAGGCGAGGGAGGGGGCAACTAACAGCTGGGGCGCCAATATGGCTTGAACTTGTGTCAGGTAACCTGGTAATAACCTAAAAAAATAATAATAGCATTGGTTTTCCCCTGTGTCATTACTGGCTATATCTGACATTACAGACATAACCCAGCAATGTGTGTTGCACACCAACCACATCTTGGGCTGCATCAAAAGCAGTGTGGCCAGCAGGACGAGGGAGATTCTCCCCCTCTGCTCCACTCTGGTGAGACCCTACATGGAGTACTGTGTCCAGCTTTTGGGCCCTCAGCACAAGAAAAATGTGGAGCTCTTGGAGTGGGTCCAGAAGAGGGCCACAAAGATAATCAGAGGGCTGGAGCACCTCTGCTGTAGGACAGGCTGAGAGAGTTGGCGCTGTTCAGCCTGGAGAAGAGAAGGCTCCAGGGAGACCTCATTGCAGCTTTTCAGTACCTCAGGGGGCCCTACAGGGAAGACTGGGAGAAACTTTAGCAGGGCCTGTTGTGATAGGACAAGGGGTAATGACCTTAAACTACAAGAGGGTAGATTTAATTAGATATAATGAAGATTTTTTTTACAATGAGGCTGATGAAACACTGGCCCAGGTTGCCCAGAGATGTGGTAGATGATTTAGTTGGAAATGTCCCTACTCATTGCAGGGGGGTTGGACTAGGTAGCCTTTACAGGTCCTTCCAACCCAAACTGTTCTATGATTCAACGTGTGACTCGCCAAATGCATTTAAAGGCATGCTCAGCCCTCACTATAGGGGAGGGTTCCTGTTCCTAAATTAGATGACAGTGACAGTTTTGACTCTCCCTTTTATCTGGCTGGTCTCTCTAAGGAATAGTATTGATCTGTGTAAGTATTTATGAGAAGTTCAGTGCCATCTGAGCGACACACGCATTACTGGGTTAGCAATCTGCGGTTAGATCTTTGAGGTGAAGATAATCCTAGATGCTCTAAACATCGAGGTCAAGTAATTTTCATTATGTGCTTTGTTTATGCCGTCAAGACGTGAATTTAACAGCAGTTAACACGGATGAAAGTTCAGCTAAGGAAGTGGACTCAATCCCCCGGACTAACCGAGCTGTTCTCCGCACTCTGGGTAATCACGGGGCCTACAGGGACTCCGAGCATCTTCGCTGACCCTGACAGACCTCATCCTCGGCAAGAGTCCCAAAGGGCTGTTCACAAAGGCCGCTTTGGCAGTCAGCTGCCTTCGCTAAGTACCCCTTTTGGCAGGGTCTGAATATTCACACTGGGAACCTGGATAAGGGCACAGCACAGCGGCTACTCCAGTGGCTGTACAGCCATCCTGATGGTAAATAAACAGTGGAGAATAATATTCCTATGCCAGTGTCCAAAAGGGCATCACGTGTGTTCGCCTGAGGTTAGCTGAAGCCTTCAAAGATTTTAACCACTCGGGAAAGGAGAGAGGGACTGATGATGGGAAGAAAGTTTCTAGCGACGGGGAAAGCTATTAATTGGGAACCATAAAGCCTTTAAAATGCAGAAGGTAAATACAAGAACAAACCAAAGCTGTGGGGTTGGTTCGGTTGGTTTTATGAAGTCCTACTCTGGGGGCTTGATTCATGGTTAATGAACATCTGGGCTTTGCTTTGTTGAGACTGGAGTTTCACTTCTGTGCTAGTCTTCACAAGGACACTGCTTTGGTTTTTTAGCATGCTGGTTTTTTGTCTTTTGAATGTCAGTAGTAGAGAGAACATAACCATCTCTGACTCAGAGCAAAATATTTAAGAGAAAAAACTCATTTAACTCAGAGTCTCTCAGCCAAAATCCTGGACTGAGTAAGCGACAGGAGCTCTAAGAAAAATAGAATAAAACACAAAATCTTTACACTGCTGAAATTTCTGCCTTAAGAACTAAATATAGGATTGAAAAAGATCTTGCACTGAATTAGGACTGAGGCTATTTTTGTGTATTTTTAAGAAGAGGGAAAACAGGGCATTTTAAATAAAATGCCAGTTTTGCACAATTATACCCCAAATTAGAATTGGCCATGAATAGTATCAGAAGATACTCTGCTGGAAAGACAGAGAGAGAATTCAGAATGTAGTCCTTCCCATGGAAAGGATAAAGGCAGAATTTTCTAATGTATTATTTAACGCTTGTTATGTAGTGCATTAAGCAGTCACTGAGAGGAAAGCTTTTAAAAACCAACAGCCTCTCTGATAGCATTAAATCTTACCTTAGATTTTTGGTTAAGTCAATATTAAGAAAATAAACGAATTAATACATTTCAGCCTGCCCGATTTATAGAGGCCAATCAAGTTACAATGCTGGACATGGCCAACTGAAAGAGGGGAATAGATTTACCTGAGTGAGGTCTTAATTTAATCAGCTGGCCCCAGAGAGCTGAAGTCAGCAGGCTGGGATGATATAAGAGGCAGCAGAGAAATAGTGCCTTTACCGCAGTCGAAAAGGAGAATGACAGTGATGGAAAGGAGTCTAGGCAGTGTCAGAACACACCTATTTCCATGATTTATTCTTAATTTACTTTAATGACAGTCTGAAGGTTGTCCATTTTTCAAGTGTCCTCAGAATACTGATATTTTCTAAACATTTAAAGCATGCTTTTTCTCCCCCTCCTTTCTGTTAGCTCCATTGCGAGTTGGAATTGAAGAGGAGCTATGTCCACATTTGGCCATGACGAATTACGAGCACAGCAGCAGACTCCTCTTTTCCCACTGTATGCCTGGCCAGGCAGTGTCCCTTCTCTGCAGTCACCCTTGAATCAGGTCTAGGAATCACAGGTTCCTCTGGGATTAATGTTGATATTATGATAAAATGGAGGAATTGATTGCATTTCTTTTACAGTTAATACTGGCAAAAGTACAATGTGTGCTTTCCCAATACAATAGCTCATTTTTATTATCCAGTGAGTTTATTGATGGTTGTTCAGAACTACTGACATGCAGACAATGATCTCAGATTGCATTTATATTTCTGGAATACTTTCCATCTTTCCAGTTTCTGCCAGGAATCTGCTTCTGTGATTCAGAGTTTTTATTTTAAGATTGGACTGTTGTTTAATCTGCATTACAAATCTATGCCTTTTGCTTTCTTGTGTATGTGCACTGCATTCATTAGTATCATCGCAAATCCTTGTAAGCTTGGACCTGAACAATTATTTTTAAATTCCTCCAAGTATTTACAGATTGACTGTAAAACCATCATGCCATCATCAGATGAAATAGTGATTTATTTATTTTTCCCCGCAATGCCAATGAGAGGGTTCAAGGCCAATATGATCTCAGTGATACTTGCAAATAGCTTGGGAATGTCAAGCTAAGTGGAGACCCTTATCAGTCATTTTCTCATTTTAAAAAAATCCATGTTTTTGCAATAAAGGACTACTGCTACTACTTTCCTTTGAATATAGCCCTTATATAAAAGATAGCCCAAATTGCCCCAAAATACATCTGGAGGGAGAAAAAAAACCCCAAGTGATATTGTTCCATACTTCGAAAACAAAAAATCCTTGTACTTGCTAGGAAAAACAATGAAACAAAACTTGAAGCATTTTCTCTTTGTAGCCACTTTTTTGCCCATGTTGAAGAATGAGGCACTTGAGACACCGATGTATTTCCTCATGTTTGCAATCTTTCCTGCCAGGTTGTCTTACTGTATCAAGGGGCACGTGCCACTTTAAAGTTAAGTGGAGTGCCAAAGCAAAAAGAAGCCAGAAAGTTGACTATTAGACTAAGTCAATACGTTCTCCGGTCTCCTCCTGCAGCTACTCAGCAACTTGACGGGTGTTTCAGTGGGGCACGTTACAAAACCACTCAATCCTAACATCTTGTTTTAAAGCATGAGCCAGTTCCCACCCCAGGTGAAACTGAAGGTACTTTCTGTGAGAGAAAAACAGGCTGGTGAGACTAGCCATCACAATGCAGACACCTATTATTCTGCTCAGGCTGTGTCTGCAAGGAGACAAGTAGAGCAGGCTAGTGAGAGAAGACTTGTTGGACAACACAGTGCGTGCTGAGGACCCAGTGCCCACTCTGGGTCCGACTAAAACATCAACAGAAGTGCCCCATCACTCTCCACACACAGTTGAGTTATTCAGACCAGCGTACGTGTTCCCACAACAGACAGAATCTAAAGCCACATTTAAAAGACGTGTGATTAATCTTACATTTACTTTCATGTTTTCAGATATACTCAAGGACAAGAAAACCCATCCAGAAAACAGAAACGAACCAAAACCAACTGTGAAAAAGATTGACACCACAACCACCACAAGCACTGTCAAGTCCTCCTCTAAACACAGCGTAACTGGAAAGGGGAGCAGCCCGGCCCCGAGCTCCTCACTGGTTGTTGTAACAGCACTGGCAGTTCTGTGGCGGCGTCAGCTGTAGCTGTATCGCCCTGCAGCCACCATGCAAGCGTTTCTCTCATTTATACCTACAGCCTTACCCAACAGAAAACAAATTTAAATGGCTCTCTAGTTTATGTGATGTTAGAATAAATATTAAATGATATGCTGGAGTTGGCAGATACCAAGTGTCATCGCTTACAGAGTCTGAAGACAGCCTTTGACAAAGCCTACGCAAGATACAGAGGGAATGATGACAAGGGTCTGAGTAGCTTAAGTTATGGGGTAGAAATAATTGAAAACACAGAAATTGTGTATGTGTGTGTTATTGTTTTTCTCAGTTTTGTTCACTGGAACCTGACTGGCCGGTTTTGCTTGTTTAATTTTTCTGATAAATTATATGAATGGTCAGTCTTCAAATTCAAGCCAACACATACTTTATTTTTCTAGTGAACAGCTAACGAGCTCTGTCTACAGTTGTAAACCACGTTAAAGTGAAGTACTCTCTACCAGCCTGATGAAATTCCTAAGTGGTTAAGAAGATCAAAGCATGTTTGAAACTTCTTTTCACTTTTACTGTTTAGATTGTAGGAAGCAACATAAAAGCATATGGTGTGTCTAATATATCAATATAGTTGCCTTAACTATGGAAAAAATTAGAAACACTTTGTTTACTGAGGGATATAGATAGTGAGTTTCCCTGCCCCACAAAATGCCATGACCAGACGCTTAAGCATATTCTCAAGGCTTATTGGATGAATGTCCAGCAATGGGAAACATAAATAAACATAATAATGTTTTATCCAGTTGAACACAGCTCTCTACAGAGAAAAAAAGATAATTCAGTTCAAACTTTGCCTATGTCATGTTAAAGAGGATTTTCCATAAAGGTCCCAGAGATATAAATTATTGGGAACTCCCATTAGACACTAACTAAACTATGTGCATTGTGGATCTCTGAAATCATCGCTGTTTCATAAACTGTGTATTATTTAATTACATTTAATGTTTAAAATTTTGTATCACGGTAGATGTAAATGTAAAGCAATCTGAACTCTAGAACACTCTCTGTTATGCATCACCTTGATTGCTACCCTAGAAAATGTCAAAATGTGCATTATATTACAAGGCTATTTCTTTTTTAATGCGTTTTAACTTTTTGGATGAAAAAGTACTATAATAACTTCTAATGGGTTAAGACTTAATGTGCATTTTCCAACAACTGTTTACGGTGCCATTGAATATATATACACAAACATAACTGTATGAATACAGTGATTAATATGATAAATATATGAAACATTAGAATTGTTATATTTACTACATTTCGTAACTATTACAACAGTTTAATGGCCATTTTCATGTTGTAGACTATTATTATGTACAGTTTTATAAGATTTAATGTAAAACACTTGCCTTTGGTTTTTTGTAAAACATCTATTTGATACTTAAACAGCCACTGACATAACTCAAAAGAACCCTGTATCTTACTAATCAACTTCAGGCATTTTATCTGGCAACTGTGATTATAAAAGACAAGCCTGACTCAAAGAAGGTGCCATGTTCCAGAATTACTGCTGGATGTCGTTATGTAGAAAGTGGCAATAATACAGAACAAGCATACAATAAGTGAACAAAGACTCCCTAGTATGTTTTCAGATAGTGAACATGTCTAATTATGTTTGCAGAGGTGGGGCTTGACTTTTGGTTTTAATTTGGGCTCTTAGATCAGATTTACAGACATAAAGGTATAATCAGAACCATCGACACACCCAGCTGCAAAGGAGGTGCCTTTAAAGTGGCGGCAGCTCAGTTACCTAAAAGAGAATTCAATTTTAACGTTCAAATGAGGAAACAAAATGGAAAGGAAACTTTACACTAACATGAAATATTTTATATTTGAATTCTGATTTTTCAAAATGGTAAGGATATTAATATCATTGAGTAGTGCTTTCCAGTTGTATCAGTGAAAATCAGTTTTGACCAAAAGTACAAAAATGGCTGTCCTGTGTGTTCCGGGGTTTGTGAGCTGCACCAGTCTATGGAACTATTTTCACTGCCCTTTGGAAAAGTGCACTTTTACCCGAGGAGATGTGCAAGTCATGTCATTTGTACAGTGAAAGGACACTGTAAGTCACTGCAGTCTTAAAAGATCAGTTGTGATGGTTGCTGTTAGACAGGGTGGTCTCTGTGCACACACTGAAATGTTCATCAAGTGCTACCACCACCAGCTCCTCAGGTCATACCAATCACTGTGGCTTCACTCAAGCAATTCGCATCTGTTGCTTGTGAACCTGACCCCTAATTTAGTATTCTCACACTTAAGATGCTCAGTCAGGCAAATGCATCCACGTTTGCACACCTAAGTCTCCTTCAGGATTCCTATAGCTAGAGCTAGGGTTTCAGGGCTACCAGAAACATCAGCTGTGCAGCTTGTAGTTTTCAGTTCTTCTCACCTGCAGAGATGGAACTTGAATACCCAGAGTTGTGTGTCTTTTTGAGGTAATTTCTGTAAAAGGTTTTGTGCTTTTAGCTGGGAGCAGTGATGCAGCTGCCTTGAGTTCAGCTGTAGCAGAGGAAGTTGAGAAGCCCTGCAGTAGGCACGTATCGAATAACTCACCCAGGGGATTTCTTTCTTGTTGCTAAATGTCATAATCTTGCTAAACAAAAACCTCTGAGAAATCAAGTGTTTGAATTTTGAGTTTGGTTGGCAAATATCTCTATGATGTAGCAATTCATTCACGTCTTGAGCTAAACAAGACAATCCTTTTGAAGTTTCTGGAACAAAACTAGAACAAGTTGAAACTAGGAGGTAAGATAGATTCAACTACTTTCACTGGATTCAACCAGTATTTTAATAGGCATGAATTGTTACAGAACGAAGGAAGAGACTGCAGAGGACTCCACGCCTATTAATGCATTTCACACCATGATACTTCTACACTGTAAGAAGAGAACTGGTCAAACCAGCATGAAGCATGTTCATAATGTGCATCAGAAATGGTGCAGCTTTAAAAGTCAATGCAGTATATTTTTACTGATGGCTTATGATTTTATTTCCTTCAGGATCAGTTGCATTTACATATTAAAAACAAAAGAGTATTTTCCATCAAACAAGAAATCTATAACAGCAAAGGCAAAAACAACTGGCTGCGTCAGATAAAGGAAGTATTTCAGATGAATAAGATATGTATTTTACAAGATCTTATTTTGATATCCAGGACAGTGTAGTTACGATGTAATTACAAAGGTCTAAATCCAAAATACTTTTGAACTTGTCTATGTAATCTCAGAGTAAAATAAGGCACTAGTCTAAGAGCATTGCTGTAGCTTTGCCTAACAGTTACGAATTGTATTTAGCCACTGCTTTTTGAATGTTTACTGTTTTGCTATGACTTTCTTTTAATATTTTGCTGTGCCAGCATTTGTGAATGTCAGCGTTGGAAAATAACTGCTGTCATACATTTGTGAGTAAAATCAATCTATAATTTTCTTTAGTGATGGAGGCTTCTTAAGAAATAAGACAAAACTGCCATGGGCATTCAGTCTCTCCTTAGTGTTTCCCTGCTATCTGGGCTCTGTGTGACAGCAGGTTCCTGTGTCACTACTCCCCTCCTGGCTATGAAAGCTTCGGGGAGGAGAGTGAACGTGGGTGACAAAAGCGTGTGTGGCTGCAACGTGCCAGTGCGTGGCAACCTCCAGCTGCCTGTTCTGAGGCCCTGAGCCGAGTGTTCTCAGCTAATTTTCAAGCAGCTTCTACACCTCTTCAAATCGATGCATGAAGACTGGCCAGGCAAAGAGCAGCCGAGAATCTGGAGTCACAGGCACCTGCTATGAACTGCACTTTCTTTGCAATTTAGATGCTCTACAGAATCTGGCCCCTCATTTTCAACCTTCCCCCTTTTTCCTGGCTTGCATATTGCCAGCGTTGTGCCCTGTCTTCTAGTGCGCCAGCTACTTTGTCAGTGCATAAGGATTGTGATTCTGATCTCTTGCTTAGTGATGAACCTTTTGAGGTACAAATATCTGTCAGAGCTTGATAAGGGAAACACAAATAATAATGTCCAGCTGCATTGACTTCAGAGGCTCTGTGTACGGGTGTCTGGCTATGAGATGCACAGCTCTTTGATCTCTTAAATCAGACCTGTATTTAATGTATCCCTATTTCCTTTTGTTACCAAGACTGCAACGTCTATCATAATTTTAAATTTGACTCTTTAATCCTGTATAGGTCTTCTCAATATTGTCCTAATGGATGTTATGTGCAGACTTCATTTTAATGCTAGATGAGCCTTTTTGCCTAGACTTACTGAGCCATTCTTATTCAATAGCGCACATGACTAGGTTTAAGCAGGAGCTGTTCAAGTGAAAGGAGCCGAAATGCACATTAAAGTGAGATACGGAGTAGGACAAATCCAGAACGTCCCTATGTTCCTAAATTGGACTCTTCACATTAAACAGACTTTAAGGTTTAGCTGAAATTACGATCAAAATATCATAATTAGCATGGTGTGAAGGGGATTTCATCCTTATCTTTAAAATCGATAGAGTCAATCCATTTTTAAAGCGGGAATTAATTGATATACTTGCTTTCCTCATGTCTCTGCACATGGGTAAATTTAGGTCAGCAGAAATAGGAGACATTCCCTAAAATGTATCCAGCACTGCAGCATCATAGGTGCTTAATGTTACAATTAGCCAGAAGCGGGAGATGTTTATTTTTATTTATAGCATTTCAGTACTCAGAGTGCTTCTTGCAATGGCATACGGCATGTGTGGTAATGAAAAGTGCAACATCTTACACTCAATGTCATTACAGCTGTGACATGCGTTAGTTGAAAAGAACATGCTAATGTCTTCTTCCCATTGCCTCAGAAGTCCAGAATTATTTCCAACACTGAATTCTCTTCTGGCTTCCACTGTCAGTTTCTAAATAGCTACATTTGAATAGTATTAAATATTAATCCAGAAAAAAAAAAAAATACCGGCCAACAGATTGTAGTAAATAGAGAGATAATAAACTTAGAAAAGTATCCTGCATTTAAAATAGAGAATGCTCCTTGGTAAGAAATCCCTCCTGGACTAGAACAATTTTTCAAGTCCCTCTCCTCTCTCCAGTCATCACCGTCCTCCTTCCACCTATTCAGCTGTACACACACATGAAGCCTGCATGCAGGAGGCCGGTGCACTGAATTCAGGAAAGTGAATTAGAACTATTGCTGCCAGTGATATTGCCAAGTATCTTGCTTAAGGTGGGCTTCCTTTTTCTGGTTATGAGGAATGGATTCAAACTGCATGTGCAATTGTTTCAGTTCTTATTCAGTAAGTATCCAGAGTTGTGGCAGCTCTCAGAAAAGGCTGCTGGACGCAGACCATGAAGCAACAATTTTGTGTTGCTCCCACGTCACTGAGATCAGACTGAGCCCTTAAAACAGACCGGTTTAGACATTCTGGTTATTATCAACACCACAGTGATTTCCCCCCCATGAAAATCATGTAATACACTTTTGAGAGAAGGACACATAAAAGAGAGGCCCCTGACGCTTTCATGGGGTGCATGAAATACTTCATTAAATAGCCAGTAACAACCATGAGTGGTTTTTTTTTCATTTCTGTGCAGAAAGCATTAATACTACCTTGCAAAATTATGCAGTTTGCATTTAATCATTTCAATTAATCTTTAGTAAATTACCCAGTACTTTGTAATTATAATATTTGCAGCTAATTTAGTGCCATCCTAAAAATCATTCGTTGCATAATATAAGCAATTAACATTTATTCAGTTTTTTTCTGTTGCAGGGGGATATATAAATTATCCTCAGTGGCCTTTCTGTACACCTAATTAGCACCTGTTTGACTTATTCTACAGGCTATGGACATTTCATTTGAAAAATAAATGCATTGCTAGTTTTGTGAACTCCTCGCAAATACACAGTTGTAAAAGTTACTTTTCAGGGGAATATGAAAACACGTTTTCGTATGTCTTCTGGGTTTATAAGCTAGGGTAGGCTTTTAGGCTATTACACCTGGAATAGGTACTGACATTTTTAATGCAGTTAAAATGGAAATAGTCAGATACCTCTTTCCCGTAATTAAGTGCAATATCCCAGATTTGCAGCCTGGTTTATTCAGTAATGAAAAAGGAAAGCAATAAGACATCAAGACTATAGATCCTAGTGTAACTTTCACATTTCCGTATATGCATATAGAGTTAGGAAGTTTTACTAATCAGAAACAATCAAAAGCATTGCTACGCTGCAGTGTCAAGGATACTGTGTTAAAATTGTGGAAATTAAACCAGATAGCTTCAATCTCGTAAGTAAGCTTCTAGATAAATAGTAATTTTCTATTTAAATGCACAGTGCATTGAGGAAGAGCACTTGATCTTTCTAAAAAGCAGATCTGAAAAAAACTTTCTAACAAGAATGCCAGAATGAATTTATTTACAACCTCCACACGTATGAAACTGGGAAATCAAAAAAGGGTTTGAGACTTTTCTGTGGGTATGAAATGTTGCAGCAGACCCTCAGCTCCTACAAATCAGTATAGCTCCTTTGATTTCGGTTTAACGATTTACATTTACCCCAGCATAGTATCTAGCCCAAGAGTGTGAATTCCTTCCCATTTTTTTGCAGGTGCAGAAAATCAAAAGTAACTGCAGTGATTACAAAATTTGCATAACAGTTTATATTGCCCAGGCCACTGCTCAGAGAATATCTTCATGCCTGAGAAGAAAATCTGTAACATGTGGTATGCCATAAGTCATCTGGCATTTGCCCCTTCCAGGGGGACAGGAGGGGCCTTCTCCAGAAGCAGCTGGTGTAATTTGGGGCTACAAGGGGATATTCATACTGTGAGTATCTCCTAGGGTAGAAAATCTTTCTCAGAGAAGGTTTGCTGATACAGATCAGGCCTTGAGGCAGATGAAGTTTGATTTTTCTGTTTCATGTTAAAACATAGGATCCAGGTCTTAAACTGGCCTCAGAAACTAATTGAGACTCAGTGGAGAGAACTGACGGTGGCTTTGATGTTTTCAGAGAAGCTTAAGCAGCAGAGAAGGCAAGTATCCATGTGCTGCTTCAGCTGAAACCTGGGTATCTTTGCATTCAGTTTCAGATAAAATTGCCAGTGAGTTTCAGATTTGTGGTGACAAATTTGTGAGTTACTGTAGCCTGATGTTCTTCTGTGGAGAAGAAATGAAATTACCTCCTAAGCAGAAATAGAAAGAAAACTCTTTATATAAAATAAAAGCAATGCTAAACATCCAGCTTGGAGGGAAACCAGAACAGGCTGTTGGGCCTCACAGAGATATAGATTCCCTTAAGTGGGGTTGGTGGTGGTGCATATAGTGAGAACAGTGTCAGTTTGTCATGAAACAGTGTCTGTTTGTCATGAAAGAGTATGTCCACGCTTTGTCTCTTCTTGGGGGCTTGAGAAAAGTTAGTTTATGGCTCAAAGATGGCAAATGACTTATAGGCAAAGTTGTGGACAAGTCCACAAAGTGGTGAAGCAAGCAATAAACATTTGGTGGTGGTCTCATTGAAAAGTGAGAAAAAGAATTCAACTGAAATATTTGAGCTTTTGCATCAGGGATGAACAACAGTTGAAACCTGCTCCTGAAACACTGCAGTTGCATATGGGAGCAGGCCAGAGCAGCAGCAACACCATATACAGTGTTTATTGTATCCCACTTATTATCTGGGGCAATATTAGAATACAAATGGAAGCCAGTACACTAAACCTTGCATAATACAACCGCTTACTGTACTTTGATATCAGAACTAATATGGTATGAATGTTTACAGTACACTGGGGGAGAAATACTAGTAAAATATGTGCTTTGTCATTTAGCTTTTTTAATAATTAGTTTGAGGCCTCCTAGTCTTTTTTATTTCATTTTATTTTACAGAAATTAATAGGCTGTTTATGTTTGTATTTTACATGAGTTGCATCATGGGCATTTTAAGTTCCAAAATAGATTGGTTTTGCCCTAAGCTGTATTCAAGCTCTAATAATTATTTCTATTTCTTGAGCACGTGTTTTATTTGCAGTATATCTGCTTATGTTTTTATTGAATACATTTGTCAATTTCCTTCAGTTTGTTTTCAGCGTTGACTATGATAAAGGCAATTTAAAAAAAGCAGTCTGAAAACAATGTCTTAAAAGAAGAACAAGGCTACTTTGAAAAGTTGAAGTAAACAGTGTGTTTTATAAAGGACAGTGAACTATGAATGGGAATAAAACTAAATAATCCACAGGAGGAAACTGTTGTTGTCTGTTAGAAGTTTTGTATTTTTTTCCTGAATATTTTTCATCGTCTTTGTAAGTTACAAAGCTGATAAAATCTTCAATAAAAATATTTTAATCTGTTGAGATGATGCTTTGAATAAAGGATGCAGACCTTGAGAACGACTGAGGAACTCTTAGTATTTTGGCCTGGCAAAGAAAGGTCTGTTTCTTCAACACATAACTACTTTCGTGCTCTTCTTTTCTTTCTTGCAATAAATATAGTGAGATGTAAAGGTGCCTCACTTCTCTTCTGGGAGCTCTTAATGTTATTGAAGAGACACCAGACTTGCAGCAGTCTCCTGGGTAAATGCCAGCCTACCTCCACACAGCAGGTAGGACTTTTTTCATCAAACTTCCATTCCTACATAAACAATCAGATTCGAGTTCTCCGTTGAGTGGGGTCTTGCAATAACTCTGTGCCATATTAAAAGTCTTGCCCTTGGTTTTGGTTAGGATCGTGTTACTTTGCTGTCTTCATTTAGGCCAGGGTACCAGAAAAAGGAAACTCCCTGCTGTCAGCTTAGCATTTTCATCACTTGTCAGTTACGAACTTTGCAGTTTCTCTTCCTTTGAGGGGAAAAAGCCCTAATCCGGTATTTTTGTGTCAGATGCTGATTATTGTGGTCATGTCTGTACCATTTCCTCAAGTGACATAGCAGAACCCTTTGCTCTTATAATCATTTGTTAAAGCTACTTTTCGTGAGCTTCTCTTCACTGCTTTGTCAGAACAGCTGCTTTTTTTCCTGCTTGAAAGTTGGTGGGAAAGACATGAGCTGTTTCGTATCTTTTATTTCCTGTTTTGATAGTATTTAGGAGTTCCTCTTGTAGTATTCCTGAATGGGTTGAATGAAAACTATAGGACAGACCACTGAATTACAGTAGTATCATTAACAAAATGTTCCTTTATTGTGGATAAATGACTGCATACCTGCTACCTTCTACCTCATTTTTTCTTACTCACTTTGTTTTCTGATTACATGATGATTTGAGTATTGCCTCCTAAAGCATCCATGATTCCAGCTTTCCCCGACTCTTTCAAAATGCTTCCTATTTGAGGTCTGGGAATTACATACGGCTCATCTCATCATCTATTGAGAGTCCTTTTTGCTAATATATTCATTTTTGACCCAGCTCCAAAGATAATAGCCAACAGCTTTTCTCTGCCGAAGCTAGAGGAATGCTTGTTCTCTGAAGTGCTGCCTCATAAAAGCCTTTTAAGTTTAAGGATTTCACATTCATCCTCTAATTAAGCAGGTGTCTAAATCTGTGAAGCTGCCTCATTCTGAAATCCAACCTGCCTCCACTTCAAAGGATGTTGTTTCTTTTCCCAAAGATGTTTTAAAAAGTGCTTCTTTGACGGTTAAAATTTGTAGGGTTATTTAAAGGCTTTGCCTCTCACCTGAATCAGTACTTATTTTCCAAAAATACACAGAATACATCAGATCTGATGAGATGCCTTAAGGATGTTCCTTAATAGTGGGGCTGGAGTTCATATGTTTAACTGGAGATCTTTAATTGCATTGAGTAACTAGCCCTTGTCCTGGCCTAATGCCTGAAGTGGTTGCAACTGTCTATGGTCCATTTGATGCTTCTTCCATCAGAAATCCCAATCATTCCTCGTGGTTTATGGGGTGGGTTTTTTTGGTTGATTGGTTTTGGTTTTTAGCAATGTGACAGTTTGGCTCTGAAACATGTCTAGCATATGATTTGTCATACGCAAACCCTGGGAAAAAGAAAGAGTGGATTTAGCCTAGTTTGTCCCAGGGGTTCCAATATGGTGCAGCTCCAAATACAACCACTGACTTATCAGAATGATGGCTTGCCTGATGATACTGAGAGAGGCAGTGTGACTTCAGCGTAGGAAGTCTTCCTACACTTCAGCTTTACATCTCAAAATAAGCAGTCTTTTTTTAGAAAGAATCCTTGTGAAATCATTAATAACTCAGGAACCCAATATTAACTACCAGGATCCTAAAAGAGCAAACTGAAAATACTCCTGCTTGTATAAGAAAAAGACAGGTTTTATTTGCATTTTTATTACGTCCTCAAGGAGATCGAGTTAACTTTAGAAGAAAGAAGGAATTCCAAAAGCAGCAGAAAGCCACGTCCTACACATTCAGGTTTATATCCTACAACCACAGATTATTAATTTCCCATCTTGTGTGTTTTCAAGAAAGCGACATATGGAGGAAATGAATTTGCCAGAGCAAGGAAGAGGAGATGACACCAGATGCATGAGCCCTATTCACTCACAGTGGCTACTCAGTCTTTACTTATGGACTTTTGGCTCTGCAGTCACTGGTCCAAAGTAACACCTAGAACTGGAAAACTCCCAGAGAGAAGTCAGAAAACTCATTCCTTATGGGGTTGACTCCCATCATTCCACAGGCGTTATCCTTTCTCATCCCCTGGGGGAAAGGGTGCAGTGTGCTTCTCGGCCGCAGGACCCATGGTTTCGCCCAGAGTCACCGTGTGTCCCACAGCATGCTGCCCTTCCCTTTTCCAAGCTACATGTAGATATTACAAGTGCTTCCGTGGTAGCCCACAGGGCATGAAGGAAAGGCCAGAAGTTTACACTGATCTTCCTTCATCCAGGAGCAAAAAGGGATGAATTAGGCCTGAAACAACCCTTCAGTTTGAGAGCTATCCTTTCAAAAAAAGGCCTTTTTTTTTTTTTGTATGACCCACTATTTGTTGATTCGGGCAGGTGCTGGGGCAGCAGGAGTCTGCTCCCTTTATTGTATTGCACAAACTGTTACGGTGTCTGCCCTCTGTTTTCTCAGCCAGAAGTAAGCAGACTTTTCTAGCTGCAAAATCAATATTTTTCATTACAGAGTAACTCAGCCTGCAGAACCAGGTATCCTACTCCTATTGGGTCTAAAATGTGGATTTCCTCAGATCTTTCAGGAATTAGAAACCGCTAAGAGTGGCCATGGTATTGCTTTTCCCTGGAAAGCATCTATGTTACCCGCATGCCTGGTAGGCTCTGCTGTGCTTCTCTGATGCATTCAGCTTGTGGTCACCACCTATTACTTGCCTTTCCTTTCTCGGTTCCACCTTAAATTGGATGTAAACTTCTTTAGACACATTTAGTGCATCAATTTCCTCAGGGCATTTCTTTAATTTAAGGAAAGGTACAGAGACTCCAATTAACCTCAGATGAAGAGACCCATAGTTCATTGTCTGTCTGGGAAAATGAACCTCAGGGAACAGTACTCTTACATTGTAAGTGCATGTCAGAACCACAATCAGAACTCATGTTTTTGGCTCCTATTCGGGCATGTAATCTATTAGAAGAGTGTGAACAAACAAGTTCATTAACCTCCCAGAGCCTTAATTTTTTCTCCTTCCAAAGACGAAATTATATTTACCATGGGTGAAATCTGAAAAAAAATCAACACTAATTAAGCACATCAGCATGTGCAAACTTACTGTGCAGTGGTAACGACCCTCAACTTTTCTTACAGGCAGAAGAGGAATTCTCAGAAGTAAATGCCGAGTGTCTAATGTTACTCACAGGATTATGTTCATACCCACAGATAAGCAAGTAACTAGGAGTAGGAGGCAGAGCCTAGGAATGTGTTTCATTTGGACAGAAAGATGTAGCAACACATCCAGAAATTGCAAGATTCAAACCTATACTGACTGAAAAATCAAAGTGCCACCTGCTTTGTCCCAGTAAGCAACTACGTCCAAACTGAGATCCCCCAAACTATTTCACTAATACGGGAGTAAAAGGTGGCCCCAGGAGGATGCAGGGCTCAGCGATAGGGTTGTTCTCCCTTTGCCTTTCTCGCACACTGGCAGCCAGGAGCCATCTCCAGCCCTTCCATTCCTCAGTGCTCAGCTCTGCCCCGGCAATGAGGCTTGTCTTGCGAATGGACAGATCAGTGCAGCACGAGACTTGCACTATTACCGATTTCTCTTTCCACATATAGACACCTAGCTGTGCAGAAACACCTGTATGTATCGGCAAGTTTCTTCAGGTCTTTAAAGGTTTTACAAGAAAAGCTGGTTCATCTAACAGATTCCAGAGGGATGGTGTCACACAGCAAATTCAAAGGGGAAAAACATATTTCCTTGCCACTAAAAACACTGGGATCTCTGTCCCAGTGGAAGATCTTAAGACACACCTCCATCTCCCATTGCTTAGCAGTTCCTTGATACACGTTTCTGGGTGCATCTCTTGCTCACTGGATGGTAGAAGGCTCTGGATTCTCACAGCGTCTAAGATGGTAAGTGCTCACTGTTGCCATATTAGGTTTTGTTCTCCTGAAAAAGGCCCCAGAAATAACTTGTGGCCATTTAAACGGTGAAGAGAGCAAACCACCGTGGGACACTTCATACTGGCCAGCTACAATGGACATTCCCCTGTGGATAACTAAGCTTATAATCCCCAGCATACCTAGGACTTAGTCTAAGAAAAAAATAAAGAATATTTCTGCTAGCATTTCTGGGGGGGGCAGACTGGGACACTAGGCTGTAGAAAAGTTAACAGTGGCTAAATTACAGTCTAGGTTAGCTATGAGGGCTTAATTCATTGCTTTTTGAGAACAAAGCAAGGCAGTGATTTCATAAATGATTTTAAGGTGCTTCACTTTAATGATTGTGTAAGATAGTACTTTGTGTTGTCACATGAGCAAAGGTCTGTGAACTGTCAGTCCTCATTACTTGGGCAAATGTTCTTTTGAGCACTCCGGAAAGACTTCACTGTACATGGAAATGAGTACGTGTCTTTAATGGTTATCTTCAAAAATCAATAAGCATAAAGTTTAGAAAGAAGGAAAATCAGACGATGGAAGGAATCATAATTAAAGAGATACAAAACAATGAAGAGTAAAAAGAAAAAAAAAAAAAAGCATTACTCAGAGTTACCAGCTTGTCCCATGAGAGAAGAGTTAAGCATTAGAATTCCTGAGTGGACCAGTGGCCCATCTCAGTCTAAAATCACCAATCCCAGAAAATAAAATAGAAAAGATGAAGGATATGAGGAAAGTACAAAAAAACCCCAAAACCATAAAGGAGAATAATGGAATCAGTCATGCATTGGGTACATTTCATCTACCTCCAGGATTGAACTTTATGCTCTGAATTTGCTGTGACAATGGATCTAGCATCCCCCAAATAAATATAAATCCTTGTACCATCCTGTGCAGGACACATTCCGTTCAGAGTTCACAACTTTTTCCTGACCGATCGTGAGACCCCCAACCTGGTTTTGGTACCTCAACGTTTATCTTTCCATTGAACTGCCTGGCCATTTTGAATCACGGTCCTAGATCCAAGCTGTCTTCCACAAAATACTGTTTTATTCTTGTATTCAGAGTTAGAATAACAGCAGATATTCATTAACCTTTTGCATGCTATTTACTAATCATTATATCTTTATAATAGCCTCTCATTAAAATAATCACTCCAGATCTTTTTTCAGTTATCTACTAAGAGGAGTTTCCCTCCTGTCTCTTATCAATATTTAGCACCTGTCTTTGAGCTCTGGTATCTGCTCTACCCTTTCTCTTCCTTCCTAATGGGAGGTCTAGAAATTAACAAAATCATTCAGGAAGGAGATCACCACTGCCTTTTGATAGTAGTCTTTATCCAGACTCTTAAGCGGGGTAAGGCAGGTGAAATATTCCTTCCACTAAGCAACAGAATAAAAGAGATAGGTTTTTTTCCCCTATCTGCAAGCTCTCACTTCAATTTATCAACACCAAATTCCATGTATTTTTTGCCCTGGCTTTAGCTTCTCTATCTTGGAGGGAGTAGAAGTCAAAAAAAATGAGAATGAAGAGCAGATCATAATAATAGAAAATATCAATCAATCAAAGTCATCTTTATTGCTTGGTTTGTTTGTCCTGGATAGGAAAAAAAATAGGTTTGAACTGAGTAAACTAAGCAGCAAGTTATAAAATGTCATTCATGGAGCAAAATGGAGGTTATACTCTGACAACAGAGGAAAGTCACAGTTACAGTGCAAAAACATTCTCAGATTCTACTCCCATTATTGCCACCTTATATTATTACATATGGAGGAAAATTCACAACCTGTCAGGAAAATTCATGATACTCAGAAAAATATGAACTGAATTCTTTGTCTATGTTACTGAAGGGTAAATATTTTCTCTTAAGACTACTGAGTATTGGGTTTGGTCCCGTGTTAGGCTTCACCTTTTCTTTCTTACCTTCACTGCAGTACAAATAATACTGAGGAACACATTTATTACTCCACTCAGAGGGAGCTGAGAGTACACTTAACAGCTGAGGTGGTGGCTTAAGATTTCTTTAACCCATGTTTTATTGTATAAAGAACATTTCTTTCATCAGAGAGAGCCTACCCATAGGAAACTGCAAGTGGTGCCTGTTGGAGCTTATAGTCTTTGTGGATGATGACTAATTGATCAATGAAAAAAACAGATTACACAGACCTCCAGTTAATGAATAAGTAGTTTTTTTCCTGTCTGGGACCTAATGAGAGAAGGATCCCCAAGAGTCACCCACTAAGGAAGAAACGAGCAGTATATATAGTATAATGATGCGAATTCAATACCCGCCCAATTTATTTAAAAATATATTTGTGCACATCCTTTGAAGCCATCCTCTGGAAGAAATTCCTTTGTTATCTGTCATGTTCCACTGGGGTTGGCAAACATCTGTGTGTGCGGTGGGGGAGAACATGGGGGGATTTATTTTATCAGGTTTTCTTTAGTGAGGTTTAACCTTCCTTAGAGTCTTTCTGCTTCTCTTCCTCTCTTAATGGCTTCCCTCAGACATTTCCCTTTTAAGCAGCCCTACTATGTGCAAGTGTCCACATTTGACTTAGATATTCAATTCAAGCAGTTTATACTGAGGGTTATTCTAATGCCAGATATCTGGACGAAGCTCACTTCCACATTAAGGCAGATGCATATACACAAACCCCTTTAATCTTGCTTCTCATCTTTCTCCAGATGCACTAATGAACAGTCATTGGCAACATGAAAACTAATTATTATTGGTTTATCTTTTGCTTCTTCAGCAATAAACCCTCTCATTTGCTACCAAAAGGCAGAGATAACCCCTCTGAACAGGTCAAAAACCCCAGCAACTGTTGAGTTCATTTATTCCCAGATATGAATGAAATCATTTATTTGGAAGTAAGTTATTGAACGGTTGCATCATGTAGCTTTTTCTTTCTTCTGAGAAAAGAAGATAGGAGATGATGAAGACACACAGAGAGAGAGAAGACATCCAAGACAGTGAGCAATGGCAAAAAGACTGGACAAAGGAAGAACAAATACACTGGAAAGGAAGGTTAGCTGAGGAAACAGGGGTGAAAAATGATAGTGGAAAAATACCTAGTAAACTTTCTGATTTCCAGGACTAGGCTTGCTGAGCTCTTTTCACACAAAAGCTGACAAAACCATCAATAATTAAAATAAATAATAATTAATACTGGATAATAAATAAAAAGTAATATGGAATAATTAAAAGGAATTGAAATAGAGCAGGTGTACAAACACTGTTGATGCTTAACAGGACTACAGTTTAAGGCTGCTATATATAAAAAACATGTTTAGAGAGTTTGGCCTACCTTGGAATGGTCTCCTGCGGTTCTCGTATTTGAGTGACCGTCAACTGTAGAAGAAAAAAGGTTGGTTTTAATGACAGTTTGGGGCTCAAATATAGATTAGGAAACAGACTGGCTTTGTTGCACTCTCCAAAATGGTTTTCTGTCCTTAACCTTACATGGAAATTTTCTTGCAAAGCTGGACATCTCTTTTAGCTACTAAAGACAATGCAATTGCAATGGAGAAGCAATTCATTTAAAAGAAAATGAACGTACACAAGAGCCAACAAAAAAGCAAACACTGAAGAAATTAAGACAGATCACAGCAAAAAAAGGAAAAATACACTTAACTTTAAAAAAATAGAACAAAGCAGGTAAGTTTTCCCTCCCACAGTACTTATGAGATTTCCAGGCAAGTAATTTCCTTCTTTCCTGTAGCACTTCATGAGAGGTGGGCTTTGATTTTTGTGGCTTCTTGAAGTGGTTCTATAGATTACAAGCATCTCCAAAGACAGGTGTACCCCGCTTCCAAGACACCAATATTGTGCGTGTTTTGGGCCGGGCGCTTCCACCCACTTCCCGTGGACTGGGGAAGGGAACCCTTTCCCTCCAAAACCCGGCGCCATGGCCGCATGGCAGCAACCCCCACGGGACAGAGGCCAGGACACGGGGCCAGACAGGAGGATCAGAGAAGGTGCCTTGGTGAGGGGGCCATGTCCTCACCTCAGTGGGCCAGATCATGGCTACAATTACAATTCTACCACCCCAAAACACACCCTGCATGAGGCACCCACGTCCCTGACAGGAGGGTGGAAGGACACACAGCCCCATGTGCCATCGCCGTGGAGAGAGGGCGGAGAAGGCCTCAGGGCTGCCGGGCACCTGGAGCTCATCCCCTCAGCTGCAGCTCCTTGCCTGCGAACTGGCGCTCACCTGGGGCTCGCTGGATAAATGGCGGCTGCACCCATCTGACCTCCCTCAGGTACCGGCTCGCTGTCGGAGGTGGGTAAGCAGGGAGGGCCCCGGGGCCTGGTGGCACCGAGGGGAGCACGGCGAGGGGAAGCGGGGCGGAGGGAGGAATTCACCTCAGGCCGTGGCGGAGGGAGAAATTCACCTCAGGCCGTGGCGGGGACGACAGAGCCGAGGGGGCGGCTGGAACCCGCTTTTCCTCACCTTAGCCCCCCTCAACCTTCCTCCCCCAGGAGCTGCGCCCTGGAGTCTTCCTCATCTTCCAGAGAGGGGGGGATGAAGCTGCCCCGAAGGGACAACGAATCGTGAGCGGGTGAGGACGCAGGACGGGGGGGAGGCCCGGGCGGGCGCGGGGC
>JAHREE010000043.1:2295966-2388553 GCA_033628505.1 Tringa tobata
AAAAAAAAAAGCCTTGAAAAGAGTTCAACGTTACCTTGTTGTATCAACATGGTCAGTATTTTTTTAATGCTAGTATGTCCTCAAGGTGACCTCTATTTCAGCCCCATAAAAAAAACAAAAAACAAAGCATTTTCACACATGCCCACTCTCGCATCTCCTGCATACCAGTTGCCTGTCAGTCCTGGCCCACGCTTGCTGGAGGACAGGTAGGAGTTGGGTGTTTTGGTTCCTTAATGGAGTGCTTCCCGTGGAGTCTGGTGATGAATCTGATGCACAGCGCAAGCGGGAGAGATTCCCACACTGCTCCTACCTGAAAAGTTTCACAGACGTCAGGTTGGGAATAGAGCTACGCTTTGTTCCCCCTGTGCTGTTCAGTTATCCAGTGTGTTTTTCTGGCTGAAGTGTTTTTAAGAGCTGTTGAGGGATTCTGTGGCCATGTTATATAAAAGAGCTTTAAAGAGCAATCTGTTTCTCTCACTTAAACTTCCCCCCAACCCACACACACAGGTGCTGATTTTGTGGTCATAGTGATTCCCCTTTAGAAAGGGTTATTTAGTGACATTGTTAAAACACAGGCAATACATTTTAAAGCCCTCTGTGATCGTACCTAGCCTTTGTCAATCTCCTCATTATCTCATATGTGTTCATTTTGTTTCTCCTGATTAGCACAAAGTTTGCGTTACAGTGTATTTGGGGGAAAAAGTGTGATGCTGGGTTCCTCAGCACTGAGTACTGGAGGCAAGTACTGATCTGATGGCTCCTTTAGCAAAATTGTGTTTGTTGGCTCCATGCCCTGGTCATATTTTTAGTGTGCTTGGTATGTTGTTGTAAGTGATGCCACTGCAGTTTCAGTGGGATCTGGTGGTGGGCGCTTTCCAGCCCTCTGAGTTGTGCAGACTTGCCATATCCTGTGAAGAAGGTGCTGTCTTCCTGCATGAGAGACCTGCATTTCAGTGGCTTGTGGAGTTGGTGACTTCCCTGTGGAAAGAGGTGACGCACCATCAGGTTTGAGTGGTCCTGTGGTGAATTGGATGATGTAAGCACAAAGATGGCATAATTCAGTGATCACAACTGGGGAGCTTTGGTGATTTTCTCTGTGTGTATGTGTAGGAAGAATGGGATGACATATATAAGTCATCACTCCCAGAAAAATATGGCTACAGCATGACTTTTCATTTGGTTGGAGATGTAGGCAGGGAGGCAGCATATGTGAAAATGTTACTTTTTTTTTTTTTCTCCTTGTGCCTGTAATTCCTGCTAGCTGATTTCATTGCTGCTTTACTTCTAGTGAGGAAACACTTTTCCTCTTGTGCTCTATAAAATACCATCTAATGCATATATTTAAAGCAGTGACTAGGTAGCTCTCTGCAGTCTCTCATTTGATGTGCCTCATCAGTTTACTGGTCTAGCTTTCTGTCTCTGGTGTAGCCCAACACAATCTGTCTGGTTCGTGGGTAGTTTAAGCAGTAAAGAGTGTGGTAAAATCCTCATCTTGACTCTATTTTATTTGTTTCTGTGCCTAGCTTCTGGCAAGGGACTTCGGGACCTCATCCCACCACGGTGTCCCACCCCAGTTAATAGGAGATTGATATGAATACAGAATCTGCAAATTTAAAATTCACATTCTGAAGGACATGTCTCTGAGCCAAAGGAGATTGCTTGTATCCTATTGGAAAGTGAACACCTGGTTTCTTGCTGCCTTGTTGATGCTGGTGGACTCAAGGACTCGCAGTCCAAGGCCAGGTGCTGTGGGGGGGGCTGTTGAGAGGTTTGGGATGTGCAATACTGAACTGGAGAAGGCCCCGAGTAACCAGGTGCTTTGACCAGGAAGCTGGAGAAGATGATCTCCTTAGGTATCCTGTGAGATCTGGACTGGATCTAGAGAGTGGGATCCCACTGAGTGAGGGAAGCTGTGCCTGAATCGGGTACTGGCAGATGGGGGCTTAAAGAGTAGAGACCATTAGATAGGGAGGTCTACAAGACTGGTCTGCTCCCCAAGGGCCCAATCGAGCAGGGAGGGACATCTGTTGCAAATTCTGGTTCTGCAACTTTCATGGTGAGAACTAAGGATGTTGAACTGCTGATGAGTTCACTTTAATCTGTTGCCACCATCTCCTCTGCTCAAATGCTGGCAAAATCTATTTAACTATACTGCTGACCTGTAGCAATTGCTGTCTCCCGACCTTTTTTTTTTTTTTTTTCAGTGGATATAATAGCTAGTTCCATCCTACATTTTTAGAAATCATTTTAGTGTTACTGAGATGGTGATTCTACCTCTTAAAAACGATGAGAGGTTGTCTAGCCATCATCAGGTTTAAAAACACCTCTGCTAAATGACTAGTCATGATTCTGGGAGGAGATTGCACCTTCCCAAGGTGCAGTGATGTATAAAACTGGAAGAGAGCAAAGTTCATTGTAATTTTAGGAATTCTGTTAGTGAACTTCATCTGCCTGCAAAGTTTTCTTCAGCTGTTAATCATTAAGGTCATTAACCTTAACAGTACTTCTTGGTATGCAGTTTGCCTGAGAAAAATATGTCAGTGCATCTCTACCTCTAAACTCGGCAGAAGTCTACAATTTTCTGACATCTAGTGAGGAGACATCACATTTTGAAGAGCAGGTAGAAAGTGTGTAAAAGTGATTGTGGATGGGGGAGTACTGGGTCTCTTGTGGCAGTCATAATCCTTTTAATACTCAGCTCTTCTGCAGCCACAAGATTCATTCATTTAATCTGAAGCATCTTGAAGGAAATGAATGCAGGCAAGTTCAGATCAATTATCGCACCAAAAAAAAGAAAAAGCTTGCATTTCTCTGGGCAATCTGTGTGCACTGTAATGTCAAGCTGTGCATGAGAATATGTTACCACAAAGGAAGGTAGTATGCTCTAATTAGCAGTCACAAAAATGAAATACCAAGGTGTTATTTCAGTGACTAAGAGCCAGACATGTACAGATTGTGATATATGTTATGTAGATGCGCTGAACTCGAAGAGATGCTTTTTCACAGGAGGATATTGCATACTATTAGGCACTCATCACATGCGATTGTACTCCTTTTTTTGTAGGGTTCATATAAACTAAGCTTGAAGGGGCTTTAAATGCAGTGCTATTTTTCTGTAGGTGTATATCACAAGTACAGTTGGATGGGAACTTTCCAAGAATGCTTTTTTTCCCCCTTAGGAGAGGGCGTTCGTTGGAAAATGTCAGTTATGTCAAAACCAAAATGTTTGAGGAAACCTGGCTGTTTGACAACCTTTTGCTGACATATTCGTGAGTTTCTAATAGAGAGCTGTCTGGTTTCTTGCTGTCTTCTTGATGCTGAGGAGATGAAGGACTCTTGGTTCAAGCACAGACTCCACATGTGGGCAGTTGAGAGGTTTGGGACCTCAAGCCCCCTGGGCTCTCTGACATGGGATCTGGAAGTGGGAAGCTCTGGGTTCCTCAGCTTCAGTGTGAGATGGCCAACTCTAGTCTCCTTGGCAAAGGGCTTCCGATGCCCTTGTTGAACGTTTTGTCCTTCGCCTCTATGTAGGGTCCCACTGATGACTTTCAAGGACTTCTTGTGAAGTCCCTCAGAGTAATAAAACATGCAGAAAATCCTCCAGAGCTGGGAGCAATCAACTGTTCTGTTTCATTCAGAAAAAAAAACCCAAACTGTTTTGGCTTCTCTATTCCTATTTTCTTTTTTTTTTTTCTTCTTCCACAATGTCCTCAGTTCTGGATATTTCCGAATTTCTTCTTGTTGTTCTAATTCAGAACAAAGCCTTTCACAAAATATCAGAATTTCCCATAGGAAAGAAATCCCGAGTTTTTTCCAATCTACGTACAATGCCTTTGGGCTCGGTCCCTATGGGGATGGTGCTTGCAAAGGGATAATAAGGCTTCAGCAGGCCACTAACTGGGCCATTGGTTTTTAAGAACCATTTCTGGATCCAGTGATGAGATGAATTAGAAACATCAGTGTCCCTGCTTTTACTTAACTCTCACAGAGTACACTGAAGTGGCGGTCATTATAACTGCATCCTGTTACTGTTTCATATGTATTTCTTGATGCATGTGCTAGCCTCATTTGACTTCATTATTCCATCATACGGATGTCTCGTATTTCTCTTGATTTATTTTTTTTTATTAAACTATTTCTAGAATTAGAGCTCATGCAGGAAAAAAAAATTAAAACGCAGAACACACACTAAATCCTTTCATCGCATTAGACCCCGTCTAGCTGATTTCCCATTGTCTGCCAGGTCTAGGACTTAATGATTTTAAATATTGTTCTGGGCTGAGCTGACAGCAAACCTTTTAGCTAAAGCTATTACATGGAAGGCACTGGGTAGTATCTCTTCTACAATGAAACTGAGCAGTTGTCTGCTTTGTCTCTGCAAGATGCTCGCTCTCTGTTTTGCCTGGTCTGCACAGGGCTGGATTGTGTTATTTAGGCTGGATTCACAGTATTCCCTGTCACAGGAATGGCTGCTAAATGGAGCTGACATTTGGGAAGGAGGAGCAAAAAAGAAACTGCCCAGTCCACTTTAATTGCTTAGTGCCTCACTAAATTTTAAAATTTGAAAACCAAACAGATCTCTCAACATTTATTATCAAGACCAACAATATCAGTTTTCCAAGCTATATATACTTTGTGCAACAGACTATATTAATGTTTTGAGTTGTTACTGCCCTGCTTTTACTTGACCAGTAATCTTAAGAGGTAAATAATAGATAAAACATAGGTTGTATTCACAAAGGAGAAATGTTAATGGCGATTGATAATACCAATACCGTGTAGGAGATGTCTGAAACTACTAATGATTACAATTCATCCACTTCAAAGGGTTATCTGATAAATTGTTTCAAGGGCTGCTAATCCATGTAATCGAGAAGAAGAGAGAGCCATACAACCAAAATTTGTTCATCAAATGCTCATTTAGCCTCTAGTTGAAGTTCATAGTGCTGAAAAATAAGGTCCTCCTTATGTAAAAGGTTTTTGAGCTGAGTACTATGGAAGCACCTTTCTGATTTAGACGTCTGCAAAAATGAATGAAACTGTTCAGTCAAACCCATTGGGCTCCCACCCCTGTTTAGGGACCACAGCAAAACATGGGCTGGGACAGGGACAGGCCTGGGGTGGCATCCCATCAGCAGTGCTGGCTGGCACAGGGAAGTGTTGGAGGAGAGTTTCTCTTGGTGGACAAGTTCTTGACGTGAGCTAGAAGAAACAAATACCCTGATTCCTCCTGGGTACAACGAACAGCAAAACTAGAAATAGGTTTGGTTGGTTTGATCTATTACGGGTGGCAGGAGGAGATGGCACTAAGGAACGTCAGCTTTCAGATAAGCTGGAGCCATCTAGCACATCAGGGCCAGCTGATGTGTTTATTAACCTTCTGATAGGATTGGAGCACACGCACACACAAAAAACGGTGTAGGATCCATGCTCAGCAAAGGGAAAAACACTAAAATAGGTGTGGTAAGCTCTACTAATAGCTGTAAAACATCAGTGTCAGACATACTCAGCTGAGTGTAGCAGGCTTCAAAACAGGAACCCCCTGGAAGTTAGGTGGTAAGAACAGTTCATTTCTGACAGGCTTGCAAAATCCTTCTGCCCTGAAAAAACTGAGGAGGCTGCCAGCACGGTATTTTCCTGGGAGACTGCTGTTGGTGCCATCCACTTATCCAGAGGCTAAACTTTCATCTAAATGGAACAACTAACTTTTCAGCCCATGCAAAGAAACCCTTCAGAGCATGAATCTTGGCAACTGCTCGACAGCATACAAATGGGTTTCTAAATCTGTCTCAGTTTAGCAGCGAAATGAGTAGAAAGGTTTCAGTAGCCTCTTGTGCTGGTTTATTTTGAAGAAGCACTCCACAGAGGCAACCAGAGCATGGGTTACTCAAGTTCTTTTCTTCCTCAGAAACACACGTGGGCTTAGTACTGCTCCTGTAGCAGCAGCTGGACCGGGAACGCTTGGTGTTGCCAGCCCCATCCTTTTCCAGGCCTCTCCTCTGGACTCGAGAGGGAAGTATCCCTCCAGGAACAGGCCGAGTGACCCTGTGGTGTTGGGGTGCTCAGTCAGGAGGCTGACAAAGCGTGGGGTATCTGCTTATTCAGTGCAGGCTCCAGAATCCATTTAGAAAACCCAGCAGGTTTGGGAGCACAGCGCTCTCTGACAGAAGGCGTGCTCTTCAGATGGAGAATGGTTGGAGGCTGTGCAAGGGTGGAAGCGTGACCCCCACCTCTCCCAGAGAAAGCGGGAGAATCATGTCTAATTACTGTGAATAAGTCTCCGTGCCAAATGTTACAGTGATTCATTGAGCACACGGAGCTGAGAGAATACTCTGGCATTAGTGAAATGTCATACGTAAGGCAAAACATGCCTATCGTGTGTCAGGAGCAGAAAAGAAGTAAAATAAGAGAAATACTGCAATTGTTAAAAAGGAATTGCGTGATCACATGATGCAACACCTATTTGTAACCGTAACTTTCTGGCTGCTTTCCTCCCTTCATACTTCCCTCTTCTTGCTTTGCAAATTTTGCTGATAAAGGGAAACATGCATTGCTCTCTTATAGCCTTAAAAACACAAACATTCTTCCAGGTGGCATGTGGCTTTTTACTTCTTTCTTCGCAGCATGACTATCACTCGTGGCACGTTTTCTACGTAATTGTATGTCCACAACCCTCTTCTGTTCTCAATCCCTTGCTGCGCTGAAGTCCCAGCCTTTCATTTTACACACTTGCTAACCATCCTGCCCACCAGTTGGAGGATTATAATAATTTATTGTTTTTAAACCCGGCAGGGGTGTGTTTGATTTTAGTTGCTCACAACATGCATCGGAGAGGGATGAAATGAAACATTTAGTGGTGTGGTTTTTCTCTGCGCTGGATACCCTCCGAAGGGTTGGGAACAATGGGAATGAGCTCTTGCCAGGTGTGGATTGTTTAACTTGAACAAGTGCATTATTTCATGGAACAAAAGGTCTTAATATACAAGGTACTTCATTTTCTTCCATCTCAAAACCAGCAAGTGGGTGTTTGCCCTGCAGTTATTTTTCCCTTTGCCTTTTGTGTTTGTTGTGGGGGCTCAGCAAATGATTCAGCGCCCTGTGTGAGAGAATGAGGGCTTTTAATAAGCGCACTTCCTAAGGCCGCGTCCTTTGTCAGTGTCTCAGGATTCAGGAGGATGGAAGGCTGTATTTCCTCGCCCCTCTTCTGGGCTTGGCAGAGGTGCTGAGGGCAAGCTGCCCTCCTGCTCTGCTTGCCACTCGGCTGGTTGGCTGCCACTCCAGGGCAGCTGCGGTACCGCACGGCTCTAGGTCTTGAACGTCCAGCCAAGGGGTTTGGTCAGAAAAATCATCTATAAAGAGATCATAATCTTTTTTGTAATTTACCCCTGAGGCATGCCATCCCTAAATGTTCATGGGGCAATTTAATGATAGGACTTATTAAAGAAGCTAATAACATATGCTGTAAAACCTGATATAGAAGCACAATATACTGGAACAATGGTTATTAGCAGATTGGTTCACGCTTTTTAAAAGGTTTATTAGGGAGAGGCTAAAACAAGGTAATAATTTACAAATACCTGAAAAAATGTTTTTCCAGGTTCAGGTATTCAGCACTTTGTTTATAAAAACAACTGTACAAAAGTAGTAGAGGTTTTCAGTCTGGTGCTGCCCCTGTAAAGGAGCTTGCCGAGTCATGATGTTCTGTTATTACTGATATAATAGAATATATAATCAGTGTTTCACAGAGAAGTGTGAGGAGCTTAACTAGCAAAGGTGGGCTTTCATTTCTCCTTCCCTTGCCAGCAGGTTGCTCTGGGTGTTCTCTGTAAGGGAAATGGACAGGTATGGCAGCACCAACACGGCACTGTGGGTTTGTCCCGTTTATCCTCTGGTATCAATCTTTGGTTCTTTAGAGGCAGCGATTGGCACATGAAATTTGTGTTACACAGTGCAGGGGAAACAGCACAGTATTGAAGAGATGATGATGGTGATGATACTGTGGTGTCAGAGCAAAAGCACAAGGAAGAACTTCCACTGTTACAATAATTGATACCTAATACTTAGTTTCTAGCAAGCTTACTGCATAGCGTGTTACACACCGTCTGACGGGGTGAACAGCACAGTCACTAGCACTCTTCATTTCATGTGGTATTTGCCATTGTATTTGGTAGTCAAAGAGGTAGATATGGGTAATGAACCCCAAAGGTGTGCATATTTTTTTTTAAACTCAGAAAGTATGTGCAATTTAACTTGTCTTTTTTTTCTTGTTGTGTATTTGCTGTCTCGAATGCTTTATGTCGCCTTCCAGGTCGTGGCAGTAACGCTGTTGCAGTCATATATGAGCAGTGGTTGTAAGTGAGGAAAGGTCTGTATGGAGAGGAAACGCTTCCCCATAGATTAAGTGGGAAAAGCAGGTGCTTAAGGATTCAGTCCTTTCTACAGATCATTGAGCATTTATAGCTCTGGGAACACTGAACAAAGAAAATAAGAGGCACTATTGCCATTTTACAGGGCTGGACATGGATGGAAAAGAAATCAAATGGTCACAAATGGCACTGGAAGCCATGTCTCCCGAGCCCCATTCATGTGCTTGGTGATTTCTTTTCAGTGTTCATCTCTAGATGCGTGAGCAAAAGTCACTCCTGACATTGATCTAGTTAAAGCTGAAAGTGTTGAGTTGATATAAAGTCAATTTTATAATATACTTAATTTCCAAAAATTAAGGTTGGGTATTTGCATCTTCAGATATTCATCCTTAAAGCACCCAAAAAGTAATAATGGGTCTTAGCAGATAAGACACATAAAAGGAGCCTTTCCTTCATCCTGTTGTCTTTGCCAGTCATTTTTCATTCCTTGGTTGTGCACACGTATTTTGTGTTTCAGCAAGTGTGCAACTCATGTGGCCTTGCCAGATGGGAGCTTAATCGTCAAGATGGTAAAGATGTGGACAAGGGGAAGAATTGTTAAGTGGACTTAATGCGAGATTATGCTGGACGGCGGAGTAAAGGTTAGAGGAGATTTACAGATGGATGACCTTGTTTAATATTGTTATTAATGTCATGGTAGGTGGGAGTATACGAAGAAAATTGACTCAAATTTAGAACATCAAAATATACGGGGAAAAACAAGAACTCTAAGGAATGAACTAACAAAATGAGCAGAAATTCCCCAGTGCACAGGGCAAGTCTGTGCTGTTAGGGACTAACAGTAATGGTTTCTTATATACTGTCGGAGCTCTACATTTGAATAAGAAAAAGGAGAAGCAAGGCATAAATATATTCCTTCATCAGAAGATGGCTGTCACTGTAAGCGAGATGAATGTGAACCTAAAATGTCAGGCAATATTTTTCCACTGGAGATAGGGCTATGCACAAGGTCCTGAGTTAACTTCATCTTAAACTCTGAATAATTCCAGTCATTTGTGTTCAGAAAGGTTAAGTCACACTGGAAGAGGTACAGAAAAAGGCTGCAAGGGCACTAGGAGAGTGGAAAACCTGTCTTATAAGTGGAGACTAGACAGACTTACCTGGTTTACTCTGGCAAAATAATTGTTCTCTAAGTATACGCTGTGCGGTAACATCAGAGGCTGGGTGCAGAACCAGTTCCATAAAAACAAATAATCAGGATCTGATAACTGACATCTAAAACCTAAAAGAAAAACCTGGATGTAGTAGTAGTGTAGGCATAGTAATACTAAAAACTGTAATTGAGAGAAAGCCTGATCAGTTAGTGAGAAGATTTTTGCAATGGGGTCAGACACTGTAGCCAGTATTTCCAATCTTTATATTATTAAAGGCCAAGTGAAGCTCATGAGATTTATTTTTAAATGATTTGAAACTACTGAGTTGCCAGGTAGTCCTGTAAGCCATTAGGTTCATGAGAAGTCTTTGAAATAAAGTTTTGTGCTTTGGAGTGAAGTCAGAATTGCTTTTAATCAGATTGCTTTTGGCTGTCACCAAAGACCTGCATGCTCAGATCTTAATCTAAAATTCTGTTGCACTGGGATTAATAGTCAGATCATCTTCTCAAGTCAGTTGGTATAATTCCTCTGATTTCAGTGGAGTTATGCTGATTTCCAACAGCCCAGTCGTTTAAAGTAATGGGAATTAATGAATTTTATATTAAGTCAAAGAAAAGAATATAGCTGGGGTTTCCTGTGCTATCTGGAGAATTATGGTAAAGAGTACAAATGTTAAAAAAAAAAAAGGTACCTATCAACCTGCTATCGTAGAAATTTCTGATATATAGAGACCACTTAAAAACCTGTAGAAGTCTGGTATTTTAAGATGTCTTGTTCTAAGAGACCGTTGGCAAGAATTGCAGCATCACAAAAGTCTAGAAAAGAAAGTAATAAACAACATGGGGAAGGGGCAGAATGCATAGATCACATCTAACTTCTTACTTGCAATTATGTATACTCTATGTTTGGGGTGGGAATGTTTTGGAGAAAGGTAATCTTTAGTATGATAGGCCAGAATGCAGACCTTTGAAATCTAAGGACTTCAGATTTAAAGATCACCATAGATTTGAAAAGAACTTTCAAATCTTCAGAAAGCCTTCTAGAAAAATAAACGCAGGAGATTCTAGTCTGAACTAAAATGTTCAGGTTTAGCACAAAACCAGGATCACACAAAATCATAGAGTTGTGGAGGCTGGAAGGGATCTCTGTAGAGTAGATTGTTGAGAACAGTGTCTAGGTGGGTCTCCAGTATTAGAGGATGAAGATTCCAGAACATCACTGAGCAACTTGTTCCAGGATTTGACCATAGCCACAGTAAAAGAAGTGTTTTGGTGTTTTTCTCGTGTTTCACAGAGTTTCATGTATTTGGTTTGTGTCCATTGCTTCTTGTCCTTTCACTGGGCACCACCGAGGAGCGTCTGGCTCATCTCTTTTATTCTCTTCTGTCAGGTATTTATACACATTGATAAAATCCCCCTGAGCCCTCTCTTCTGCAGGCTGGACAGTCCCAGTTCTCTCGCATCAGATGCTCCAGTCCCTTAATCATCTTTGTAGCCCTTCCCTGGACTTGCTCCTTCCCAGGGATCAATGTGAGGCTGTCTGGGCTATAGATCCCTGGATAGTCTTCCTCACCCTTCTTGAAGAGGAAGATTTCCTTTCTTCCTGCCCTCAGAAAATTCCCCTACTCACTATGACCTTTTGAAGATAATTCAGAGTGGCCTCGCGATGATGTTGGCCACCTCTCTCAGTGCTTGAGAGTGCATTCCGTCAGGTCCCATGGACTTCTATATGTCCTGTTTGTTTAAATATTTCCTAACATCTGTAGGTTCTCAACTACAGAGCGTAAGTCTCCATTTCAACAGTAAAAAAAATAAATAAGGGAAAGCATCAAGTAGGCTGTTGTCCTTGCAGCAAGTTGGCCTCAGAACTGTACTAAGTGCTTGTTGCCGTGTAGGCAGGAAGCCACAGTGCTCTTGCATGAGGGAATTTCCCAATACAAATAGGGATTGTATGTTTCTTAGTGCCGGTACGCTCAACAGTGTTCTTCCACACCTAACTCCACAGCCAGATATAAGCTGTGTTTGAAAAATTAAAAATGGAACTTACCCGTTGAGATACAAATGTGATGAATAACTGAATGGAACAACATGAAAGCAAAGCACTAAATGGATTATTTTCTCATATGCTTTTTTATTGTTTTACATATCTGTACATAGTCAACATGCCATCTGCCATAATCACCAACTAAACTTTCCTTCAATCAACCATGCGTGTTTTTCCTTTAGGAGAGTCTTTCAATGCTGCTTTGTATTTTCTAATAGATTTCACTGTTTTTATCTCTATTACATCTGGAGATGAAATCCACTACTCTTTAAGACTGCCTGTTGTAGGCAGTGAATGTGAGCTGCAGCATCGCAGCTTGCCAGACTTTCACCTGACATGGCTTTTTTTCCTCTGCAACTTCTGCTTCTTTGTAAATCACCTCTCAGTGCTGAGGCCTCTGCGTGCCTGCTCTGTTTTTTCCATTGTTTGATTCAGCGTATGTATTTTGTTTGGATCAATATTTGAAACAACCCCGTCAAACTGCTGACTTGCTTAGCTTGTAACAGCAGTGAATGGTCAGCAAAAGTCTCTGAAAAGGAAAATAAATAAATTAACTTTTATAGGTTTGGGAGAGTGATTCTTGGTATGACTCACCACTTGTTTTAACCATGAATTCTGACTCACTGTGTAGTGTAGCAGGGAAAAGTAATGATAGAAATAGCAAAAAATCTCTAGCAGTCATACCTAAGGCCCTATATGGTGAATCACAGTATCTGGAGTGCACAGTGAGACCAACAGATGATTATTTTTGGAAGCCCTAGGCCTCAGTAGGTTAGTATCTGCTACTTATTTTCTCCCCTGGCTTTTTACAGATATGGGTTTCTGTATGGCCAGGCTGCTCTAGGCTCTGAACCCAAGGGGGATCAAGACATCTTTAGTGATGTCTTTTGAGTGGATGTGGGGACACCTCAGGCGAGGAGGTCATTTTTGGAACTGCTGTATAAAACCCAAGATTGCTGAAGCGTGAGGCTCTCCTTTAGCTTCTGCCACACACCTTTGTCCTCTCAGGCCATTAGTCAGGCTTTGTCCCAGGGGCAAACCAAAATGAACAGTGCAGCCCAGTTCACTAATAGTAACAGTAGGGAATAAAAGGGAAAAAAGATGGAAGAAAATGTGCTACCTCCAGTTTAGATTTTAGTGGCCTTCTGTTAGGTACGGGAATGCATACATGGCAAGGATTATCTTGGAAAAAAACGATGTACAATTTGTTGTGTCGATGTGTCTCAGCATCCTACAAAGCTAACACGAACGATTATTTGATCTTCATTGAGAGAAATCCCTCTCTGGCTGTCCAAATCAGAAACTGACTGTAAGGCTTCATATCCTTGTCTCATCTAGATCCTGCTTTACTATTTCTCTTCTTCGGTACCTTAGTTGAGCACGCTCTTTATCTACTTTACTCTTGTAGTCATCTTTCTGCATTGCCCCATGTCAGAAGAGCTGAGCAGATGCCGCTGCCCCCACGGCTGCTGTTGGCCCCACCGGGACATTTCACAGCGTGCCTTCGGGTACTGCTCAGACTCCCCCGAGACCCACAGTCTCCTCTTGTCTTCCTTTCTCTTGTGCCTTCTGGTTTGTAGCTCACTGCTCTACCTGCGAGCCAGCAGAGTAACTTTGGGTTTCTGCTGCTCTCATGGAAATAAATGGCTACAAATTAATTGTCACTGACATTTTGCCCCAGAGTGCATAGTCTCTAGTTTTACTGTATAGGATGTATTCATTACCTTGACTTTTCTTTCATGCAGTATTTCAATAGACTCTTGGTCTACATCATTCCAGAGGTAATGCAACTGACGTGTGCTAATTAAACAATCGCTGTTTTTGAGGAGATGCTTCCAATACTTTAATAACCGGTTCATCAGCTAACTTCATTGTAACGTGACGCTGCAAGCAAATACTAAGCAGCGTGGTGGTTTGGCCACAGCAACAACTAGCTCTGAAGTGACTTTCTGCTATAGGCGGTCACTGCATTAAGTATTTATGAAACTGAAATGGTGCTGTTAATAAAACACAACTGTAGCTTCTCAGGGAAAGATTGATGTGTAAGTGCTTTGCTTCCTATATGATTTAATGGATTCACTGACTGGTAATGTCTCTGACATAAACTATAAAACAAGGAAAAAATAAGAAATGATAGAAGAAGCAGCTTTGGGCTCAGTGATGCCTCTTAGGAGAAGCAGCAGCACTAATTGTGACTCCGGTATTTCAGGCTGTGCCCAGTGAGATGCGATCCCGTGAGCTAATAGCGCCTGTTGCTTTGGCAGCCGGACACGCACCGGTTCTGTGACCCGGCTGCAGCCTGGGCTTCTGCTCTTGCGTGAGGAAGGCAGCGTTCATAAACCCATGCATCTCACAGTACAGCCTGGCCCTGGAAGTCACAGACACTGTTTATACTGGTGGTAAAGGGAGAAGAATACAAGTAACAAATCAAATTACCTTTGGATTAATACTAAGATGTTGGGGTGACTTCATGCCTCATATGCCTTAACAAGTGGGGTTTTTTTTTCATATGAACATAAGCAATAGAAGGGACCTAAGGACTCAGTCTATCAGCAGACCCCACATTATAGTGATGTGTGGCAGCGGAGGGGGTGAGAGCGGCCAAAGGGCACAAGTCACAGCTGATGGTCTTCAATAGAGACCAGCAGAGATAGGGAAATGGAGTCATGGAGCGAGTGATTCACAAAGACCTGGGCAACTAGAACCTTCCCTAGTGGAAGAGGTTCCCTGTTTCCCTGGACTAATTAAAACTGCTGCTGCCTAACCCAGAGGAAGAGAGAATGTCTTTTCTTTCTTCAAAGGCCAAGTTTCTCTGTGTCAGTGTTTTGAATGGAGCCTGGCTGAGAGCTTGCGGTGGCTACAGCAGTCAGTGCTTAGGCTGTCAGGAAGCAGGACTAACTTATACAAAACCACAAAGGCATGAACTAGTTTTAACTCAAATGAGCTCAAACAAAGCAATAGCATACTCCAATAGCTTCCACCTTCCTGCTGCTTCTACAAAAGAAAGACCAGATGAATCTGTAGATGCTGGATCAGCAGGCGGAGTGGGCCTCGATCGGGTAGGGATGTCTGTGCTGGACTTTGCAATCAATAGCCCTTTTGACTTAAATGTGAGTACTGCACAGCTACACGCTTGCCTAGCTGGGGAGCTGGCTGACTTCAACTTTGCTTTCACTGTAGTCTGTAGGAGTGTTTGCCCCTCACCTGAATGGGAGAAGGGTCAGGCATCACTTTAGTCTTCCTACCTGCTGGCAGTGTGGCCACACAGCCAGGAGGAAGTAAGAGAAAAACCAAGCTAACAACCCAAACTGGTTACAGCAGTAAAACACCAAGTGGTTAGGTTTATCCTTTTATGAAGTTTATAGATCCAAACATGGACTAGCAAGAAGTGCTTCCCAGGGCAGAATGTCAGATTTTAGTCAGGATCATTTCGGTCATCTGCCTTAGTTACAAATATTTCCTTAAGGAAAAGAACAGTAACCAAGAAAGAAGAAAATTTGGTTGAACATTAGTACGGTTTTTTTGGTACTCAAATGATATGATTTGATAAATATTTCCAACATTTCCTTGAAACGCCAAATCTATAAAAAGTACTGAATGCAAAGCAGAGGTCTTTAAAGTCATTAAAAATTCTTCCTTCCAAAAATAAGCAAGTAAAAGAAATGAGAATTCAACCCGCATCACATTTTCTCCTTTTAGCTTTAGGTAAATACAGCCAGAAGTTCAGTTCTCTATTTATTTGCAAACACTGCATAATAAACATACTGCTGTTAAGAATAATAATGCGATGCTAATGATTCTGAAAAGCAAGAAGGGAATAAAAGAACCATCTGAAGGAAAGGGACAGGTAATTAAGCAAAGCAGGGAGATGAAAATGTAGATAAGTACCTAAGAAAATTACACACTAAAGATGATTAAGACTAAAGGAATAGAAACTGTACATTATATACTAGAACAGAAAAATATGGAAAGTGCTGACTTTCATCCTTTCAAGGATGAGCCGTGAAAGCTGAATGTAAACTGCAAGTGTTAAGGATTTGAAATGTAGCTATCCCCCAGTTCATCTGGGGGGACAACCCACTGTTTTCAAAGTAACTGAGGTGAAACTTTGCGTTATAACCGAGAACACTGACCACAAACGAAAACAGAGCCAGTGTGGAAGTTTTGCTTCCCACATCTGGTGTCGAGCCCTTTGCCATCCTGACAAGCCATCCTCCAGCTCTCCCAGCTCCTCCCTCCCTCCTACCTTTTGCATTACGGTCTCACAGGAGCTCTGCTATCTACCGTTCATGGATGCTCAGCCATGGTTTTTCACCCGTGGCCCATTTCCTGCAATGCAGTTGGCCGAGAAGGTTTCCATCTCCTCTTGGATGGACTCCCAGTAAATGGAAATTTAAGGGATGCCACCTGGATCAACACATCTAGACTAAGAATACAAGGCTTTTGCATACACGTGGTTCTCAAGCTGACAATTGCAAGACATTAGCAGTCCCAGTGGATCAGCACAGGGGAAGGAAGGTTCCTAACAGGCAGTGACCAGTACATTACATAAATTAATCATGATTTTAAGTCAATGTTTGCTTCTACTTCCCTCTGTACCACTTTTTCCATTGCCTTTGATGGAATGACCTTATTTCTGTTTCTCGGGCCTTTAACTGGAAGAAGACAGACAGATACAGGTATTATAGAGACAGTAACAGAAAAAAATTATGCTGATATTATATGTGGGAAAAAAAAAGTGCAGAGAGTCCTCAAACCTTGGGGAAAAAAAGTGCTATTAATTCATTTTACTAGTAACCATAAAATAAAATATTCTAAAAGTTTAATTTTAAAGCTTTTTTGTGGTCAGCAATAAAAATTGGATTACTTTCCATTTGCAAGCAGTGAGATTGGGACATCACTGTTGGTGATACGTCTGCTGAGAGTGAGCTCCCTTCATTGTAATCGGTTGCTACAGAGATGCTGCTGAGGAGCAACGGTTTTAGTATTGCCAGTGAATGCCTCTGATTGAAGGAAGTCTTAATCAGAAGTTACATCTTGAAAGGAGCAGTAAAATTGCAGAAGTTCAGCTTTTCCCTGGGAAAACTGGCTCAGCTGCCTGGAGCGGTGACGGGAAGCTCCGACTCCCGAGGTGGATGGCTGTTGCCTGCAGTTGCAGGGATTGCCAGAGTTTTCTCCCGAGGAAGGAGTGTCTGTGCAAGTAGAGCAGCATCTAGATGTTATCAGATACAGAGAGGTGCAGCGAGCAAACAAAATATGAAGTAGAGCCATACAGTGGCACTGTTTCATGTGAAAAAAAAGTTTTTTTGCTACTAGTAATGACAGTGGTCTGTCTTTTCTCAGACTTGATTCCTCTGACCATTCTTCCCTGACTATCGGTGTGCTATAAGGGCCTTCCAGTTTTTTGGCAGTAAAATAATTCTGACCAGCCACCTTTTTATATACTAATCGCCTTTGAGTGTCCTGAACACCCTGACAGAGAACAATGAAATGCCCATAGGCGCTCAAATGAAGGGGTCCCTGTGAAGTATCATATAAAACATCAGAAGATTAGGCCTCGTGAAAGCCATTAGTTGCTTTGGCAGGTGCATGATGCAGGGCATTGATTTCCAACCGCTGATGGGGTTAGGGGCACTGTGATATTTATTTAATATTTGTAGAGGATAAAGTAGTTAATATTTTTAAACTATACCTTTCTCCTCGCAACTGAATGAGTACTTTTCCCTCCAACAGTGCAAACTTGACTTTTGTGGAAGATTAATGGTGAGGATACTTTGTGTGTTTTAATACTACTGCGTGTTAGCTCAACCAACCAACCGCTGTTGTTATTATTACTTTAACATTTCTAACCAAACGTTACCTGTACTCCTTAAGTATGTCATGGTAATGAAAATTTAGTTGATTTAGTGATTAACTGAATTGATTTAATTATCTTGGGTAAATAATATTATATGCTAATGTAAGGTAATTTATTTCTTTTTAATCTCTTAAAACCCTATATGCTGCAATCAGATTCTTTAAATATTTACTGAAGCACTCAGAAGTAATAAATCTGATAGAATTATTCTTGAGCGATACGACGCTTGTGCCAGCTTAGGTTCCATCTCTGAGCATCTACAGAAAAGATGGGGGAGATGTTCCTGCTACACTGTAGATGCAGGGAAAATGATTTCTGAGGCATTCCCAGGCTCTGGTTCCTCCTCAGAGCAGTTCGTGGGCTGAAGCTGCCTTTGTTCGTTGCCTGGCCAGGGAGCAGTCCCCACCACAGCTCGCCTCCCCTCTTCCCACCAGCATTCCCACAGCTCCGCTTGGGCAGAGGGGGAAGCGGGAGCAGGAGGAGCTGCCTCGGGCACGGGAAAAGCGGTTGGTGATGCAAGGGTGGCCGTGGGAGGAGGTCACAGGCTGCAGTGGGACAAAGTGTGATGAGCATTTCCTTTGGGAGAGTCGTGTTTGCAGTCGGAGCAGAAGCTCGGCTTTGCTGCTGGCTCTGCTGCTCCACCGACTGTCCTGACTTCCACAAACACAACCGAAGAGTGTGTGCCTCCAACCAAGAATGATATATTTGAGTCTTACTGTATCTTGCTGCATTTTATTCCTGCTAAGGCTTATAAAGAGAATGAAATATTTACTGCTTTAATACGTGCAGGCCCTAGGAGTGTCATAAAAATTCTCTATTGATTCAGTTCTTTACTAAACTATTATATGAAACCGCTATAAAGATCCATAAAGTTTCTAATTACAGGGAAGCTTGTGTAAGTCTGTGACTGGCTTTTATAGCATTGTGAATGTAGCCTTTGGAAGCTGCACAGGCATTTTGTTAGGCAGAACTGGGCATTTCTCGAATGTGTCCTGAGGTAGACACAGTACTACGCTTGCCTTCAGTTACAGCTGAAGCCCCTGGTTTTATCAAAGCTGTGGTGGATACTGCAGAAGATCTGAACGTGCAGAGTGAGCTGCTGGAGGCTGTAGCAGCTGCTGGGCGATGAGCTGTTCTGAAACTCAGGCCATTGCAAGTAGGTACTTGCGTGAGCATCAAGCCTCTTTAAAATGTCTGTCCAACTCTGTGCGATGAATATTTGAAAATTTGACTCTAGATGCACAGATAGTTCACAGAACAAAGTCACTAGTGATACTCATATTTTATAAGGATGGTATTCTCAGAAGTAGCAAAACTTGTATGAATGTATTTAATGGCTCAGGTCAGTAGCAAGTTTCAAATATGCAGACCTTTGAAGTGTCCCTTTTCTCAAAAAGTGAGTAAATGCATTAAAAACATTTAGATGCCTTGTGGTCTCCACAATGGTGAAGTATGTGCCACCCTTTTTTTTTTTTCTTCCTTTTTATGCTGAGGTGTCTGTATTCTTCATACTGGAAAAAGAATAAATCTGATCTACTGTCTACCATAAGTATTGAGTAATGGGTTAACCTAACTGAACAGAGAATGCCAGCACTAATAGCAATCTGAGGACATGCCTGTCTAAACAAAATATATCGCCAAATATGTATTTCATCATCTTAAATTATAAATTCTAGAAAAAAGGAGGAAAATAATGGTAAAAATTATTAATAAAATTACTGGAGAGTAGGACTGTAGATGAGATATATTAAAATCAAGACATAATATTCTCCCATAGGTACTAACAATAGTATCACCCCAAAGGCAATAGTTAAAATCACTGAACTCTTCAGATATTTTCATGGTTTGCTAAATGCAGGAAAAAGCCCAAACTGGTGAACATCAGTGGGATGTGGAGCATCCTTAACTGCTGAGTGAGTGCCGATATGAACAGCACTTAGAGTGCACTAATATTATCTTTACAAGGCAACATTTTAAGCTGTTTGTGAGTTGTGCTGTCAGACTGACAACTGACATTGTGGGCGTTGGGCACCACCTTCTTGCACTTGCAAAACGTGTTCTGTAATTTGTACTCCTGATACTGAGGATTCATCAGCCGGCGAGACCCGAGAGTGGTCAGCCTGGTCGGTAGTGGTGGCCACACAAATTGTATCACGCTTGGATGTCAGGGCTGGTTGAACATCCTGCTGCTACAGATAATTCATTTTCAGGCCTGAGCTCTGAGAAATGTGCAACACATGATAAAAGAAGTTAAAAAATACTCTGTAATCTGCTACTCCTGAGGCAAAAGGGAGTTCTTTAACATATATTAAGCGGTTGTTCCCAGGAACTAAGCTGTGACAGCTGTAAGCCCATGTGCATTGCTTCCAGCTTAGCACTATAATGATGGCATATTGATATTTATATCACATTTTAAAGCACTGAGGTTCTTCACATGATTTACAATATATATACCCCTACAACTCCATCCAATAATTTTCAGATATAACTGGATGCACTGTGGAAATGAAGCCTGGTTTCACGTATGAGTGCAGGGAAACTAGACTTGTAGCTGCCTATTTTTGAATTATTAAATTATTAACTATGATTCTATGATTTTGGGGGCCTAACAGCCAATTCACACTGGCAGATCTTTATAGCTGCCATGTATCCTATCATTCTTGGATGTGCCTTATTTTTGATTTCTTCAGAGCCAAGCCAGGCAGATTTTGGGCAAGCGTAGCCTGTGTTGAGGTTTTGAAAATGTTTGCCAGAAGAGGAAGACAGAGCAGCCTTCTACATGCAAAGTCCTGAGAAGACGTGAGCTTGGGTGGCCAGAGTGGGAGGTCGGGAGGTGGCAGTGAATGCTGGTGGGAGGTCAGGGCTCGGATGAGGGACAGCAGGGCCCACGCAAGCAATAGTCATGTCAGCGTAAGTAGAACGGGGCTTGTGGCCCTGAAGTAGGGAGTCTGTCTGGGTGTAGATGGAGCCGTGAAGAGTGAAGAAATTAAAGTGAAGGGGTGTTGTGCTGGATACGAAGACAGATGAGAAGGTGTTTGGGAGAGAGGAGAGTGGGAGATGTGGGACAGACACAATGAGGGGCTCAGGTGTGCAGGATATGGGGGGCTCATGCCTAGAGAGCTGGAAGCCTTTAGGCAGAACTATTGGCAGAAAGGATGGAGGTGGACTTGGGCTGAAGTAGATTTGGGACAAGAGCCTGGGAGTTGAGCTCCCAGTGTAGAGGTCTGGGCGCTGCGGGTTGTGACACCCTGTGGGACACAGGGGTTGTAGGTATCACAAACTCGCTCTTTCTGGACATCTTTAAGGAGGATGCTGGCTTGGGAGCAGGCAGAGTTCTCGCTTCCACCCGTTCTCCATGCTGCCTTCCTCACCGATGGAGGGTCAGAACGTGTGAACTCAAGCCCCAGAGTCTGCCTTTGGGTTAGAATTGTGCTGTTTCAACATTCCGGCTTTTGTTCAGCTTTAGGGGCTATTCTTATACGTAAGCCCATCAGGTTAATATGTAGTCCTTTACATCCACATTTCACTTTCTCTGAACAACAAAGAGAACTGAGTTAGTTTGCCTTAGTCCTTGGCTGCCTAAAGCTTTCAGGTACAGTATAAAATAGCAACATAAATGGAGCTTTACTTTTTTTTTTAGGAATTGCAAGCTGGGTTTACAAAATAATGATGGGAACGGGAAAGCTTTATCTTACATCAGTGGGAGGACATGTTTTTTTCAGTCCAGGAAGCATGTATTTTGAATTGAGGGAGACAAAAGCAAATGTTAAAAAAAAAAATCATTTTTAGACATAAAGAGAACACAAAGCAATTCTCTTTGTAACATCCTGCATATAAAACACCTGACATGAAACGTTGAATGGCAGCTGGAAGACAAGGTATGCAGGAATATGCATTCATTTTCTCTTCCCCTTCCTGTCACTTCAGACTGTCGAGTCAAAACGCGGCCCCAGATCAGAGGTTAGATCAGAGAGGGCCTTTGGTGCCTGATGCCACTGAGCTGCTGAAATCCCAAGCGAGGAGTTCTCTGACTGGGTGCTGAGGCTGTCTCTCAGCACCTGCGGATGTGCGTTGTTTTAGCAATTCCGGGGGTAGGTAGGCACTTCTCTCATACTTAATCCTCGCCGGGCTTCACAGACTGAGAGTCTGCCTTCTTTTTCTCAAAGGATCCCGAGCCTCAGAGCAAACCTAGTGGTTTGGTCTCGGCACAAAATACAGCTGACAAAAGAGGTAACGCTGTTTGTTGCCTGTTATCCAGGAATTTAGCAGTCAGGGCATTTGCTTAGGATGCAGAAGACCTAGATTCAGTTACTGCTTTTGTTGTGCCACATGAATTTGTAAGTTTGGGCTACGCTAGGCTGTGTGAGGACCCTCAAGTCCTTCCACTCAAGCTGTTCCACTTTGCCTGACATAATTAAATATTAATTGGGGCCAGACCAAGAGATTAAATGACTTTTTATAGCCTGGCAACTAGGCCACCCACCCAGGAGAAGAAAATCTCAAGTCCTAGCAATCATATTTTACAACTAGAAGCATAAAGCAATATTTAAGCTTGTGGATGTTTGTTGGAATTATTTAAATAAGATTTAGATGTTGTCTGTTTAAACTTCACTATGCTAAGCCCTTTTGAGGACCGATCCACCTTATTTTGGTGCCTAATCAAAATGAGGCTGGACATATGCATTGGAGCTTATGGTTCCATTTAAATAAATAAATAAGAAAAAGCACAAAAGCCTACCCTACACCTTCCAGCTGACTTTGAAGAATCTGAGAACAAAGTTCAGCTCAGTCTGATACTGCAGGAGATGATTCACTTTGGAGCTTTTTCAAGAAAATACAGTGAGTTGCTATAAATCACTGCCTTAGTTACCCAGTTTGAAACAACCCAGCTATTTCTGGAAGCCTTGTTGGGAGCACTTACCTTTCCAGACAAACCTTTTCTTTCATAAGCTTCAACAAATAAAAAAATTATAGTTTCTTATAAGATTCAAGCCTACATTTCCTGCTCATGTAAGTAACCGTCTGATGGATTAAGGTAGAGTTTCCAAAGTGTACACGTGTGCCAGGCATTGGTAGAGCTTAACCCACAAGCCTCACAACACAGGAGAACCCCCTTGTCCCGGTGTAACACCACAGCTGTCACCGGAGGTGTGTTTGGGAGGAATTTGTATCGCTTGTGAATGCCTTCTGCCTTGTCTCCCGTGCGATGGAGCAGCGTGGGCCAGCGCAGGTAGCTGCAATGCTCAGGTTTATTACGGTTAAACCACACATACCTGTGAGGTACCTGGTGAGCACATACTTTTGATTCCTTGCAAGTTGTGGGCAAAAGCTGTAGTTTGCAGAAGCTAGGTCCCACAGGCAGACGCAGTGAGCGCTCCTGCACTGCTTATACCCCTGCTGTTTCGATGTCGTATCAGAGGAGATGACATGGAATTTAGATTAGATATTAGGAGATATTAGAATTCTCTGGCCCAGGTTGCCCAGAGAAGCTGTGGATGCCCCATCCCTGGAGGTGTTCAAGACCAGGCTGGATGGGCCTTTGTGCAACCTGGTCTGGTGGGAGGTGTCCCTGCCAATGGCAGGGGGTTTGGACTCGATGATCTTGAAGGTCCCTTCCAAACCATTCTATGACACCATCACCTCCTTCAGTGACCCAGGAGTGTGAAGGTATTGGGAGGAGACTGGCCTGGGGTAGCAGGAGAGCAGGCGGTGGCAGAGAGATGGCATGAGGTGTAGGGACCTCTGCCTTCCTGGGGGCAATGGGTGCTCTGGGCGTGTGTCCTGTAATCTGAATTCTGGGTGTGAAAGAGGGACCGGTGCTCTACAGGGCTCCCAAAGACCTTACTGTGGGAGTGACCTGCCAACAGGGGCTTTTTTCATAGTTTAAATAATTGAACCAGCAATGTTGAATAATGAATGATTTTAAACATTTCAGAAAATTTAGTTATTAAACATTAATTTTTTTTAACTTTCACTGTCTTTTATCTCCAAAGCATTTATATTCACTGGTTGGCTCTAGAAGCACAATATCAATTAGCTCTTCACTGAAAAATACTTTTTACTCAAATGAAATATGTAAAAACGTAACTCCTCTAGTTATTCTAAGATGCTTACAGTAGATGAAAGTAGATAATGTTTTTGTTTGTGAAATTAGATACTACAATGTCTCCCTGTCTCTTTAAACTGAAAACCCGTGATCCTTGAAAGGGAAGAGATCTTGTTCTTCACTCTCAAAAGTTAACTGGTGTTCATACACAATTTCTAGGCTTTTTCAAGCATCTTGTGAATGTATCGTGCACTTCAGATTTCTCATTGTAAAAGTAATGCTTAGTCCAAGTTAGTCTTAGGATTTGAGAAATGTATAGACCAGAAACAAATGAGACGTTAGTCTTACAATTTCTTTTTTTACTAAAATGTACTGTATTTTAATAGACTTAGGGAAGGCCTTTGCAAATGGAAAAAATTACACGTCCAGCTTTTTTTCTTTCTTTTACTACAGAGGTTCTTCATTAAAGATTCACAAGAAGACATACCTGAATAATTTACATTGCCTTAATTCACTGGGCAGGATAGTTAAGGTGAAAAAGACCACAGTCATTCAGGCAACAGAAGGAACACGTTTCAGAAAAAGAGCTTTATTAAAGCCACTCTCTTTGAATAGCAGACTCTCTGTGTATATGTATCTGCATTTTAAAGTTGGCTCATACTTCTCTGTTCTCTGTAGGTGGTTTCTAGTTTTAAGATGCTAGATTGATAGTGGAATTATTTGCTGTTTAATAAACTCTGGACCATTTCCACTCAAGTCAGTGGAAAAAAGGCCTCTGGCGTTTTACATCCTTGCCTCGTGTTAAAATGAAGGGTCACAGAGGAATGTACTCTTGACCCTGAAGGAGAGAAGCCTATACATTTCCTCAGCAATTCCCACAGTGATTCATGGCAACGCAGGGTACTTACTACAATATGGTTTTCAGATGGTCATATAATAAAATATATAGCTCATAATCTTCAGCTCTATGAACATAGGTCACTACCACCTTGTGGGAACTCTCATGATTTAAGTCTGTGAAAATACTGCTGTATATTGTAGATCTGGCATAGCCCTTACTAGGACTTTTTCCAGAGGACAGTCCCCATCCACAGAGGTGAAAGGCTCAGAGTGAAATTATCCAAACTTTTGCAATTGCACCCATATAGTTTTGAAACCCCCAGAGGAAGCTCACTAACATGGGTGTGTGGATGATACTGCACAGGCATGTTCAGCCATTGACTTCTTCCTAGATCTGGTCATCAAAATGCTGGCGGCTGCTGCTGCAAAAGAAGCATAGCCTAACGCCGAAAGCTGAAATTTTAAATTGAGATTTTAAAATTAAACTTTATGATGCCTAATTGCTTTCCAAGCTTAGAGGTGCGGCAACAAGACTGGAAACTTCTGTTTCTGCTAAAACATTGTGATTTTCTCACAAAGCGCACACTTTTACGTTTTAGCCCATGCTTCCAAGTGCAATCGTGTCTACCAAGTGTATTTGTCAAAGCTGATATTCAATGTGAAAACCGTGGCTAGCACAATCTTTTTAAAGCCAGTGAAATCATTAAATAAATGCCTTGACAGAGAGCAGTATCTGTGCAGTTGCCTCTTGTAGTCTTCACTGAAGTACCTGAGAAATATGTTGGCGTGTTCCAAAAAAGCGATAGTATTTTGCCAGAGAGATGAGCTTCTAAATAAAAGAGTAGAAACCTTGTTATTGGCGCAACAGTTTTGTTGTCAGGTTCACATTGCTAGTATGTGAATACAGCCAGATGCAAAATCAGCAAAGGAACAGGTTTCTCTTTAGCAGAATTCTAATGTTAATGTAAGTCTACAAAAATATCATGGCATTCGGTGAAGGATAAGTTCTGTTTATATTATGTTAGTTCAAGCATTATCTCTCAGATAATCAAAACTTATTAAAAATATCCTTTGTTAACTACATCAGAATAATTATAGAAGAAAACAATAACAATTATATTGTAATTTCTCTGAAAAGTAATAACCCAGAACTTTGTCTGACATCTAAATTAGATTATTACAAGAAATTGCAAATGAATTGGTCAACCCTTCAGGCTTTCTACTCTGAAAAGTCGGAAACAAAAAAATTCTCTTTCGTAAGTCACAGGTGCTTTTAAGACTGGTAAAAGTTTCAGTCCATCTCTTATCTTCTTTAGGTCCTTTCAGCTTTCCAAATAATAATATCTAGATTTTCAGAAGATGGACCTCAGATTGTTCATCGCATCGGGTATAGAATTGAATCAGCTAAAATCCCAGTCTTTTCTTTTTTCCCCCAAGCATGTAAGTTCTGTGTCAGTGTGTTTTGAAAAAACATAATGTGCTGAATCCATAGTGGCTGAAATTGTTCTTTTTCCATTGGCTCATGAAATATTCTCCTTTAAAGTGGAAGGTCAAGGCCAACATCTTCACAACTCAGTACTTCAATATTATATTTGTGATGCTTAGGGCTGAATTCACACACGGGAGTTAAACCCCATAAATCCGTGTGCAGCAACGTGCCCAAGCTCCTTGTGCAAGGCGTGGGGAGACGCCGGGCAGCAGGGTTTGCAGGCAAGGGACTGCCTTGTGCTAAATAAATCGATATAGTTGGCCAGTGGGCAAGTCATGCAACCTCCTCTTCTGCAGGGATTCACAGCTGGGTTCAGAGAAGGCTGCTGTTCACTAGCCACAGGAAATGCCAAATCCAGGAGCTTCTGCTGAAGAGGGGTTTCCCCCTGTATGGGAGCGGGTAAGCATTTTGCCACCTCCCCAGTATCTCATGCCTCCTGCTGAGCCATCGTGTTCATGCTGGCACCGCTCATCTGTTCCCAAATCAGGCATCCTGCTCTTCAAAATTGCTGAGCATCCAGAAATTCTTACTCATCGCAGTGGGAGCTGTGGGATAAGTGGTCTGGAAAATGAAGTGATACGTCTCTTCACTTGAAATAGCATCTCAGGAACTAGTTTTGAAATGCTTGTCTGAAATCTTTTTCTTTCTCCTTGAATGTGCCTGAAGTGCTCATCAATTTAGGAACTTCTGATTCAGTTGATCAGTGTGCGGGCAATAATCCTACTCAGAGCAGGATCTGTGAGTGGTGGATCTTCCAGCTCCTCAGTCAGAAAGTAAAAGTATGCCATGAAATAAAGGCAGTCTATAGGAAGGTGTTGGGGGGTTTTATTCACAGTTCTCTAATGGGAACTGCTGGTCAGTGATATGTTTGGACTTTTCACCGATTCAGATCTCTTTTTGTGGTAAACTTTAAGGATTATTTAAATAGGAGAATTAACTTTTTTCCAATGACATAATGTCTATGTGCTTGTTTTCATGCAGTGGGAATTCTACGCTTCTGTGAGTTGTAGGCATGTTTGTTGTGCTTTCTCCAGCAAGTTATGATTGCTGTTGCTGTAATTGCTTGTTTCTGCAGGCAAAGAGTTGATCTTCCTTCCATTCTCCCACTAAGGAAAATCTCTCCCATCCATTAGCAGCAGTGAATACCATTTCTCCCACTTCCTGGCTTTTCTGGCAGCTGCAGACAAATGACTGTCCCACTAATAGTCCCTCTGTTCCAGAGATTAGGGCTTTAAGCATGTGAAAACAATATTTCTCAATTTATTTTGACAGAGTTTTATTTGTCAAGTTTATGGAAAGCCTAACCAAGTCAGATGCTGTGACACTTCTTCCAAAATCTTCTTTAACTGGTTGCAGTGAAGAATCTAGGATTTGCTCACCACCCATAGTGTTCTTTCTCCCCACGTATCTTTGCTGGTATTTTACCCTTCTGCCCACCTAACAGCAAGCACACTGTAGGTAAAAATATATTTTTTAATTTCTTTCTTCTATGATACACCTATCTTACTGTATTAGAAAAAAAAAATTACTAGTATGTATCTGACCTGCAACACAGTTACATAGTACCAGAGGTGACTTAGGCAAGGTAATGTTAGGAAGTTCTCACTCTTAATTGTTTAAAACCTAAACGGAAACAAATGGGCATTAACCAAATATAAATAAAGAGTAGAAGGAAGTTTTCACCATAAATGTAGTGAGTTTTGGGGGCAGCTGCCAGTAGGATTAATGAAGGGCATCTAATTGTCAGGTGGAAAGAGATGGCTTCGTGAACAACATTATGTGATGTGGTTGTCTACAGGAGGGGGCTAGACATGATGATGCTCGGTGATAACGGCAGTTCTGTTTGGTGAAGTCTCTGTTGATGGAGAGGTACTATGACAACAGCCCCTAAAAGCCTTATTGCTTAACTGGCTTATGTCCTTAACTCCGAGGAAGATTTATGGGGAGGGTGGTGAGGAGAGAAGGTGACTGTGATTACAGTTACTACTGTGGATTCCTGTGTGTGCGTTGGGGCTTGTCTGGGAAGATAACAGGTATGCTTCTAACATTAAGCATGCCAGTAGCTTTTTTTTTTGAAAGCAAAATCCTCTGGAAGTTGGTTGTATCCTTTAAGTTTATGTAAATACCCAGGAGCTCTGTTCAAACCTATCAGAAAGCAAGAAATATCCTTAGGGGAAAGAGAAGAGAAACGCTGAGGACTAGAGCAGCGAGTGAAGCGAACTGTGCTCCGTCCTCCCATGCATCGCCTCCCCGGGGAATGGGATGCCGATCCCCTGCGGTGCTGAGTGATGAGCAGTGACAGGCTGAGGAATGAGAAGGAAAAGCAGACCCTGTGCCTAGAGACTAACGCTGACACCCTCCCCAAAACAGAGCAGCCAGGGGCTTCCTACAGGGGCTAATGCTTTGTGGAGACGAGATGGAGCAGGTCATTAGCGGTAGCTGTGTTGTATATAATAGCAAAAAGCATTCGCAAACATTTAATTAAAATGAATTTAATGGCTGGGTTTCAGCTGCTATCCCAGAAGTTAAATGCCAGTTACCAGTGCGTTAAAATGCACGCTGATGACTGCATAAATAAATACATTCATTGTCGTAACCTGTAACTATAGTAATGTTGTGCATTCAGTAGAATTGTGCTGGGGGCCCTAGCTTTCAACTGCTATTGCAAGAGCTGTCATCTATCACATTTTCTTGTCATGTTCATATTTTTGCTATTGTTCACTGGTTAAGAAGGAAGGGGTTTTTTTGTTTGTTTTCTGAGAACTCTGGGAAGTAGGGAGATGGAAAAAGTAGAAGACAAAATTTTAATGTTCTAGTTGGTAGTCCTTGTTAGGCTAAAAGGACAGTTGTCTAGTTTTTTCAGTTTGGGAAGTTAATTTAGACTCTAGAGTTTTGATTTAAAAAGGAAAGAAAAACCATTTGGACTCAACGTGGAGCCCACCGCAGGCTGCAAGGCTTTGCAGGAGTTCCTTTGTGTTTGTTGGTACTGTAGAAACCACCCCAGTAAGACCAGATGTCATGTCTGTCCAGTCTGGCATCTTGTCTCCAAGAGGGGCTAACGCTGTATGTGTCAGAAGATGTATGTGCTATACTTCTTTGTTAAAAAGATTTTATTCTAAACGTACAGAGCAAGTTACATGAAAATTATCTGCAGATGTTGTGAGGGTGTTATCATACAAAATTGAATTTTTGAGGGGAAGATAAAATATTTCATAAAAATGTTTCTATCAGGAAAACCCATCTTTAAGGAAGCAATTCAATGAATAAGCACTTCTGAATAAAGACCTGAACTCCACAAACAGTGTTAAAGCTGCCAAAATTCTTGGACGGTGCTGAGAAGTCCTCCCTGCTTGCCAGTCTCTTACACTAGGCGCGCATTTTTCCACGGTTTCCTTCTTCCTTTGGGATGTAAAATTTATTATGAAGTGGAATTGCTGTGAAACATTACATCATCAAAACTTTAATGAATTGCTTCCTGTTATTCATTAACCTTGCAGGTTTCTCTTTAACTCTGAACTAAGCAGTAGGCACAAAACTGCTCTGTTGATTCAAGATGCTGTGACATTTTGACGTGGATGAAAATTAACCTGGTAAGCTCACCCTGGGTCAGAAAATATTCCAGCTTTTAATCTTGGTGAACCTTCAGTGAGAAACTCTCCTGTGAGCATCGAGTAATAAATGACAATGAATAAAATGTTCACTGGAAAAAATTCCCCAAGAAATGAGTGACTTGAAGTACATAATATGAAATATTTAAGAAATGCAAAGCCGCGTTAGCAGATGTTTTCCATTCAGTGGCTGAGTGGTGTGTCTCTGGCTGAGATGCTTTCCCCGAGGATCCACGAAGGCTGTCCCCGTGAATGCCTGGTGCTGCTGCTCACCTGGGATCCCGCTCCAGCGCTGGCAATCGGCCCTTCCCCTCACCTTCCCACCACTGCTGCCTGTGGGCCACCGGCCACACTGGGGAATTAGGCTCTCACTAACTCCCAGGTAACCTGTCGCTTACTCTGTACCTCCCACCCCGTCCCCCCATAGTCGCTGTGCCCAGGGAAGGGGTGGTGTTTGTTTGGGGGCCCCACACCCCAAAGACAGAGCTCTCCCAGAAAACGCTTGGGAATGTTCAGAAATAGACCCAGCTGCAGGGAAAACTGGAAGAAAAAGTGGGCTTGAGAGATGGCTGCCTATCCCAAGGTAGAGATTTAGTGATTTTTTTGAAGCATATAGGTGTGAGAAGTCTTCCAGATATAGGTATGAGAAGAGTTAGCACGTTATGGGTCCAGGAAAAAAAATGGGGGTCCCTCATCTCTTGTGGCTGCGTGAGCTCCTTCAGCACATCTCTCAGCTGCGCTGTTTGGGTTTTGTTTCTTCACGTGCTTATTTAAGTATTTGCCGACACACTCTTTGAAATGAATTTGAGAATTGGGCCCAAGGCATCAGGTATCGTATGTGTTTGTCTCTGACACCAAGGAGCAGTGTGTTTGACATACAGACACACTTCACGCGCGCCAAACTGACTCATCTCCTGTAGTCTAATTCTTAAATGGCAAAAGATCTTACAGAGGTCGTTTCATCCCCTGAGCGTTGCCTGTTAATTTGGGAAGAGGAGGGGGGATAACATAAACAGTGTTCATCTGCACGTGAAAAGGTCACTCAGAGAAACAGAGTCAAAGGTTTTATCTGAAGTTAAGAATTTTCCTGTTACTGAGTTTTTAAAAAGAAAGAGCGTAAATGGGCATGGCAGGTAACCAAGCTTGGGAACGCTGGCTGTCACCTTCCCTGCACACGTGTCCCTGGGAGAAACCTGGCACTGAGCTGTGGGCACTGACACCACCCTCCAGCCTGGTGCCTCCCACCCCATGGTGGGCTTTCCAGCCCCCCATCCCTGGGGTGCTCCGAGCAGGTAAAGTGGGAGCGGGGAAGGTGGCATTGTGTCATCCCCAGCCTCTCCTGAGGTGGGTACCCGAGAGCAGGCTGTCGGGGAGGTGGGAAGGAAGGTTCTGATCACGTGCAGTTCCAAAGGGCCTTGTAATTGACTGCGAGCGAGGCTGCGAGAGCGTCCCAAATCCAATTCCAGTTACTGCTCCGTGCCCATCTAAAAACCCCTGACACGTTATTTGGATATTGTGCTCCCTTATAGATTCTCCATAAACTGCCAGGCAGGGCTGCTGTGTGCAGCTAAATTATTGCTGTACTGCAACACACAAACTGCCCAGAAACTGCCTGTGCACAGCAATATACAATTCTATACAGAGTTTGTTTTTTAACAAGAGAGGTTGTCTACATTTTTATGATCGTATATGGGTGCCAGGTCTTCATTAATTTTACTCTGTCTTCGACTGAAGATACCATATATTGCGTTTTATTGGTTGTCCATTGTGATTGATTGTGACTGTGACTTGGAGTGATGGAGGTATTTTTTTTATTTTAATTCTGTGCAAGTCTTCATCCAAGAGCAGATTAGTTTTGAAGAACAGGTGTGCTGGAAGTGAGGTACTTGAATTTTAGGAGTTTGGGAAATGGTGCTTTATTATCTGAGCTCTTTCGTGTCTCTTCTCATCTCCGACTTGGCAGCAGGCTTCCACTTGAAGGCTCGTCAGCATCATAATAAATTTGTATCCTCATGTCTTACTCCAGACCAGTTTCTTTCCAGTTACTGATATTGATCTGATAAGTGCTGAGGAGAGATTTCAGAGAGCTATTACAATACGTAGTGACTGGCTGTTTTGAAATCTTTTGTCCTGTCTTAGATGAGGAAGACTTCACCAAAGTAGACATCGTGTCATCATATATGTAGATATAGATGATATATTATGTATTACATTGTCATGATTGGTTGTTGCTAATCAACAAAAGCCGTCACGTAGACTTTAATCTAGGCGCGGAAAGAAAAGACCTTATCTGGCAAGAAGAAAACAATTAAATTCCTCAGGATATCCTTGAGAAAGCAAAGAGCAGGAGACCAAATGAAGAAGCTGAACAGCTTTAATAAAATTCAACATTATTCCTTTGGTTTATTCAAGACTTTGCAAGTGACTATCCAGGCTTAATGGCATTCACTGACATTATGACAACAGGGGATGCTCCACAGACAGAAAGGGGAATTAGAAGTATGCAAGGTTAACTGAAATGATGCTGCTAGTAATAAGCCACTGGAACTAGACTGTCACTCACCTTCTCCTCCTGCTTCTGGATCCTGATTATCCTGTCAGTTGTTCATATGCTTCTCCCGTCATCTTCAGTAAGAGGAAGATGTGAAGAAGAGGGACAAGATGGTCATATATTTAAATCAAATATACTAAATACTGTAAATATAGGGTGTGACATGCTCCAGATTATGTGTATGTCATGGCATATCGTTTTACTGCTAAATGATATGACATTATATAGCTTAATGCAATGTGAAATGACACAGCCTAACTACAAGTGCCATTTGATGCAGAAAGATGCGTTTAAAAAGCAACGTGATGAATCCACTCCATATGATGACTTTTTAACAGGGTGTGCAGCTTCTTGCGCTTCGAGCTGTGAAGCTGTTGGACTCTCCTCCTACTTTGGACTTCCTGAGGCTCTCTGCTTCGCGACTACTAGCCTGTCTTGGTCTGGCTGAAGGCTGGAAGTTGGTGCTTCATCTCCCTGGTCTTTGACAGGGTGACATGTTTCAGCTGAGTGCCAGAAGCCACTTGTGATCCATTACCATAATTACGGTTGGATTACAGACTTCTTCCTGTCTAATATTTTTTTCCTTTCCTCATTTTTTCAAGCTCTTGAAAAATAAGATAGTAGCTAATGTTTGCTGGGGGGTCAGTCCTACTCCTACCCAGCCAGAATTTGACTATCCATCTTCCTTCTATGCATCCCCTACATGTTTTCTTTCCATCCTGTAACTGCAGGCAGCTGGGTTCTCCAGAAAGCAGCACTGGAAACAGAGCAGAAAAGAGATGAGAAAGGGTAGACGCCATCTCATGGAGCACTTAAAAAACCACATAGGACCCCGACCCCCCCCAAAAAACCCCAAAAAAAGAATAGAAATATCCGAACAGTTTGACTTTAACAGCAGCAAAAAGCACACAAATTGTCGTTTGCTACTTTATAATTAGCTGACTTCATTGCCAGGCTGTTTTTCTTGGTCTGGTACTTGGGGAGGAGAACCACATGCACTGCAGATGTTCTGTCACGTCATGTCTCTCTTGGGCAGCCATGGTAACTAAAAGGAAAAAGACCATGGTGACATGTCCCAAAACAAACTTAACCAAATTCTTTAAAGCCAAGTGAGAGCGGGATTCAAAGTGGGTTTTTCTTCTGTGTGTTTCAGGCCAATAGCGAGAACAAGACTCCCCATCACATACGGGAAGGCTAAGCGTTTGGGTGGCTTGGTAGAAACTCAAGAGAGCAGAAGAACGAAATGTATTTTTATTTTTGGTGAAGGTTTGAGATCATTCTACAAAGTTTTGGATTTGAGGTGGGTGCGTGGGGCTAATAAGGAAGTCTTAACAGAGTTTGGGCACTGATATTTTTCTAAGTGCTAACAGCCAGGCAGCTGGGAAGAGGAATACTCAGCGGTACGTGAGGTGAGAAGTAAAAGAGGCTTACAGTGCTGCTGCTGTAACCCCCAAAACTGCTGTATGTAAGTTTACATCTGTGAAAGCTAAAATTGTCAGCACACATTTGCAAAATGAATAGGAGCAGGCAAATTGCCATTCTGGGCCTAACTGAATAACTGGAGATATATATTGTTTTCTGGTAGTTCTCAATCATCTGCTGTGATGTTTCCATGCAGTTACTGTTAGCAGTACGTGTGCTGGTACGTAGTGACAATGACCTAGGCCAGAACAACAACGTTTAAGGAATCATATGGAGAAAGCCGAAAGCAATCCCTACCTTGAAAATTAGTGCAATGGGTCTGGAGATGCTGGTGACCACTCCATATGCCTCCATCCCGCCCCTTTGCCTCCTGGGCTTAGGGCAGACACCGTGCAAGATCACAAAGGTCTGCTTTTCCAGAGCCTCTCAGAAAGAAGCGTTGTGCAGAGCTAAATATACATCAGTGCCGAGTTTATAAAAGTTAACTGTATGTGGAAGAAAGGAAGACGATCCCTGTCATGAGGGATGAGCCTGATTTCTGAAGCAATACAGCTGCTTTTGGTCGGGACCACCGACCTATGGGAGCCTGGGGCAGAAACCCTGCCAGACCTGGCTGCCTGGTCTCCTGTCTCCAGGCGTAGAGCCAGTGTGGAGGTCCCAGCTGGGGGTGCTGGGGGACGTGCTGGAGCTGGGACACATCTGGGTGTCTCTAGCTGAAGCCTAGCTGTGTTCAGGCCTGAAGCAGAGCCAGCGGGATCTCCAGGCAGAGCTGGCTCTGAGAGAGCTCCTGGGGTGTCCTTGCACCACTGCGTAGAGCAGAGAGCTGCAGACAGTGCTGAGCTGAGCCTGGAAACTGAAGATCCGTAGCTGTGTATAGTAGTATATCAAGGGAAAAGAAAAATGAAGACTGCCATTAGAGGCGGTGCTTTGCCTCTCCTCCTTCAAATGCCTTTGGCTTTATCTATCACCTCCTGTGGGAAACAGGAGGCAAGAAAGTCTTGGTGGCGTTTTCATCCCAGACCGGGTTTGTTTATCAGAGGCTTTTCATTTCCAGGGATGGCCAGGAGAGTGCTTCTGCCTGCTGTGGTGTGGGAGCAGCCCTGCGGCTCCCCACTGCAATGGGGCAGCAGGGACGTGGTGTGGGTCCGTGGCCTGATAGTGGAGGGGGGTTGAGAGGCTGCGGGGGCTGGCCCTGCAGACCCCTTCAGCTTGGGTGTCAGGAGCTGCAGTGCCAGGCAACAGTTTGAGTCTGACTTGCATAATGGGCTTTTTGGCAATGATTGTTGCTTCTAAAATGTTTAATTAAGCTTTTTTTTCATCCTACTGACATGACAATTCCACTGACCTTCCATTTTTCCATAAGACTTCTACTTCCCATCTTACTACTGGGGTGTGCCTAAATCTATAACTCATGTTGAGGGGGAGGTGTTTAAGTCTTTTGGTGGATTTATTGTCATTTACTTACACAGTCCAGAGATGCTGTAGACATCAACAGCACTAATCTCTATACACAACATTTGGTAAAAAAGGAGGGGTTGTCTCCAAGTCTCCTCAAACACTGCATTAGTCAATTTCTACTGGAGGGTAGTTTCAGTTGGAGCCAGGGAGGGGAGTAAGTCTTGTTGCTTAAAGAATGAGTTCAAAGACTTCCACTGAAGTTTGGGGACAGGGTGAAGTGTCCCTGAATTATTAATTCCTGCTCTGAGTGGGGAAAATTTATGTGCAGCTCACGACTTTGAAAAAATGTGTCTCCTTGGCTAACGGTGAACTCTAATAAGATAGAGCCCAGCCACTGGTGGCGTGAAAATGGGGGCAGTTTTCAGGTTTCCTTCGTACCTGACTCTTCCCTTAAATTTGGTTCTCAGACGCCTGCATCATTAACATGCAGTTAATCATTTGGCAATTAATTTAGGAGCCATCTGTCATTTTGCATATTTTGTAATCTTGTAACAGTTGCAGCCATTGGAAGAGACCGTTTGCCAGTGAGTCTGAGATAATATGATGGTGTCGGTTCATTCCAGGCACAAAACAAACAGAGACTGCGCTTTCATCCTTGAGAGGAACCTTTCAAGTGCATCCAAGAATTCCACAGGGCAAATGCCAAGTCTCTGCATCTGTGTCTCTAAGCTATACTCAGAATTTCTTCTATTTCTTTTTGCCTCTAGGGATCCACCAGCCACAGTGTGTCTGAACTGATCGCTTACCACCAGAATCATCCGTGTTTTGGATATCTTTGATATCTTCAGCTCATCCCTCACAACAACATCTGAGGTAAGACTCTAATTAAGGACTGTTGTTTCTTCTCTTGGAGGTTAGTATCCTCGTACTTCTGTGGCCTCTGCTTTGAGACTTTCTGACTAATGTCAAGGACTGAGCAAATTACTCAGAACTTCTTGTCAGCTATGTTCCTTTTCAAAAGTTTAATTAGCAGAGAATAACACAGTTTGAAATAAATGTAGCCAAACCAAAAGCCAGCTCCTGCAAAGTGCTTTGCTTGTTAGCGGCAAGGCTCTTAGGAGTATATCTCTTTTGGAACAGTACAAGCTTAAGACAGTTAGCAGAACTCCACAATCAATGAGTCCCAAACCTGCTTTTACACACACCTGAAGACAATCTAAAAATACAGAACATCTGATATGTGTGTGAATATATATATAAAATGAGCTTTTTAATTTTTCCTTTGCATTGCGTGCTACTATGGGGGCTAAACCAACATCATGTTACTACTGTACGTAAGAACTAAATCATTCCAAAAGTGTGGACCTTTTCCAAGTGGACAAAAGTCCATTTCTTTGTTCCTAGAGCCTTACAAGTTATTCTGCAGGACTCTGGAACTCTCGTGTCTGGAATAGGGACCACATATGTATTTTTATTGTTACCGTGCGATGCAGCAGGGGTTACTGTTTGAATCACTTCAAGTGTTCACAGACGTCAGTGAAGCTGGTAAGAAAAGTTTAAAATAGATAAAAGAAAGTGCTTCTTTATGCAGTGGGTGATGAACTTCAGGAGCTTGCGGCCGTAGGAGTTTGTAGAGGCAGGCAGGTTCAAAAAAGGATTATAGACATTCATGGACCGCGAGTCTGTAAATGGATACTAAGAGGACTGAGCAATGACATACTCTATAGCATCCTTGACACGAGAGCTTTGGGGGAGCACAAAGTAAATGGAGAGCAAAGTGTGACTGGGTTGACATGCTCTCTCTAAATATCCCTGTTGCCACTGAGTTGGGATCCTGGGCAGATGAACCCATCAGTCCAACCCAGGAGGCAGTTCCTACATCCTCATGTTGTTCACGTAGCTTGCACTTGAGAAGGGCATGTTGTTAGGTTCAGCCTCAACTGTAGAGGTCCAGCCCTTGTCAAATCCACACTCAGAAGTGGACTCTTTCTGGAGTCCTCTGACTAGAACAAGTAGCCCAGGCCATTTCAGAATGGTGCTAAGACATATTGGCTAGTCTCTGTAGGGAGAATGGTTACCTTGACTTTTCTAAAGGAGCTATACGTCGTAATGCAAATATCAGGAATCATTTCTCACCAAGCCTCGTACTTTCAGAGGTAATATATCTCTAGCCATTTCCATTAGCTCATTGTCCTTCCCCAGCACTGTCCTTTGGCTCAGTTGCTTGGCTTCAGTGTGGGCTGAGCATGGGTCCGAGTGGCATTTGGCTAATATGCTCCAAAACACTCACTTCATCTGAAAGCTATTTCTACAGCCACCTTTTTTGGAATTAAGAGGACAAAGCAAGGACAGTAAATGCCAAAGCAAAAGGCTTTTTTCCCCCTTATGTAGATACAATACACATGTAATTTATGAACCTGCACCTCTTGGAGTTTATTTCCCCACTTGAAATCCCTTCAGTGCTGCAAAATACTGCTCAATTTGGGAATTTTCTTTTTGCATTCCTATTGCCTCATACTGTGATATCCATATTTTCTTCACAGAGTTTTTGCAGTCAGAAATCTCTGCTTAGGGTCAGATCATCAGCTGACAGACACGTGCTGCTCTGGCTCCAGTGAAGCAATATTGGCATTTTTTGGCTAAAGAGTGCTGGGGCAGTATCTCTGAGAACACAATGTAAAGTGCTTCATATTTCTTTTGCTGGTTCAATGCTTGGAAGAAATCCAGCAAAAAACCCAGTGTGGATTAAAAATGGAAACTACTTCTCCATCCCTCTCTGCGTGCTGGCTTAGCGATTACACGAATTAACTGGGCATGCCTTTTCCTTAGTGCAATGCAAACATCTCCCCACAAACAACTTTGTGTTAAAATATGCACAGTTAAAATGTGAAAAATCAGTGTTAATCTTGCCTTCTTATGACCCTGTCACCGTAGCTGAATGTACTTTATCAGAGAGTATCTTTTAGGTGACTCTACCCCAATAAAAGTCTCACAGGCATTGGGTTCTCTCCATTAGCTTGCTTACTGATTGAATTGATTTCATCATTTGTAAGGTACAGATCGAAGGCATCTCAGCACATCTAACACACAATGCAGACCATTAAGAAGTGTGAAAGAAAAGCCAGTCAGTTCATACAAAAACTCAGTATAATAAACCTAAGAACCTGGCACAAAAGCAAGCCCAGTAACTGTCAGAGTAACCACCTTGGTAGCAAAAGGGGGTTTCAGATATTTAGAAATTACTGCTCCTGAAGCCTATTTAGGCACTAGGCATTCTCGTCACACTTTGCAACAGCTGTGATTAAAAACTATTTGAGAGTAAAAGTGTTTTCTGGTATTTATCAGTGGGTCATTAACCTTAACAATATCAACATTTCAATTGTCAGCAAGATTAAAAAAGCCCATTATAGCAAAATGAGGACGTTGTACATAGAGATACTGGAGTGCTGAGGAATTACTAGCTCTGCTCAGATACAGACTTCAATACGGTACAGCCTTCACTGCAGTGAGAAATAGAGGATGAATTAATTGTCGTGTGAAATACAACGCTGAAGAGTTAGAGGGAAACTAAATGAGGTAGTTTAGCACATGGAGAGACTTAGAGGTTTTATCCAGAAGAGAAAGTATATACATCAGCTTTTAGTTTCTGTAGGTGATGCCAGTGATGATGGTGCAGATCTGAGTAATGAAGTCTGTGGATCCAGACCCTTATTTAGATGTGGATGAGAGAAGGAGACCAGGCAGGAAACAGGCTGATTCCACGTGCACGACCCAAGCAGAGGGACACAGAGACAGGGCAATGGCTGTGAAATAAGAGTGGATCTGACAAGCAACGCCCTATTGTATCTACCTGGTCCCTAGTTTACTTGATTCCAGATAGGGATAACCCAAAGGACCATCTGAACCTCTAAATTTTGGGGTTGGAATTGAGTGCATGACGTGCACAATTTAGGGCCCATATGGCAGGCATTGCTAATTGTTACCTGACAATGAATGCACTGTGTGTATTATGTGCTGAAACCTGCTGTATAGAGAGCCATGAGCACAAAACTCCCCTCAGAGGAACAGTCTTCTCATTTCAAAGCCAGTGCCAGTGCTTTTGGTGAATATAGTCCACTGGAAAGCTTGGGGCGGGGGGGAGCAGGCTGTAGAAAGAGAGGTGTTTGGGATAGGAGGGATAAAGGTTCACTGGGTGTTTCTGTGGCATATGGAGGCAGAAGGGGGACCTGAACCTTGCAGTGACAAGGTCTTTACCGTCCTCTCGATGGCAGAGAGGCAGTGAGAGTCTAGTTGGAAGGGAAGCCTTGGCTCTTTTCTGCATCACAGGCCACAGCTCCAATTGCCACTTGCTGTCACCAGAGGCCTCCTGTGTGAGGGACTCTGCAGGACCCAGAAATGGGTGGCTTTGGTCCTCTCTGAGGTACCAGACTGCTTGTACACCTCAAGGACCAGGGGCCAAGGTCTGTGCTGACAGCCCTGCTGGCTACAGTGCAGGACCATCGCTGTCTTGCTCTGTCGTACAGCTTTTGAGTTATAAAAGTCAAGATATAACAGAAACCTTTGAGAGAGGATTTTTGTTGCTCTCTTTTCCCTCTGCTGGTTATGTTTCAAAGTGTGTGTGTGCATGAGAATGCTGTTGGGCGTTCATTTATTCCTGTCAGATAACTTTCATTACTGTAATAAAATTCTACTGTCTGACAGTTTTTATTCTGGATTCTGAATTGTCATGCCTCTCTGAGGTTTCCTTCTGACCGTTGGGATGTATAAGGTGGGTGAGATACATATCTAACATTTGTGAATGTCTTAGACCAGAATTCAAAAAGCCTGCAAGATCTAATTTCAAGCTCTAGTAAGACCATGGGAAGATGCTGCAGATCAGTCCAGAAGGCAGCAGTAGGAGCAGGCTGATGCTCTTTTTTGAAGCGAAGTGTCCGTGCAGACCCAGCAGCCTCCTCTTTCCGTTTGTATTTTCCTTTGGTCTGCTACCAACATAGGCACCCGGTCCTTTCTGCAATAACAGAGAGAAACCCATGTTGTGCTAAGGAAATGTCAGGTACAGGGATGGGTTGGTACAAATTTCTGTTCAGAAAAGCTCTTGTACAGGGAGGGCTGATGTACTTACTTTGGGGTTTCCCAAATGAAAGCAAAGGCATCTGCAGACCTGCTGTAAGGTGTCCTGCAGGTGTGTAGCCACTCTCTGAACGGCTTCTGTGTAGGATTTACTCTACCATGGTCTGGGTGCATGTTCAATACATTCATGGCAGTTCTGGTGAGTCCCAAGAGAGGACTGTCCATATATGCAAGGGTACGTGGCCTTTGGGTGGCAACTCTTTGTCCAACCCAGCCTGCTGGAGCTCCGCTGGAGCTGCTGCTCCTACTCCAGCCATACTTGGAGACCTCAAACAAGCAGCCAGTGCTCAGAGAGAATGTACCAAAGTGTCCCTCCATACAGTGACACCTGCTTCTCCTTTTCTATTATGTGCTCTCCTCCTGTCGCAGGCCTCTGTTGGAAAAGGGGTAGTGATCTCTCCTTTTCAAATAGTGGAGGTTTCTGTATGAGACTGTGCGGGTGTCCTGAAGTACGTCACCCACTGCAGAACCATAAACACCTGCTTTATATTGGGCTATAAGAATGAAGCCTGGCTTGGAAACTGGATTGTTGTCAGTGAAGACTTGGCTTGGTATTATGTGGTTTCTGGTGAAGTCTTATCAAATTTAATTTTGAAATGTTTTGGAATTTATAAGTGTCTTTTGGCTGCTAATTGGCAGAAGGGAAAGAAACAATTAGAAATAAAAGCAGGGCATTGATGAAGATGATGTCTAGTGGGAATTACCACACTCACATGAGATCTGTTCTTGCCTAAGATGTGTAGAAAACATCTGAAAGAGCACTTGGTGGAACGTGAAAGCATATATGATGCCAGAGTGGACTTGATATGGGTACTATTCACTATTAAGGAAAACGATATGACCCAGTGCCACTGACTAGGGATCTGCTTGGATAAAAGCCATGGAGGGCATCTTGGAGGAAAAATAACTCCAGACGCAGAGATTCAGTGGCATAGAGGGAAATAGACGTGCAGTCCAAAAATGATAGTGGACAGCAAATTATATGAACTTGCAATGCAATGCAAAGTAGCAGGTAAAAAGGTCAAAGCGAGTGTCAGCTCTGGAAGCACAGATGACATGTCATCAGAGCACGGAGGCAATAGCCTTTCTCCATGTATTTCCAGGAGGAAGAAGAGTAGCTATAGGAATGTTCATAGGAGGAAGTGTAGGCAACTCAGAGTAGTGCCAACGACAGGGACAAAAATTAACAGGACAGAAATATATTTTTATAGTTAAAGAAAAAAGATAGTAAAATGCTATGTGGCTTTAGCACTGATTTTTCAAATAATATAGGGAAGTGTTTGGTAGATTCTCCTACCCTAAACCTTTGTAATTAACAAGATAAAGTTTGGAGCTTGTAGGTATCCTCAGAGTCCCTGAAAAGACATGGTATCAGTGCCAGCACAGGCTGCAAATGAAGCTGGAGGAGGCAACACTTTAGGTTAAGAGAAATCCTTCCTTTCTGAAGATTCTCTGCACTTCCACTACGGTAAATGAATTTGCCCAAGGACGTATTAAATGAATCGTTCTGATTTATAACAGACAAACCCCTTGATGAAGGTACCATTTACAACAATTAAAAAGATTGAACAATTAACAGTATGGATAATTGAGAGTGTAGTGTCAGATTGATTTACATATAAATGTATTGTTATGTGTCAAAACTGTTATTGTTAGTAATACAATATTCATAGCATACCATTGATAATGTCCTGCAAACTACCTGCTATTCAAACAGTGGCCGTTTATCACCTGGCAAGATGCATTGAATCATATCTCATTAAATAATTTGAAAATATTATTCAGTATCCTCTAAGATGCCTGATTATTGTCAAATACTTCACTAGCTTTGCTCTTTGCACATCTTGAGTTACTGAAATTAGATTGCTTTAACTTAATAACTGCTAGATCCACCAATGGAAATGACTGAGTGGATCTGATACATGCAAATGTGAACACTCTGAACAGCTTTCTTGAAACAAGAAGTGTTTTAAAGAATAAATTTAGGAAGTGTCTTGGGAAAAGTTGTATTCTCAGATTTCACTTGCTATTTTTGGTTGACTTGAAACGGAAAGGAAGAAATACAAGAACAAAAGATAATCGGGAGGTGTGAAACCGAGTTCCTCTGTGACTATGTTTTATAAATATTTGATACTACCCTCTGCCTGAATGGAGCTTTGTTTGGGGGAATCGGGCGGCAGATGTTTGACTTTACCTGTAGTTATCTTCTTTGGCAGCACGTTTTACTTCCCCGTTTTCCACGACATGGTGCCGAAGCCATGTTTTTTATTTGTAGTCTTTTGGGGATACCAGGTCGGATCCAAAAGCTGCAGAAATGAGGGGAAGATTTGCATTGACACAGTTGGCTTTAGCCCAAGTTCAGTCTCGCTATTTCTCTGAGTAAGGAAGGGAAAAATGCTGTGCTCTGCCACGTGAGTGTTTGATGAAAAATACCGCTTCTTATCTTTATCATCTTTCAAATTGCAGAGAGCCATCCCTATCATAATATTATATTTCTATATTAAGACTAAAAACTTACACAATGTTTGTACTTACGTCTGTATGTTTTCAGAGGAAACATGGAAACCTGATCATTTTAACCAGAATGTAGTTTCTGTACCAGCTACTAAAATATTTGTATTGCTTTTGCATTCCCACTTTTGGACTAATATTGTTTTAAGTACTCTGTGTTCATAATGGAGACGGTCACTCTTGCAAAGAGCTATGCGGTGCCAAAGAACATTTCTAAGTGCTATTTGTTAGTGTCTGCCGGCTAGTTAAGCACCACTGCAGATGTACGACAGCCTGAATTTGCTAGAACTTAACCTTCAGAAATAGATCCCTGCTACCATAAACAAAAGTGGACGAAAATACCGTTACAATGAGCTATAAGCCCAGTGAGGGGAGCAGGGAATAAAGAGGAGTTTTCAACATCACAAGTGCAGAGTGGAATTGCTTGTTACACCGACATTAAATACTTTGGAACAGGAATTGTCATTTGACAACCATGACCTTATCTGTCATACTTGCACACCTGTGTGCCATACTGTACCCTGGCAAAAGACAAAAATACAAGGGCACGTCTGTGGCCAGTCCTCCTGGAGTCTTCGCCTGCCTATGGTCTTGTGTGGGTTGTAACTTTAAAAGGAAGAGCTGGCAGCAAATGAGCCGGAGTCACTTGCAGGTTTTTTTTCTCACAAAGCCTTCTGACCTTGAAAAGCCTTAAAGCTGCATTCCCCATGAAAAATAACTTCTACTTAGTGCTGAGCACGTGTATTGTTGCACAGACAAATAGACAAATAACAATGTGAGTACATGCCTTGATCATTTATCCTCCTCGGAGGGCCATAAACCATGAGTAAATGCAACAAAAGCAGAAGATTAATAGTGGCCGCATAATGCTTTGCATTTTTCATAATGATTCTCTACAGACAGAATCAGTAAGTGTCACTAATTGGTAGGCTCTTGTTCTGTAAGGGGGCCCGATCCTCCCTGCGGTGGAGTTGGAGGCCAGTCTCTGGTTGTCGTGTGGGGGAGAGCGGGCTCCTCGGGAAGTGCTAACCCTGCTTTTTAACAGAGGCCATAATTCAGGAGAAGGCTGTGTGCAATGCGGAGAAAACCCCAGTAGCCTGCAAAGACAGCACTAGCCAGCCTGCCCGGTGCAGGGGCAATTGTTTGCAAACCCACTGGTGGCTATTCAGGCTTGAGGAGAAATAGAAGGTTGGCCACAAGCCAGCTGCTGAATTTAACATGTATTCAGCTGAATGACTGGGCTGGCATAATAATATAAGTCTGCAGTGTCCTGCTGATCTCCTTCAGATCTTCTCCCTGGTTTGTTGCCTGCCACTGATGCTCGTCCCCTGTGGATTCAAGGGTGCTGTGCAGGAAACTGCTGGAAAGGCTACCTGCCCAGCGTGGTCCAGACATTGCCCAAAGCAGCAAGTATGCGCAGGAGTACCCCGTACCGATTGTTGTGGAGGGCTGTACAGGCCTGGGAAAAACACTTCCATCAAACTTTTATCAAATTTGCCTGTTGTGTTTTTTTTTTTTTTTTAAGTCCTACATAAAGAATAAGAGCATATTGTGTCTTTTCTAGTGCTCCAACTCCGAAATTACAAACCTGCTGATATCCGGTGTTTTGCCAAGTAGCGGTACCCAAGCTACTTCCCTGGAACGGTGCTGAGTGCGAGCAGGAAGCGATGCCAATGCAGCTGCGCTGCTCCCGGTGCCTGAGCAAATTTGGCTCATTCTGTGCAATCTGGGCTCAGAAACTGACCGGACAATTGGGAGCTGCCAGAGGAGAGCTGGTACCACACCCAGCACTTCGGAGGCCTCCGACAGACCTCCCACGCTGCGACGATGATGGCCCCGAAAGCCATGAGCTTCTGGTTTGAGCTGGCCGCTCGACTTCTGAAATTGCCACACACACACACTCTGCAAGGCTGCTTCTGTTGCCAGCTCTCTGAAATGTAAAGCTTAAATTGATTTGGGCTATGCTGCCAGAATTTTGCCAAGTGAACTCAGATAAGGTCATCTTACACAGATTTATCTAAAAAGCTGCCTGGTAGCGGGGATCTTTTTTCATTTCCCCAAATCCAGAATACCTGCATTGTATATCCCTGCTCACGCTCTCCATAGCATCATTTAGTGGCTCCCTGCTCTTGTGCAACTCCAGGGATTTGTCCTGCTCCAGTCTGAGAATGACACTGGAATGGCATCTCCTCTGCAAAAGGGAGGATGTGGGACAGATGGAGCCAGAGGAGAGGGGAGGGGAGAGCATATGGGGCTTTCCAACTTCTTTCTGTCTGCACCACTCATAGGTATGTGGACTTTGTCACTTTCTCTTCTCACTTCTAGTGAAAACCTTTTTGTAGCTTCCTTTGTCCTCTAGAAATCTTGATTGTCCATTCTTCCCAAGGAGGCAGGAAAATTAGGAAGGCACTTGTTAAGCTGGGAAAGGCTGAGAGGAACGTCACTCCACAAATGGCTCTGGTGGAGAACAAGCCCATTAGGGAAAAGCTGTCAGGGCTCCAAGTGCCTCTGCTGAGCAGGCATGTGCTCTTTCACTAGTTCCTTTACCTATTGCTAATTCTCTTCATCTCTTCCCCTTTTTCTGGCTATTTGTAGTCTTGTCTCTGTGCAGTGTCTCGAACGCAGCATGGTTTCAGTCTGGCTTCTTGGCACTGCTGTAAGAAAAGGATTTCTGTTACTAAGAGCAGTCAAATAAAATCCAGCAGGCTTGGGACGTGAACGTTTGTGGTCACTCTCAAAACCAAAACCAAAGTAGCAGCTTTGTTCTTTTCAGACAGATCGTCAATTAGGGCCAAAATCGGTAATACGTCAGTATGAGTTACTGGCTCCAGGCTGCTTTTTAAAAAGCATCCAAGATCCATAGACTATTAGTTGACGTGATATGGATATATTCATACAACGTTTACCTGGCAGTTTTTGAGAAGCTTCTGAACTCTCCAGGATGACTAACTTCAGAGCTCTCTCTGTTTACTATTTATTTAGTCGTGGCAGCAAGCAATCCAATATTCCTCATGTGAGGCGAGGATTTGAAAGAAAAGAATGCAGAATATCACGAAATCCCATCCACTTAAGCTAAGGAGAGACATAGCCTGTTCAGAGAAGAAACTGAGCATTCATTACTGAACTGCAGCAGCAGGTACTTCTGGGGTAATCAGAGATTATCGCCTCCAGAAAAAACTGCATCTGAAAAGAGAGACTGGCTGCCAGACAGGCGTCTCTAAAGGGAAAGGAGCTTCTCTGCTGCAAACCAAGGAACATATGCTCTTCCCTCCATGCTGCACTGTATGGTAAAGGAAAGGAGCAGGGCTTTTAGCAGAGCTGTACTGACACAGCAAACGTACAGTTGATATTCGGTGGCTTGGCAGAAGTGGAAGAGCAGGACTTGGATGGAAAACATCTGAAAAGGTGTCAATTGAGGCCACCAATGCACTGTGGAACAGAGCTTGAGTATACTGCTGGGGAAAAAAAAACCTCCAAAGCCCTGCTCCCTCTTTATTCAGCATCTCATTCTGTTATTTACTGGTGCTCTCTCTAATTTGCACACTGCATGTTGGGACTTGCTGAAAACAAAAGGAGAGCTTGAGAGAGCAGATTGCAACTAGCATGTCATATCCAGGCAGGTTTCCTCGATATGAACTTTTCAAAATTTCTAGGCCTGACTGTTCCACTCGTTTCCCTTGGGAACAGTTTACCGGTGCCCCATGCAGATCCAGGGGACTGGGAGCCACCTTCTCCTTGTTGCTCGTTAAAACTGCACTTCTGTGAGCTGACAGCTACATCTTTACAGGTGAAAATAATCTTTTGCCAGTAGAGTTTCTGTACTCTTCCTGAAAATCCTTGCCTATAAACACACGTCTGTAAGAAGGGAATATTTGAATCCTCCTCTAGGCATGAGCATAGTAGGCTCTTTTCTAGGTAATGTCGTCGGGGTTGGGGAAACAACCATTACCCCATGGTTTTAATTTGTTGTGTGTCAAAGCTCTAGAGAGTCAAGGTGGCTGCTGCCATCATTAATGGAAAACAACTTCAGACATTGCAGGGTGATAAATCAGAAACGATACCTGATCGGTAAACGAATCCCTGAAACTACGTGAAGCAGAATGTGGATGTTGTAACTCACTGAAAATCAGAAATTGACCTGAAAGAGCCTTAGGGCGAGGGGGAGAAGCAAGAAGCAAGACTTGTTTGGGCTTGCTAATGTGACTGAAATCAGCTGTGTAGGGTTGGGAAGAGGATTTGCCTTCTGAGGGCTTGGTTTTATTGCTGAATGACAGAGTGCACCTGGCACAGGAAAGGGTTTTGTCTGGCAATGAGGAGAATGGGTCACACCTGAAAACTCCTCTAGCTTAATTTTGTAGCTAGAAATGGCAGTGCTGCATAATGGACCAAGATGAAGGTGAAGTGTGAGCTTGTGGCTCCAGGTTCCCAGGAATTTAGGGTGAGGCTTTTCTGCAATCTGTCCCTGTCTGCCGCGGAGTCGACGTGATTTATAGGAGCAAGCATCACGGAGATTTTTGTGGTAAGGTATGCACTGTATTCTGATGGTGTTTTGTTGCCTGAAGAGGGCTTTTTAAGATTGTTTTTTACATCTCTAACTAATTAAATATGGCTGAAAGTAAATTACTAGAAGTACAAGTAGGATTAAAACTTAGTGAAATTTTGTGAAGTAATTAGAATGGCATTCATAAAGCCAGTGGCCAGATCGAAAATGCAGTTTTATCCAAAACACATCTGCTACATCTTTTCTTGTTAAGCACTTTGACCTTCTACTGTGAACAACAGAAAGTTTGGCAGGTGAAATGATGTTCTCTACTCACAAAAAAAACAAGTAGGAGAGAGTTGCAATAACCCTGGAGTTCATGGAGTTTTGCTTCCAGAGAGCTTGTTATGGTTTTCACTTGTCCGTATGAAAACTTTGCACCGAGGTCAGTTTTTATGCAAGCTCAGAAAGAAAACAACCTAAATGGTCATGTATGCATTGCCCTTCCAGAGCTAACCTGGCCTCAGGCTTATCCTAAATTTACCTGTGTTCTTTCATCTAGTTCAGACACGACGAAAGCCTTATGTGCTTGAAGACTTGTTTTATGTTTCTTCCGATCAATGATAAAACTTTTTTCCACAAACTTTGCTTCGTTAAGATCCTCCCTAAAGGTAACAAAATGACTGTGAACACAATGATTTCATGCTGTGAGTTGGCCAAAGCCAGCATTAGCTTGTTGCTAAATGGTCTGTAGGGTGTCCCTTTGTCTCCTGTCTTTTCAATGCCATCCTAAAATACAGTTCTCTGCAGAAGGTGGAAGTTTGTCACCTTGATCTGTGAGGGCAGCAGGTGGCACCAGCAGGAGCTGGAAGGGCACCAGTTGTATTAGGTGGTGGAAGAGCTCCTGTGAATTTTCTTCAGAGCCTGTGAAGAAGGGGAGATATTGCAGTGGGGGTGGAGTGAAATCTCAGAGTCTAATCAGAAGAGGGTGACGTTGCTAGAAAAATGTGGATTTCTTGTATTTGGATTTTAACATCAAAGCTTGGTAGAGTGCAGGGTTGTCTCCAGCAGAGGTAGAAGGCTCATGCTCACTTTCCTCTCTACCAGTGTTCTAACACGTAGACCAACCGTGGACAAAGCTAGAAATTACCTCTTCAAGTTAGACGATGAAATACTTTGAGTAAAGCACAGGAAAACTATGTGGAGACGGGTCTTTGTGAGGGGCTCTTGAGCAGGAGGCTAGTTACAGGTGAGGTAGCCTGTACCATGGCATAGGGCAAGGAGCTCTTTTCCATTCTGTTCTCTCCGTACATTGCCAGCACGGTTGCTATTATGTGGGTATGGATTCTAGTCTTCTTGCCCTTATAGTTCCAACCTTTACTGGTGAGAACTCTCCACTCCATGGACGTCCCTAAAATTCCCATCTGAAACACCTTATGGAGACTGTCCGAAAGAGATGGAAACCTATCCTGAAAACAGGTCATTGTTAGAAAATTTCCAGTTGGAAATCACAGACTGTGAGCCCCATCTGAAGAAAATATGGATGGTCTCCAAAAGAAGCCACAGATTTTTATTTTATTTTTAAAGACAAGACATTGAACTAAGTAGTACCCTATATAATATGGTATATTTGTATTAAGTCATTGTAATCAGGAAAACATAATGATTTTTTTCTTTTGTATTCTCTATGCAAAGCTGCTTCTCAGCTTCGCTTGGCAGCTTAGCTTACCATGGAAATGGGGTGTGGTGACACTGCAAAGTTCCCTTTTCTTTTCCAAATATTTATCTGGCTCTGGGAGACAAGCGCAGTCCTTAGACAAAAACACATACCCACCCTTGTGGAGCTGTCAAGGGATGGAATCCAGCCTTGAGCATTGCTTCTGCTGCAGGGTCCTCCACCAAAGGTGAGGGAGAGAGACAGACTGCTGCTGCTGAAAGGCTTGAAAGATGATAAAAATTTTTCTTTTCTTTAAAACAGTTGAGTCTGATTTGATTACTGTTAAATTTTCATTCATTACCCTCTGCTGCAGAAAATGCCATTGCATTCGTACTTACGCAAAGATCTCGCTCCTCTGTGCAGAGATGCCTTGAGAAGGGTCTTGCACACAGCCAGATTCGTCTGAAGGGGAGAGATGCTTTCAGTTCGTGTTTAGTAAGTTTAGTAAGAAGTTGTGGATGCCCCATCCCTGGAGGTGTTCAAGGCCAGGTTGGATGGGGCTTTGAGCAACCTGGTCTGGTGGGAGGTGTCCCTGCCCATGGCAGGGGGGTTGGAACTCAATCATTTTTAAGGTCCTTCCAACCCGAACCATTCTACGGTTCATGCTTGATAGTGCCTTTGACTCCTGTTGCAACAACGAGAAATCAGAGTGTTTCAATGTGGGGGTTTTTTCAGTTGTTTGGTGGTTTTTGTTTGGTTGGGTTTTTTTCTGTTTTCATCATTGGCTTGATTCCTGTTATAACCCAGCCTGCTGTCCCCTCTTCCTGAGGTACGTCAGAAGCAGTTCTGGAAGGTTTTTTAGGTAGTTATAGAATTGAGCAAAATGGGACCTGCTGCTTTGCTGGTGTTTGTAGGTGCCAGAGGAGCAGAGAGAACTGCTGCACAGGGTTGTCTGGTGGTGCCAGTTCCCAAAAGCTGTGCTAATGCATAGCGGGTGCCTCTTAAAGGACACTAGCTAGGCAGCGGTATCAGCATCTTAACAGCACTTAGCAACACTGCTGCTCTGAGAAACTGCACACATCTGGCAATGGGATGGGCCAGCACAGGGTTTACGAGGTTGTTACTAGTTTTTGTAAATTAAACAGTCTGCCAAAGATCTTAAAATTCAGGTCCTTATATTTAAAAGAAAATTATTCCATTATATTCTTCCACAGTTAAGAAAGTCTCCCCCATCTCTCTGCCTTCCAGGCTCTGTATGAATGGAGAGGGAAGGACAGAAGCTGCTTGAAACAAAGACACTAATGGCTCCACAGTGTGACTGAACTGACTGTGCTTAAATCCCATTTTGAAGTCTGTGAGATCTGTCATTGGTATGGCTTTCTATCATCTTCAGTCAGATCTAGCTGTAAGCACTGTTTTCCAACCCTCATCTGCAATTTAGGCATCACCACAAAGGATGTATGAAAGGAAAAGAGGAGGAGAAGGAGAAGGAGGAGGACTACTTCCAGAAATTATTTCATGTGTGTTTCATTACCATAAGGCATCAGTGAAATAAGGGAAAATATGGCTTTGATACAGAGTGCATTCAAAATGCATCATGAGTCTTTGTTAACAGGTGACCACAGTGATATTGATCAGTGTTTGATTTGTTTTGCTATTGTAGCAATGCTTTTCTGTGCTTCTATGAACACTTTTTTTTTTTTTCCATTTTACTTTTTTTTTTAAATTACAGAATCATTCCAGGTACAGAGTCCTGAGTTACTAACATCTTTCCAGATCCCAGACCCTTCTCATTATTATTCGATAGTGAATTAACCAGGGTTGTGCTTGTTTCTTTGCTAAAGCATTCTCTTGGGAGTAGCCTTATTTCTACCAATACATATATCTGTCTTTGGAAGAGAATGTAGTGGCTTTTTATTATATATTTATTTACAGGTCTGCAAAGGTGTAATCTGATTTAGCATCTTTCTCTGGCTTCATCAAAGAAATTGTGGTTATGTATTTATACAGTGAATTGACAAGGACTAGACATTGCTCTCTTTTGAGGTTAGCATATTCTCCCAACAGCAAGACTCTCCCAGAATTTATTTTCATTCTATACGTTGTGGCAGGTGGATAGGTGTGAAACAAGTAAATAATCTGGAAGAAATCTTCTGTATAAAGAGAGAGAGAAAATACATTCTGAAACAGTTATCTTGGGAAAAAAAAAAAGTGAAAACACAATCTCTGCAACTGCTAAATAAATATTTTGCATGGAAAACCTTATGGCAGCTGTTAAACTCTCATTTTGTTTATGCTTTGATCAAGAACTTTCATTGCATAGTCAGAGGAAATACTTACCAATGACACTGAATGTACAGCACTGCGTGTTAAATCATTCATACAGGTGTAGAGATAGTTACCTTTAAGGATAGTCTGGGTGTATTAAGGCTTTATTTGGCATCTGGAAGCAGCTCAGGGTGAAGGTAGCTTGTTTTGCCAGCAGCAGTGTCATTAACATACAATCTGTTGGAAAATGTTTATCAGCTCAAAAATAAACTGCAGCTTATAGTTGCAGTGAAGTGGACCTGCGTGATTTGTATGCATTCAAAGGTGTTGTTTTGATTATTGATTAAGGCACTGTTCTGTGAAAGTCAAGTATTCAAGAGAGAACAGTTGTGGTTGCAGGGTTTCTTTCATTGGAGAAATACTAAGGAAGCTTTTTCCCAAGTTTACAGAGGTGAAGCTGAGCAGAAGGTGTTGCCATGTTGACAGGGTTATCATGGGTGGCCAGCAGGATGTACAGAAGAACCAAGCAGATGAGGTGTCTAATTCTGTAAAAGCCAGAGAGAACCAGAAAGCCATTTGAAGGCCTTTTCTAAAGGTGTTTCTGAAGTACACCCTTGCTGAGTGACTGCGAGTTTTGTAACCGTAACTCGGCCGCGTTGCAGAAAACCCATTTCCAGCTCAGACTGAAAATACAACAGGCTTAGGGTCTCATCCCAGCCAGTGCCCAAATCCGTAAGGAAAAAGCACGAAGCGCAGCTGGCAGCGCTGAGGAGCAGGGTCCGGGCATGTTTTCTGCTGTAGATGACTTCTCTAATTGTCCTTGCTGTGGGCAGAGCTGGAGGCCAGACGAGCGCTGCTGACCCGAGTCTCTGCCACCACCTCCTGCCAATCGCATCCTTCCTGAAAGGGAAATGCCTCATTTTACCAATACTCTGTATTCCAAGATATCCAAAGTCTTAGAAAAAATGGGGTGGAGATTTATTCCCCCCCCCTCCTTTTCTTTTCTCTGTGCTACTGAAAAGGAAGGGAATATCCTGAAGGCAAACATTTTTCTTTTCTTTGGTCAAAATTACTTTTAAAAGTAATTGCAAAGAATACTTCATATCTTTGCCTGGACAGTTGTTGTATCTCCTCTTCTCTTGCTTTTTTTTTTTTTTTGAGTGTTAAATAAACCTTCGTTGCATGGGCCAAAATACCCCAAAAAAAAATTACTTCATATTTTACCAAAGCTTCTTATTTTTTAAACAAATGCAAGTTTTGTTTATGCTTAATTGGTAACCACCCGGTCTCCTGAGGCTTCGAATAATCAGCCAGAAACCCCTCAGAATACCAAATCTTTTTACCTTGTCTTTCATCAGAGCCTTACTTATGGCTATGAACAAGCTTGCAGGAGTTATGCAGTTGTCACCCAGCAGGAGGGTCTCTTCCTTCTCCTCATGTGGGCGGGGAGGCAGCGAATGGGACAGGACCAAGGGGATTCAGCATGGTCTGCTGTATCTCAGAAACGTGGTTTTCCTTGGAGGGAAGTGTTTCTGTGGCTTGTCTCGCAAGGGAAACGCATCCATTTGGCAAATCGTGCCAAACCCTCCATGTCTTGCACTGTTAATAGCGTTTAAAACAAATAGACTCAAAGCAGCAAAGGCTTGGGAATCCCGAATGACAACTGGCCAGGCGGTGAGTCGGTCACAGTGGAGACAACGTGCTCGTGCAATCTGAGCACGTGAGCCCCTGGTTCTTCCAGCGTGCAGTGAATTTCCTGGTCCCCATGGTTTATCCTTCCCCCTCGGCCATGTATGGGAGTCTCTCGTAATCACTGCCAGACGTGGGGATGATTTTCTGTCTCTTGATCTCAGGAGGGAACCACAGTGGAAGAAGAGGAGAGGGCATCATTGCTGGCTTTAGACAGATGGTGGTTGAGCTGGATGGCTAAAATAAAATCCAGCCCAGGCATACTGTTGACAGCACTCGGAAAAATTCCCAGGGGCAGATTCCAGCCAGCCCTGGTGCAGCCTGCCCACTGTAACCACAAGTCTAGCTGTTGGCAGCTCGAGGTGTATGCAAAGCTCTGAGCTCTCCACTCTCCTTCATTTTCTCCCTTCGTTTCTGAATAGCCTTTTCCTCTTATACATGCCTGGTTCCACGTGTTCTTGTGTTAAAGTGAGGTTCCAAATAAATCCCTGATGCAACCATGACAGCTTTGCTGAACTTAGTGACAACTGCACCGAGCTACAGAGGGTGGTGACTTCACTGGAAGCTACAGGAGGAGGGGGAAGCTGTGGAGGAAGAAGGTCTGTTTTGAATTCCTCTCACTGTGCGCTTGGGGCATGTGTATGCAAAGATACCAGGGAAAGTTGATCCACGTTAATTTCTGATATTACTTCAAATGCAGGAATCTAAACTTTGCAAGTAAAGATTCCTAGAATTAATGTTGTGATGTTTCAGTTCTTTTTTTTTTAAATTATTTTTAAGTATTTAGACAGCGTGCTTAATGTAGTTTAACAAATCAACTGAGCACCCATTTCGTTGTCTACCTTGGGCTCTCAAGTTTTAGTATATGGCCTTAGAAACAATAGAGGTTGGTGCATACATAAACATTATCCATGACAGAACTGTCTCTGGGGACTAAGCATAAAAACGTGTGCTGCTTTTGATCAGGCATGATTTTAACCATAGGATAGGTGGAATTTTTTCTGGGTGTTAGTCCTCCCTGAGCTCACAGTTGTTGAATTTCAAATATTGGCAATCGATGACTGAGCCTTTAATTTCTTTTGAAGCTGAATCCGTGCTCTTTCTCTGGGAAATCCTTGCAAACAGTTTTAGGGCAGCAATCTCCAATGATGAAAGTCCATTTGTTTTAATGGAGTTGTGTCAGCGGGGAGCCTGCCCGCTGGATTTGACAGAGCAGCGGAGACGGCCTGATGGCAGTAGCTTCTGTTGTTGTCCCTGTGGAGGGGAGTGAGGATATGGATAATCCTCTTCAAAACGGACTGGGACTCTCTCTGGATTCCCCACACAGAGCCTTGGAATGAGTCTCACACTGCTTCCGTATTTTTCTGCAGTAAAAAAAGTAACCGAGGTCTAGATAAGTCAGTTAAACAATGTGATATTCAGGAACTGAACACGAGTGTGAAATCGGGTCTCAGCAGTAACGTGCTGGAACATGCAGAACGTTGGCCTGGCCGTCCCAGGAGAAGAAGAAGCAGGGAGTGTTGGGTTTCTGTTTGAGGAGCCCCACAGTAAACACCCTCCTTTCTCTTTTGTGCTTTAGTATTGAGCTGTGTGCTGCGACTTGAGATGTGTCTTCAGAGGGGCCTGCGGTACCGCAGGGAGATCCGAGAGGCAGACTAGCTAACAGAGCGCTCCTGCTGAGTGGGCTCTAGGCTGCATCGAAGCTGACACTCTTTCTGCTGCTGCACGAGCCTGCTCCTGGTTCCCACGGAGGTTATTTAAAGTGGCTTGGGTCTATTTACACTGTACTACAGCCTGCAGCACCGACACCTCCTCACCCTCCTGGCCCTTAGCAGCACAGGGTTTGCACACTGGGATTAACCACAGCCTTGGGATCCTGTGTCACGGAATCATTCTCTCAGTCCCTGCTGTAGAAACTCTGGAGATCGACCCCCTGGGAAACAGCACTCTAAGTATGTGTCGTTCTGCTTTAGCACTGACATACCTGTGTCCTCCTCTTGGTCAGACTGCTGCCTTATACCTTGAAGTACAGTAGGCTTTGTTGTATCTCTTTAGCAAGTACTCCAACTAAATCCCATATAATTTTTATGAAATAAAACTAGCAACTAGACTACAGTCCTATTTAATACATCTGCATATAATAGTTCCTGTTTGTAGGTGTCTATCTTCTAACTTAAACCTGAATACATGTTTTACATATAGTTTACATGTAGAGATGTACATATAACCACACGTGCATCTTGTACGGAGAGCGTGTGGAGGTATGCACACTGTAGATGAGTTTGCCTGTATAAGATATTTTAAAAAATAAATTAGAATATCTTTGTATAACTATTCTGTAAACATTGGGAGGTTCTAAGAAGGATATACCCTGCCAAAATTATCTCACAAGCTGTTTAAAAGACCATCTTTCCTAGCTATCTTAACTGTTCTGTATATATAAAGTATATACAGAAAAGCTAAATGAAGCGATGACCTCATACCAACCATACCAACACCAATGCTCCAGAAAGCATGAGATACAAGGTATAATCTCCATAGGATTTAAATTAATAGGGGTACCATCACACAGGATTTTCATGCACATATGTGTGTGCACTCATCTAAACTTCACTCTGAAAACCTAGCCATGACTGCATAATGCTTCTCCATCTTCAGTTTTAGTTTTCTCCTGAATTGTGAGAGGGTCTAAATGATATATTTTCTCGGGCCCTAGATGGCTTCAGACAGCAAACTGGTATCCCTTCCTGTGTGAGGGATAGTGCAAAAGGGCAAACAGTGTTTGCATTGTTTTCATGTGAAATAACCCCAGCTGACAGACAATCCCATGAAACCTCTCAAGCCAAGTAACCCCAACCTCTGTTAATCTTTCGTGCAACCAGCAGCAGAAAGATGGGGCAAAAAAGCAACTGCAACCTGAGGGTGTAGAAGGTGGCTTTCTGTGAGTGAGAGGAGCTAGATTCAGTAATGTTTCTGCTGCCATGTCCTAGAAATTCTTTGCCAAATATATTTTCATTGATGTTTTTATTTTTATTTAACAAAAAAAAAAATCCAGAAAAAAAGGTGAGATTTTGGGTCTTTCAAAAAGCTGCCTTCACTTCTCTTTTTTTTTTTTTTATTCCAACTGAAAAATATTAACTTGGTTAAGTCAGAGTCTTGGAGCTGCATATGTTTTTCTTTTTTTTTTTTTCTGTATTTTCTGATAAGCTAAATCCACTAATGGTAGGTAACACTGGGAGAAAATGAGACACCACTTCTGCAAGAAAAATTAACTCTAGCCACCGACTATATTAGCAAACACTGAATGATAATAGGCTCCAGTGTTAAAGCGTCAATTAAGCTTGATGTAACGAGTGTCGATTGCAAATTAGGACCACAGTCTTGTCATGGAAAAGTACATGATGATGTTTTTAATTAATAGAATAACATAGTTATGACTTAAATGAAAAAAACATATTTTCATATGTTTACTTTTACAGGAATAACTAAGTGCAAAATAAGCTTTAATTAGTGTCTTTAAAAGGAAAAGAGGCTTTTGTATGAACTGTCAAAATTCCTCTAAAAAATTCTTATTTGTTGAGTTACTGAATGACTGTTAGAGAGCAGAGTCTGGTAAGCATTTAACTGAGACCTTCCCATAAGGAGGAAGGAGGAGGAAACAGATGCCCATTTAACTAGAAGCGTGAAAAGTGCGTACAGAGGGTCAAAGACTGTCAGGACAGAGAAGAAGATGAGATGCATGGTCTACCAGAGAGGACCACCTGTCTGAAGTGGCAGAACAGATTGTAAAGCACTGGCAAAAAAAGACGTGCTAATACTTATTACCTCAAACAAAGAGTGTGCTGTATGGTGCCAAAATAATGGGGAAGTGAAGTAAGGGGTGGGGAGAGAAGGTGGAGTGTTTGGCAGTTATTTTGTTGGGTTTAACAGAGACAGAGGGTGAAAAGAGCTTTACCTGGAATGGCCCTGAGCTCAAGGGTCAGCAGTTGCCATATGGCAAAGGTAGACTGGTGACACCACTCCGGCCACGTAATCGGCATCTGAGAAAATACTGTATTTTGGGAACTCTTTGCCTTCAGGCTTTGGTTCAAACCATTAAAGCAGTTGGTTCGAGGTGTTTGGAAGGCCCCAGTCTCTCCTGATGGGTACGGTGACTGTCTCAAGCTGGTCTATACTCATGTTACATTCAGGTGTACAGCCCCAAAGCAGATTTACTTTTTAATCCATGTGCTAAGAAGTAAAGAGTGCCTGGTTGGTACCTGAGCATCCTTTCTGAGCTCATGTGGAGACCGAGGTGTGCTGTGCTAGGCAGGAGGAAGTGCAAGCTCCAACCAGGTCTCTGGGGCCAAGGAAACAGCTGATCATCTGCTACACAAACCCCACCGACAGCACTTCTGAGGGACGGGGAGAGCAGTTTAGGGATATGGCTTCTCCTCTTCTGATCTCCTAAATGTATCGGTGAGTCTGGTAAGTTTGATTGTACCGTGAAGATCTTGAGTTGCAGATGACTGCTAGCTCTTGAAAGGTTCTTTTCACTGAAATTCCTGGTACTTTACTCTGACTCCAGTTTAACTGCCTTGCCTGAATGACTGAATAACTAGCTAATAGCCAGGATGAACTTTATGTCTGTTTAAATGCTTGTGGCTTTGGTGTATAATGTAATATGATGCTGTCCTCTGGGACAACGTGGGAAAATGTAAAAACCAATTCCATACGCATGTTTGCAATGTTAGAAAGGCAGCTTGATCAGGTTGGGCAGGGTTGGATTCTTTTTATAGTAGGACAAGTAAAACAAGACTATGTTTCTCAAACTCCTTGGATTAAGAATTTTTTCACATGAGTAAATATTTATAGAAGTTACATTTAATGGTTTCTTCACTGTAGAAGGATAGCTTATTTTATTTTTTAATGAGCCTTCTAAAAACCGAGGCAGCTTGGTAGACCCAACTTTCCCCTCATTTAACTGTGTATACCAGGGTAAACAAAAAAAAAATAAAATCCAAAATCAACTTCAGTTCTGGCATTCGCAATCCCCTAATTAAGAGTTTATATGAATGCTTAGTCTTAGGTAGATACTCAGTTAATTACATGCCTGGCTCTTGCTGCATAAAGTAAAACTGCATATTTCCTGTGTGCAACAGAAAATACTTTCCCAGAAGTTCCCCAGACAAGGCCAACTTCTATCCTGCTGTTCTTACACAGAGGAAGACGCTCAAGTGCTTCTTTTGCCAGGTTCTTAGCGATTTATAGTGGAAAGTGTGACTTCAGGCACCTGAACTGTAGAGTGATTAAAGGTCAGCTGTGGTGCCAGAGGTGCAAGTGGTGGCCTTTGTCCCTGCAGAGCCATCAGCAGTGGGTCAGGTCCCACAGTCCTTATCATGGCCCTGAGAGTCTCCTCTGCATGAGGACCTCAGTCACGGCCTCAAATTCTTCACGTCAGGAAGCAGTTTGCTAAGCAGTGTGATCTTGATCCTGCAAGGTGTCCAAAGCTACAAGAGAAGAACAAGCACATAGGCCCTGTACCAGTGAAAGTATGAAGAAAAGTGACATGTGGAGGAAATACAGCCAGGCCTGAGCAATGCAAAGGAGTGAGTCTCAAGATCCTCGCAGGCTCACTTCCCCAGTCACAAATAGCAAAATTAGATATTTATCTGGAGACGAGAATGTAAAATCGATGCGCAGTGCCCTGGGCATGGGATCATTCTGGTCCTGAAAAGCTTTAAAAGGTTCCTCCTCATTCAGTCCCGGTTACTTCTGCCTATCTGAACACAAACTTCTGCAGCCTCTTCCCAGGCTTCTTGTTCCTGAAACAAAGCCTTTCCCATTTAGAGCCCTCCAGGCCCCAGCCACCATAAGCTTTTCTTTGACCCGCTGGGTGCGGACGGTGTCCCCAGAGCACGCTGTCCTGCCCACCCTCCCTTTACCAGACATGGTCAACAATTAAGCTAATTAAGCTATATGCGGGATTAAGTCTATAGGGCTGGATTCACAAAGGGACTTAGGTGTTTGAAATGGGAATTAAGCTGATTATCAGCATATCGCTCTCATTATACAGTCTTTGAAACTTTCATAGCCTTGTGCTTGTGCACATTTCCTCTCGGGGAGCTCCTGTGTGCACGGGGAGGCCATGGAGTTCCCTTGATGCTGTTCCCCCAGTGAGAACTGCCCCAGGGCGAGTCCTGGGCCCGGGGGGAGCCAGCCCCCACCTCCCTCATCTGGTGCTCAGGGTATGAAAAGCTGCCTTCCCCACATCCCTGCCGTGGGCTTTGCTCGCTCGAGGTAGTAGGAAAGCCCGTTTGAACCGTCTTGTTTCACACCTTTATGTACAAAGTTGTCAAGGAACAAAAGACATTTTTGTTAGCAAAGGCTCACAGAGCTTTTCTTTCATGTGTGACAGATGCTTTCAGAATCCATTTGAGGGAATCTGCATAATTGATACACAACACCAGTGACCAAGCCTGAATGACTTAAAGTCTTTATTTTCATCTCGGGTGGTTCAGCAGCAGCCAGTGGAATTTGTAAGGCTCCATTAAGATGTTCAGGTCTTCAGGCTGTCTGGCGATGGGGACCATGTGAATACCTGAGGACAAATAGCCTAGGTTTCATTAGCAAGATAAAATCCGCGGGGTGAAACATGGGAAATCAAATGCAATAAGGAGGTGATTGTGAGCCGGTTATGCATAGTGTCAGCGACAGCAGGCTGAAGAATAATAAAAGGAGGGAAAATGATGAGCTCTAAACGGCAACAGTTGCCCTACGAGCCTTGACTGCTGCAAGACATTTCCTTCTCTCTGTCAGCCCCAGCAAGGGTTGGCAAGCTTTTTTAATAAAAAGCCAACATGGAAATTTTTTTGACAACGTACACGGTTCAAAGTGTTGTTTCTGTCAGTAGCATGTTGTATTACCAATCCCTCTTCAGAGCTTCATCTTCATCCAGGCTCAGGCTCTTCCCAAAGTGAGGAGAATTCAGGTGGATTAGTTTCCTCTCATTAAACAGCAAGTGAATTGCCCAGGCTGTGAGCTTGGGGATTCTGGTCAAGGCTTTTGAAGGGCTCTAAGTTTCCCAAGGATCTGATACTGGTAAACACTACAGGTTTCATCTTTTGCAGATTGTTACTTTGCTCATAAATGGTCCTCTCTGTCATTCTCTGATTTTTCTCATTTCCTAAACCCTGTGGATCACTACAGTGACCGTGCCTTGGTTTCAGGCTATGTGGGATTGCCGCCTTATGGGCTTGTGGAGGCATGCTTGGGGTCTGCAGCAGGGCCTGGCCTTCCAGAAGGTCCCCATAGAAAAGACATCAGCAATATTCAGGAGGACCGAGTTTTCTGAAAATAACACATCCAGAGTCACACAACACTCACTTCCAGTAAGATGGTGAGAGTCATATTACCCTTCATATCACCTTCAGCTCCCTGAGTCACCACTAATCGTTGGATGAGTTGCTTGGTCTCTCTGTGTCACCATGTTCCATTTAAATCGGCAAAGTGTAGTATTTCTTCACCTGCCAGGAGCGTCGGCTTTGCACTGATGACTTCATGTTCTAAAATAGTGATCAATATAGGCACTTAGTTTCTCCCACCTTCCTGGTGTCCCTGCGTGAATGGCTTGAGATGGGCTGCAAGACCACCTGGGCTGGATCCAGCACAGCAGGTCCCAAGTTCTTGAACGCCTTGTGGCAGCGCAACAATCGTACCTGTTCTCCTTCAAGTATTTGCGTGGTGAGCAGTGCCCATCTGGAAGACAATGTTTGTTCCCTTTCCCACTCTAGTTTCAATATGCTTTCAAAACGTAGCCATAGATACTCTTCTGTTTCAGCTTTCTGTGTAATTACAGAGCAAAGAAGCATGTCTTACAGTGGGACTGCACTTTGGGGGGGGGGGGGAAGCTTGGTGAAGTACGGAAATCACATTAAAAATGATCATATCAGTAACCATGAATAAATAGCACTATTTAACCTAGCACTATAATAGCTATAAAGCGTTTAAAGACACATTGTTTTCTTTGTTTTCTTGCCCATTCACGATTCTTGTGTTCAGAAAGTTGGGACAACATGTGGCCCTAAAGATGTTTCGGTCCTTTTGTCTCCTCCCCTAACATTTTGATTAATATACCTATTTCTATTCTTTTACTAGATTACATATTGGCTTCATCTTTGTGCTTTTTCTTGTTCATTACTGGTGCCTTAAGACATAGTAGTAAGATTTTTTTATAGATCTTGTATCACAACAGTTTATAATTCTACCTGCATTTTAACAGGACAATTAGAATTTACTATTAGCAAGCCTTAGAGTTCAAAAACACTGTTGAAACATGAAGGAACTAAAAAATGGAAGTGACACTGCTTATAATTTTCACAAGGTCACATTTAGAGTCACTACCATTGTGTACAGTATACAGGAAGATGTGTTACTTTGGCTAGGAAACACTGGACCTGTGTAATTCAGTGTTCAGATCTGCTCCAATATTAGTCTAGGTCCTTGTATTAACAAAAAAAATTCACTGTGATTAAATGGAATTAGCGGATGATACAGTACTTAACGCAGAGGTAATAATATGACTTCCCTCATTAGTGCAGGACTGCTATAGCTTTTTAATTGATTTTAATCGGCATTTGATTAGAAAATGTGAATCCCCTGTGGCTAATTCATATTTTACACTATTCCAAGGTAGACTATTATTTCTTTTCTACAAGCGGCATCCCAGTTTCAGGATAGGAAAAATATGAAATCTTGCCTTTGACTTGTGACCTTTGAGAGTCTCGTGTATAGAGCTTGTACGTCATAGACTTGGGCTGTTTCTCAGCTCTAAGCCTCTAAAGGTCACCATCACCTGTCTTAGTAAAGAATCCCTTTTTCTATCTCAGCTTTTACTTGGAGTGGAGTTTCCTAGTGCCGAAGTACCTCACGGACAGTTGTACTTATACAGCATGTATCCAAGCATTTCTTGGGGAAATAATGCAAGGACTCTGTGTTCAGAATTTGTGGTAGAATGTGAACAAAAGTTTTATCATTTATGAAAGGCTGAGAATACCTCTGAGTCCATATATTGAAAGGGTGGTGAAAGGTTCTCAAATGAAATGCCATATTGTTTCAGCTCCAGAAAAAATGTCTTGAAATAAAGAGGGAGAATATCTTACTCTTTAAATGAATAACACCAAGAAATCCCTGTGCTAGCATGATATGAAGGGTTTATTGCATTCTGAATTTTCAGTTGTGCTGTATTAAACCATATTAATATTTGGTTTTTCTAGGGCCGTCAAAAATCATCGGTAATGATGAATTTTTCATTTACACTAGTGCCAAATGATCAGCCTTAGTGCTCCAAGGTCAGTCAATCATCCCACTCCGGTGGAACAGTCCTGCCTTTAAGGCAAATGAAATTTTTTTTCTCTCTATCTCAAGTACAGTTAACTTACAGGACAACCTCACTAATGGCTCATCCTGTGTGCTATGGCTGTTGCCCTGTGATCCATCAACACACCTAAAATGAAAAGTGATTTCCCTGGAGACAAGAGGCAGAGCTGCTCATGGCTCTTTTGTGTACCTGAATGCAGATTCTCTAATAACCAGTCGGCTCAAGCAAAGCCCCTCTATCCAGTCGTGCTGTGGCTTGCAAAGAAGGGGGGAAAAAAAGGATGAGTCTGATCCAAACCTGAGCATAGCTTTATGGAGACGTGATTTCAATGGGCTTCAGAACTGCAATTTCATGGAGTCAAATAAAGACAACTGGACTGTGAAGTAAGCTATTCAGATAAAAAGTTGGCAGCCAGCCTTTCTCGCCCCTATCCCAAGCTCAGATGGCTGGCTACATCTTACTATAGGTGGTTTTTAGCACTTTGTCGTGGTTTTCATCTTAAAGCATTCAAAATAGTCATCATCCCCACCACTGGAACAACATGAGCTCACACTGAAGCAAAATAGCATTTAAATAAAGTCACCTCCAAAAACATTAATCATAATAGCCCATTTTGTAATGGAAATCTGCAGGATTATTGCCTGAATTGTGGTTTTGCTGCGAGCTTGATGTATGGTATAGATTCCTTACAATAATTTGCCTCAGTGCAGCAAGGGAGAAGGCAGGCGTGGCTGGCCTCAAACTCTTTGCTTACAATGTCACTTCCAAACAAAAGCATCTCAGCCTTTGGTTTCTAGCTTTGTTTGGCACAGAAGTGTAACTGCAGGGATTTTTCAGTGACATTCACTCATTTTATCTTCCTTTTAATATTGCTGTTCTGAAATTGGTCGTATGTTGAAACTTGAGTAATTATGTCTGTCTGCATGGTGAATTCAGCCTTGCAAGATGCCTTTCTTTGCTCCGTGTCGTTTTTTTATTGCTTGTGTTCTGAAGCCTTTGAATTTAGTTCAAACTTTAAAGCTGAAAGCTGTGGATTTCTGAAAGGTAAAAATGGACAAACAAAAACTCCTCCAAAGCTCACTAAATCAACATATTTGTTTGCAAACCAGCACCAACAAAGAGGTTGCCAAAGAGACCTGCTTTTTTCTGCTTCATATTCTTGCCTTGTGCTGTGTGCCAGTCCTGCTTTTCCCCTTTTAATTTCTTTTTTAATAGTGTGTCTTTGTTTCCTCTTTTCCACCTGCTATTGCCCTTTTCTGCCTTCTGTCTTTCCCTAAGACTCTCATACTTCCTTCAAGTTTCTCTTCCAAGGCACCTTTCATTCTGAAGATAGTGTTTGTTGAGAGAACGTTGTCCAGTAAAATATCAGCAGACCTGGGTTCTTATCTGCCCTGTAATGGTGGAAATCAGGCGTCCTGCACAGTGAGCAGGATTTACCAGAAGCTGTATTCTTTTTCAACTAGCATTTTACTTTTGTACTAGCCCATTTAAGCTGGCAGGAATAATTCGAGTGTAAGGCATGACGCAAAGTGTAGTTGGATTTCAGGCTGATTTATTGAGGGAAATACCGTAAATCCACTCCAACAGGTTGGTTGTTTTGGCTTTTCACAGAGAGAGCATGTGACAGACACCCCTTTGTGTCCATCTCTGCGATGCTTCCATGAGCCGAGATGTCCAAATCTGAGTTGAATGTAACCTGCAGTTGGCAGTTGTTGGTGCCTGGACAGGCGGTCTTCGTTTTGCATCTCAATTAATTAATGGTTGCGTGTGGAGAGCGTTAGGCATTTGAAAACACTCTAGCAATGGTCTAAATGTACTCTTACTAGGGCCAGGGGTAAAACCGCTGTTGACCTCACTGGAAAGAAGTTTGACAAATGCCAAGTGGTTTTGAAAATCCCACTTGAGTGTTGTACAGTTGTCCTGCTCTTCTGGAGCCTTGACGAATAAGGATACTTAAGAGCAGAACTTAAGGGCCGTTTCCAGGCACCTCCGCGGTGACGGCGGCTGCTTTTGCCAAAGGCGAGTTGGAGAGTGAGCATTATACAGGGGTTGCACTAAATAACCTACCCCTGTTCATGTTCAGATTCTACTTGCACACGAGACATTTAAGACTTACTTTTAAATGTGCTTATAAATGTAGTTTTGCAATACGCATGTCGAAGGCGAAGTTAGAACCACACATGAGGAGCATGTTGTTCTGCATCGCAGACAAACAGGCACGAGAAGCATATGGGAAGTTGGATAAAAAGGCAGTGACTGAATCTGCTCTTGTGACAAACTTGTAAAGTGGTTGTTCTCCACACTTCTTAAAAGATGATAATCTCTTACTAGCCCAAAGTGGAAAAAGGCATTATGTTTGTATACAATAAAATGTGTTTGTCTTTGAAAAAATCTAGTTATAGGCATTGTCAAGAGCAGCTGTTCAGCCCACTGTCTAACTGCTACCTGCCAGTTTTCTCTTTATGCTTCTATTAACTGGGGCTTTGGGATTCCCAGTTTATTCTAATTCATTCTTAATGATAGTAACCAAAGTCTCTTGTGTCAGTACTTGTGAGTTACGCTGAAGCACCGAAGTCAGAATCATAGAATTGTCTAGGTTGGAAGGGACCTTTAAGATCATCTAGTCCAACCATCAACCTAATTCTAATTAAAAACAAAGCCAAAAAAAACCCCCAGGACATCACTAAACCATGTCTCCAAGCACTATGTCAACCCATCTTTTGAATACCTCCAGGGATGGTGCCTCAACCACTTCCCTGGGCAGCCCATTCCAATGCTTAATAACCCTTTCCGTGTAAAAATTCTCCCTAATATCCAATCTGAACCTCCCCTGGTGCAACTTGAGGCCATTTCCTCTTGTCCTACCACCTGTGACTTGGGAGAAGAGACCAACCCCCCCACACACACACTCTCCTTCCTACAACTTCTTATGGAGAGGGAATTTTTTTCTTTTTCTTTTTTTTTTTTTATATTTATGGATGACTTTTGTAGTTGTATGTTCTGAGTATTAGAATCAAGACTGATTTCAGAACAGAATGTGTCAGTAAAAATAAAGTTGTGCAATCTGCACTGTTTCAAAGGACTTTAACTCTCTCCGTCTATCCATAATTTCTCGGTCTCGAGGATATTCCTTGAGTTTTTTCGGTAAGGGCTAACTAGAGGTTACTCTCACTTTTACTGAAGCAAACCTGTGTATTTCTGAGATGGCTATTTGTGATTTTGTTAAAGTTGGTGTTATCTCAGAGATGTTTAGTGGAGTTAGAGAAGTGCTTGCTTTTGTAATGCGCATTTTTAAGCAAGTTAGTTGTCCTCCCTTCATTATCTCTCAAATTGTCTATACTCACACTGACTTGGCTTTAGAGCCACCCCTGGGAAGACTCTGAGCAAGTTCAGTATGCTCAGGGCAGGCATAACAAGTTCATGTGGGTCAGGAAAAACACTATTTGTGAAATACCATTTTCCATTATGTGTCTCAGTAGCTAGGGCTGGTGCCCGTTCTGTGTGTGAGGGGGTCAAGGTGAGTGTGGATTCATGATATTTAGTTGATTCATTTCAACAAACTTGGCTGCATTTCCTCCACGCAGGCAGCAAGTCAAAGAAAGACATATTTAGCAAGAGGCATCCTCCTTAAATTAAAATTAAAAATGCAAAAAGAGCTAAAACTTTGATTAAGGGGGGAGAAATAATCCTTTATTGTCCCAATGAGGCTGAAGAATGAAAGAAATGGAGGCTCAGTATGGATGAGTTTATAACAAGATCTAGTGCCTTGCCATATTCTTAGAGCTGTTCAAGGGTGTTGAAGGGCAAAATGTAGTCTTGGGTCATATCATGATATTACTAGGTTAAATATGCATTAGTGTCCAAGGGAATTGTGCTGTTTCTGCCAGGATTGAATTGAATACCTCATGGTGGTTTGTTTTTTTTTTTTTCATTGCTCAGATGTACAGATAAATGCAAGAACTGAAGACTGTCAGAAAATTTACAGTAAAATTATCAGTGAGTATCAAGACTACAAAACTTCTCCTGTTCTGATCATATTACCCTCGAGCAGCTGGGTAAGTTATAAAAGAAAACAAATGTCTACTGTGGCAAAATGACTGCTCTAATTTCTACTTTCATCTAGTGATAGATATTTGAAAATTATTGTATATTCCTAAGATGTGGGGGAAAAACCACTTCAGTTAACCCTGAAAGAAGAGAAAAAAACATAGATGAAAACACAGTGGACTCAAACAGAGAAATTAAATTGATGTCCTGGAAAATAAACAGAGATCAGGGAATCCTCTCACTGATGGGTGCCCAGAAAGCACAGATGCATAAAGTGCTCAAATATTCCTTTACCCCCTCCACCTTTTTTTTTTTTAACCTGAATTTTAAAAGTGCTCTGTATGAGATTACAGTATGAGATTCTCAGTATAGAGAAAAGAAAAATAGAAGCACCATAAAAATACAGAAAGAAAATGGGGAGTCTGCTGAGGACAGGTGACCTAATTTATGGCTTTATGTCTCAAGTCTCACCAGAATGTCCAAGGATAACATCAGCTCACTCGCTCACAATTACTAATTATGAGAAAGCTTGTCAGGGAGACCTGAAATCTTTTTATAAGACCAAGTAATATAACTGTGGGGAAAAGGAAAAGATCTGGAGTTAATAAGACCTTCTACAAGTTCATTAAAAATACATATTTTGGACTGTTGAGAGATGCATGTCTTCCTGACAAGACCATGCTGGTTACCACGTGAACCTTCCTAACTACTATTAATATATGCACAGTAGCTTTGGATGATTTATTTATTTTTTTCATGTTCTAAGATGCAGGGTGTTGAATGGACCTGACTTCCAGAAGGTGGGGACCAGGTCATTTTGGGGAACATGTTAAACTTTGGTTGAGGCAATTTGAAGTGGGTTTGTCAGAGTCAATGGAATTAGGTCAGTGTATGTTTGTTGAGAAGCTGACGAATACACAAATGAAGGGGAGAAAAAAGGGAAAGGTGCAATGAGTGAAAATGAGTAGTTACGTAATTAGAAGAAACAATTAGCTGAGGGGAGAGAGAAGACAAGGCAATGTGTACTTTTCAACAAAAAAAACTAAACTCCAAATCAACGCTGAAAAAAACCAAATGGCAAGGTCATTGGATTGACAATGAATAATAGGCCAGCTAAGAAAGGCAATTGTGTGTTTCCATTCTTAAGAAAGCCATTTCTTCTGGCAACCAACCATCCCAACCAGAGAGTGGAGTCTTATTATACTAGGAAATGAGTTGTTCTGCTGACTTCACGCGCGCCGTGAAATGGCTGCAGAACTCCTACAACAAAGTTCTTTTAAAACAAGTAGCAAATTGCAGATGAGATTCATTAATACGCCTCACAGCATTCAGCTGTGTTAATACTGGCAGAATGCACACAACATATGGAGTTTAGGTATAGATTTAAACATTTTCAATTTGACTCTCAAATTAGATGGTTTATGTTAATGTTGGACAAATATTATCTGAAAGGACGCAAACACAGTAGTTATCAAAATAAAGTACCAACCAGAAAGATTGATGTAGCCTGTCCAGTTCTAGCTGATTTATGTACTGAACTTTATCAGGATCCCCCGTGCTGGTTTCTCACTTGTGTGAAGTGATTGCAGTGTGTGATGGCAGCAAAAGTCCCAAAGATCTGATTGCAAAGATTAGTAAAAGGCTCTGTATTATTAAACTACTGTTATTCTTCTTTCTTTTTCCACAAACTCAGAGGAAATATAGTTTGAGATCTAATAAGAAACAACACTTAAAACTTCTGTTTGCCTTTGCTGGGAGGTTACAGGATATGCCATAACTCTGGTGTATCAGGTGAACGTGAGGCAATCCACCCAGTAACACAGAACGCCTGCTGAGAGAGCTAACAATAGGCCATTCACTAAAAAAGCACCAGTAATTAATACTAGAGTTACACAGGGCTATAGGCTAGTTAGAGGCCTGGCGTAAATGAGGATAGCTCTAATGGTGCCCTAATTTACACCCACCTTATATTGCATTTAAAGCTATTTACAGTGTAAGCATTAGTTTTTATAATTTGTCCTGTCAAAGGAAAGATTCTCTTCTATTTTGTAACACGCAAGTGCTGGTTTCAGCATTTGCCACAGAAGAACAGTCAGGTCAGCTTTTCTGGTTGGAAACACTTGTTCTGTTGAAAGTAATTGCAGTTTTCGTGATGAAATGTTGTTGGTATTATATTAAATGTATTCCTATACTCTTGTATTGAGCAACGGTGTAGTTAAGGATATACCAGGGATTTCCACTGTAAAAATCAACCACCTATTCTGAAGATTTTAATATAGCTGTAAAAGCTGATTATACGTTGGAGTGTGAGCGTAAAGATCTTGGAGAAAGAGCTCTTTAGCACACATAAAAGATATCTCTATATAATGGCTTATAAGCATCTTCACTCAAAACCTGACAATATTGAAGGGAGATGATGAAGAACTACTCAAAAATCCATTTAACTGATAAGCTGAATGCTCCTAATAACTGAATTTCAGGCATCACAGTGAAATAAGTGAAAACAGTCTGTAGCGAGAGCCTCAGCCATCAGCAATCCTGCCCTTTCAGGACAGTTTCTACATAAAGTGTGTTTTTTACAGCTCATTTAATATTGATAATGTCGGCCCTTTAGGTGCCCACAATTGACACCTGCTGCCTGTCTTTCGGTGCCAGGGACTGAGCCTCCTGGGCAGCAGATCCCATCGGTCACCGAGAGATTGTTCCTCAAAATGGCACAACTCAATTTAATTCCTGGGTAGGAGCTGCAGCTGCTGCCTGTTGGACAAGCGTGTGACCAGAGGGATGTGATGCTGAGGGTCTGTCTGTGCCTGTGGAGAGATCAGACCTGAGCTTGCTGTGCTGCATCGAAAGACAGAGGTGCTGGTGGCTGGAGTGGGCAAGTTCAGGCCTGAACATGGGTGCTGGTGGGGCACTGCTATGAAGTTAGTAACACCTGCTGGGAGAATGGGCTGAGCCATTGCCACCCACCCAAGGGCAATGCAGTTAAACCAAGGAACCACCAGAGAACTTCAGCAGGAGTTACTTTTCTGCCTTGAGCTTTCACTAACTCAGGGGTGTCTGTGTTGCGTTGCACCTCATGCAGGAAAGATGTCCTAAATCCTACAGCACCCCAGATTATACACCAGGGTTGCTTTCATCTCTTTGCAGTCACCTCTGATTTTCTCCCAGGACATTCACTGGCCATTAAACACGGGAGCTCACGAGACTTGGAGGATATGAGCAAAACTTGGTACAAGAGGTTTCTAGGAAGATGGCTATAGGATACACAACTAAAGCTTTGGTATTTGGGAGTGTAAGCATCCTACAGTGACATATAGGGAAGAGATGTAGCTTGCATCATGCAACAATTCACTATTTTTCTAATATTAGAGGTATCAGACAGGACACTCCTGCCTGGACCTTGTTACTTTAACCCTGGAGCTGGGGCTGCTATGTAGATAGTAGGGCTCATGAGCAAACGCATAGCAGTCCCAACCAGAAATGATGATTCAGAAGGGCTATCTTTCTTCCAAATAAAGAAAATTAAGAGGAGAGCACTCAAATGGAAGAAAAATTAAATAGAAACTGCAAGTTGTGTAAGAAGAGCTTTTTAGAAAGCTACAGAGAAGTAAGGTTACAATTTTAGATTCAAGGTTTTATTGGTTTTGCAGTGAAGACAGCAGAGATAAGTGTGTACGAGAATTCAGTGTATTTAAGCTTATCAGAAAGAGGAGAGGGAAGAATTGTTTAATGGATAGTGTCTTCATGGAGGGGGAAAACCATCTAGTAAAGATTTCTACAAACCAGTAAAGAGGGACATAATGAAAACCCATTGCTGGAAGCTAATGGTAGACAAATTTAAAAATGAAAAGAAGCATGCATTTTTTGCAAATGGGAGCATTTCTCACCACTGAGAAACTTTGCTGAGGACATTGGTGTTTGTGTCTTCAGATCAAGAGTTTCTTAAAGATGTGCTGCATTCAAGGGCAAAGTTTCGATGTAAGTCAGACCTAACTGGTGATTGCTAGGCCAGGTACAAGGCAGGAACTACAAGTAGGTGGAGAGAGTGCACTAAGTGCAAAATGAGATTAATTGCACCTTTAGAACGGACACAGGGAGTGTGGGGGTGTGTGTGACCCCATGAGTCCCATGGGTTCCAGCTTCCTCGGGAGCTGTGAAGGACTTTCCTTCTAACCGCACCAGTGGGAAACTCTACTGAGTTTCTCCAGACTGGAAATTGCTCTTTGCCTGTCACACAGCAACCTCATTGCTCTTGAGCGCATCCTTCAGAGATTTTTGGCTGTAGTTCATTCAGTAACTAAAATTTTCTGCTTACCATTTCAGTTTCAGAACATGAACAGAAAACCAAACAGAGGGTGCAGATGGGAACAGCAGCTGAACGGGGCAGGGTGAACCTCAAGTGAGTGACAGTTCCTAAGCAAAATGCTCTACATTTCTTAAACTCTTGGATTTTTGCTATTCTGGCACAGCCTGTCTAGAAATAACACTGCCTGGGCTGAGCTCTCCTTGGAGCAGTTGGTTTTGCTGAAGAAAAGGAGCAGTTTTGAGTAAGGGCCAGTGTGCTTGCACGGTGGCCCTTTCCAGAACCAGCTAGTTGGTGTGGTCTGAGTTCAGAGACGTTGTGTGTGAACCCAGAGCATTCCTGTAACCTGTGAGATCAGAGGCCAGGTTTAAATGGGCCATAACTGGGGTTTGTTTTCAAAATTAGGGGCTCTGGCCACAAGGCTGAGCTCTGTGCTCACCTGAGTTTGAAACTGCCTGTTACTCTCAAGTCCTACATCAGCTGCTTCTTGGTTCTGCCTCTTTAGGGCTGGCCCTCAGGGCTTAATTTGCATATGTTGTTGAAATCATTATGCATGTAAATTAGGCATGCTCTTTTAACTTCATCTCATATCTGACTACCCCATTAAAGAGATTTAGGGGCACCTCCGGTCAGTGAAGGTGACTTAAAACTAAGTTGTTTCCCATGGTGTGAGTACACTTTGTCTGTTTCAGCTGGGTCCTGACCAGCAGAAACATCTTAAACCATTCCAGGTTTATTCTCAGCTCATGTCTGATGGCTCCCTTAGGGCCATTATATTTATATACATGTAGATATGAGTTTATATATAAATATGGATTTTTAAGCTAAGTTCACTTAGATAAAATAAAGCATTTCAAATATTTAGAAGAGAAGGGAAAGGACAAGTTTCTTTCTTGTGAGGAGAACCGAGTCTTCCTTGAAGACTGAGCACTTTGATAATTTTCTGCAGCAGTTATCTTCAACGCCAGATTTTTTGCAGAATATGATTGAATTAGAGCCTGAGGGTACAAATTCCATTTCAGGAGTGTATTGGAAGGATTCTGCCAGCAGAGAGACGGGACCTGCCATGTAAGAACTTGGGAAGAGAAAGGGTAAGGTCGGAAGAAGGGGAGGCATCGTGGTGTTCATGACTGGAGATGGAGCAGCAAACGGAAAGCCTTGGCCAAAGCCTCCTTTGAAGCCTGCAGCAGAGCCAGGCTGGGGCCAGAGCAGCCCCAGTGTGGATGAGGGAGGCTGCAGGCAGTGAGGCACTTATCTCCCCCAGTGGGAAAGTGCACTCTGTACAGGCTGAGGGTAAGTGGATTTTTCTGATCCTAACCCGGTAATTCAGCAAAGTTCTTTCCTGTCCCAGCATATTTTTTTTAAATATGACTTTATTTTTTTCCTAGCTATGGGATTTGAACATTGGCAGTAAGTGCAAACGAGCATTTTCTTCTATGTGGTTGAAGATGACCCAAACAAAAACAGAGGAGGTGATGTTATGTATATGCTTAACTTAATCCAGCACTAAACTTTAGCTACTTTCATTGCGCTTTTTTTGTTTGTTTTTAATCACCGTGTCCCTTGTGTTACTAGCTGACAGCATTTTAGTTTATCAAGAACATTCACTTAATTCATTCTCAGTTGCTACAGTGCGTACCTCTGACGGTGTAAGAACAAGTTACAAACAGCATCATCGATAGCGAGTGGCCCATCTCCTCACACCCCGAGCAGCAAATTTAAACCTTGTGAAGGACCTGGAGCAAATTCAGGAAAAGGTAAACATCTGCTTGCTTGGAATTGCCTATAGATCCCAGGGGCGGTGGCACCCTGCAGCACAGTGCAGTGCTCCAGGGCAAACCTTACACACTGTGTTAATACAGAGGCAGTAAGAAAATAAGATGCTGGTTTCTCTTTAAAGCAGTGTAAGCACCTTGCTTTAGGGACATGCATTGTGGGGAACTGCCAATTCAGGTCTTGGCCTTGCAGGCCGGTTCTTCGGGCCTCTGACTGTCAACTCAAGTAAGCCTGCTGGTTTGGACGGTACGAGCAAACCTGAGCTGAGCAAAAGCTGAGCTGAGCTCTGCTGAGCAAAATGTGGAGGAGAATGAACAAGTATTAACCTTTCTCTCAGGGTTCAAAGCGCAATCAAAATGCCCTTCCACCAAAAGTAACGGAATGAGATTAATTTTACATGCTACAGCTATGATTGTCCAAGTGTTATGGGGAAGGCAGGATAAATTCAGGCGGACAAGGTTTCATTAATTGAGGGAATTTCCAGGCTAATTTACAGGTGTTCAGGGACCTGACCTATTTCAATTTGAATAATAGCTGATGACAGAGTTCGATATGCACCAACCTTCTATTTAAACAGAGGGAAGAGAATTGTTTGGGGTTGGGGCTTCTTAATTAGTATTCCACAACTATGGCATTGTTTTGCTACGCCCAGCTAGCACTTATTTCCTTGTGAGATTAAAACTTAAAAGAAAATCAGTGCATTTAATTTTGCTCTTTGTAAAAGATAAGAAGTCAAAAAAGCAAAACAGAAAACTTGTGATGAATCTGGTTGCTGATTTAAGTTTTAATCTGAATTAAGGGAAAAAAAACATTAAAACTTTAAGATACTCTCTAGGCTCTTCCCTTGACAATTAGACTCTATTTTTGAGTTTCATTTGGTTAATGGACAACTATCTTGGCCATTAACTTTATCTAAAGTGGATGCTAGTTAATGCTAAATTACAGTTCCTAAGGTGCTATGTATTACACCTACCTGAGTACCAACAGTCACCCACCATTCATTGTATAGTAAGAGGGAAACAATGAAGGAGAGGGTGACAAGAAGCCAGGGAAGACAATTTCCCATCAGCTCTGGTCTTCCAGTTATTCACTGTAACTTGAAGTTAGTTGCTGAGTTTTAAAATTTCATCTATAACTTCTAAATATAGGGGTTTTAGCCTCTTTAGAAAGAAATAATCTCAAGCCCTCTGGGGAATCAGTTAATATTTAATGCTATTGTACTCTGACGCCAAAATTTCAGGAGTAGGTAACCAAGAAATAGCTCACAAATACCTTGAAGCACAATGCGGTGTGGAATATGCACCTCCTATAGTGGGTTAATTCAGCTGTTTTCAATGTCACTTTTCAGTTAATACAAAACACTGTGCTTGCCTAAGGTAACAGTGGCATTGAGCAGCTCCCTCCTGGTAACTGTTCTTTGTATTTCATTATAGTCCCAAGTTGCCAACAAAGATAGTTCTTCTGGTCTTGCATGCTGTGCAAATACTCAGAAGAGGAAAGACCCCATCTCTGGGATGTTTTCAGTCTCCTAGATGTAATGGAAAGGTAATCCACTGACTCCGTAGATCTCCGTAATAAGCTTTAAGTAGGGGGAGATGCTTTAACTGTGTAGTCTCTCATTTAAAATCAGGCATAACCTTTAGTATGGTTCTGCCTGGCAGAGCCATCTAGCCATTAATCATTTAGATTCCCTGCTGACTGTTTTCCATCCATTTCCATCTCTCTGCTCTGGCTTCTCCTGGCTGTAAGGGGAATACAGTATTTCTCACTGTTTGGCCCAAAATCTTGGCATAAATCTTCCTCAGAGTATGGGAGTCAGCATATACCAACTTTAGAAGTAAACTTGTGCTAATGGCAATCTTGCTGCTTACAATCAGAGTACTAATAAAAGAGACAGCCCCACATGTTGCATTCAGATTAATGACAGGTATCTGCTATGCAAAACAATGCAAATTCGTTCCCGAGAATAACTTCTCTGGACCATAATTTAAGAAACTGTTAAGCATAGACAGTTCCTGTGAGTGGTGTTTCTCCATCTCCTGCCAAAACATGCACATTCCATGCCCAGTTGTCACATACTGCATCACAGACAGTATCTATGGATATAACTGGGCAATACCGTTTCTGTGATGCTGCCTGGATCCCACCGTTCTTTCCAAGGTACATAATCTTGGCATTTGTGAAATATTAACTTTATAAAGAATAGTGACTTCTTTTTGTTCAAGAAATAGAGTTGAGCTCTTCCGTGTAATTTTTATTACGGTGAAGTGTTAACACGGTGAAGTGTTCATTCTCATAAAGGCTAATAATCTTATTTAGTTCCTTGTCTCCACTGTGAAGTAAATTTGCAGCTTCTTTAATCTTTTCAGGATAAGCAGGCCAGCCAGTGGCTAAATAATTACTGACAGCTGTTAGGTACTGTCTGTCCTATTAGATGTGTTAATCAAATTTTCTAACTGCTTAGAAACTTCAACATTAGCAGAACAAGGCAGTTTGGTCTTTGTTTCACTGGATTTATCAAAAACTCTGTACTCAGCACATTTTTTCCTATGTAGTTTCCCAGAAATAACTTAAAATCTTGATGCTTCTCTTTCTTACACAGTCATAGAAAAAACTAGGTTGGAAGGGACCTCGTCTGCTCCAACCTTCTGTGGAAAGCAGGGCCTTAGGGACATGAGCTCTCAGCTTTCCTTCTGATGTTGCAGGTACACACGGAGAATCTGGAGGGAGCGATCTCCACGCAAAATAAGGGTGGACTGAAGAGTTAAGCAAGTTCAATAAACTGAGACAACAGCAGCAAAGGGATCCACAATATTTACATGTGCTCGGTGAGTCCAGTTGCCACATTCTGCCATTCGTACTGAGGCACCGATAGCTTTGCAAGCTGACACAAAAGCTCTTTTCTCTGTAGTGGTTATGGCCAAATTAACATCCAGATGAAAGAGTTCTATGAACTGGACATTCATTTTGGGAGCTCATGCTTAAACCTTTAGTCCTAGTGTAAGCACATGTTGCAGTATGGTCTCTTTGAATTGGTCTCCACATCCATTTATGCACTTTATGAAAGTGAGTGTTGTTTACCTGGACTTTAGCAAGGCCTTTGATACAGTCTCGCACAGTATCCTCTTGGAGAAACTGGTTGCCCATGGCTTGGATGGGAATACCCTCTGCTGGGTTAAAAACTGGCTGGAGGGCCAGGCCCAGAGAGTGGTGGTGAATGGAGTTAAATCCACTTGGCATCCAGTCACAAGTGGTGTTCCACAGGGCTTGGTACTGGGGCCAGTTCTCTTTAACATCTTTATCAATGATCTGGACGAGGGGATTGAGTGCACCCTCAGTAAGTTCACAGACAACACTAAGTTGGGTGGCAGTGTCGAACTGCTGGAGGGTAGAAAGCTCTGCAGAGAGATCTGGACAGGTTGGATCGATGGGCAGAGACCAAGGGGATGAGGTTCAATAAGGCCAAGTGCAGGGTCCTCCACTTGGGTCACAACAACCCCAGGCAGCGCTACAGGCTTGGGGCAGAGTGGCTGGAGCTGCCTGGCAGAAAAGGACTTGGGGGTGCTGGTCAACAGCAGGCTGAACATGAGCCAGTAGTGTGCCCAGGTGGCCAAGAAGGCCAACAGCATCCTGGCCTGTATCAGGAACAGTGTGATGAGTAGGACCCGAGAGGTGATCGTCCCCCTGTACTCGGCACTGGTGAGGCCCCACCTCAAGTACTGTGTGCAGTTTTGGGCTCCCTACCATAAAAAAGACATCGAGGTGCTGGAACGGATCCAGAGAAGAGCAACAAAGATGGTGAGGGGTCTGGAGAACAAGTCTTATGAGGAGAGACTGAGGGAGCTGGAGTTATTGAGCCTGGAGAAAAGGAGGCTGAGGGGAGACCTTCTTGCTCTCTACAACTCCCTGAAAGGAGGGTGTAGGGAGGCAGAGTTGGTCTCTTCTCCCAAGTCACAGGCGACAGGACTAGAGGAAACAGCCTCAAGTTACGCCAGGGGAGGTTCAGGCTGGATATTAGGAAAAATTTTTTCACCGAAGGGGTTATCAGACATTGGAATGGGCTGCCCAGGGAGGTGGTTGAGGCACCATCCCTGAAGGTGTTCAAAAGACAGGTTGATGTGGTGCTGGGAGATATGGTTTAGTGATGGTGTTGCTTTTTGTTTGTTGTGGGTGTTTATTTTTTGTCAGAATTAGGTTGACAGTTGGACAAGATGATCTTTAAGGTCCCTTCCAACCTAGAAGATTCTGTGACTCTGCGAGTGCTAACATGGCCTGAGACTTCTGAACAAGCTGAGACATGGTCTGAGACGTGATAAGAGACTTCTGAACACACATGTATATGTGTGTGTGCAACTCGGTGTGATAACCATGAAACTTCTCAGAGCTGATCTTCATTACTGTAGCCTTCTAGGTAGCACCCTCATTAATCTTCCTCGCTCTAAAACTTCTGCTTTTGCCTTCTGTGTTCCCTTTATCTCACTGCCTATTCATCCTGACCCCCACCAGTGCTCTTGGGCTTCTGCTGGCCCCTCAGTCCCCGTGTCATCCCCAAACTCGCCTGTGGGTCCTGCAACACTGGGGTAGAACCCGGAGTGGTTCCATCCGCAAAAGGAGCGAGAATGACATATCCCTTTATTCATGCAGCATCTCCCAGAACAGTAGGTGTAAAATCAGATTTTGGATTTCGGACACAGCGGAGATTAATATTATGGGTTCTGGCCAGAAAAACGTACTCTAGGCAGATGCAGTGCTCTAATGGATTTAGTGGAAGCATGCTGTGCATATGTAGGTACATCACCAGGCCAAGTCCCTTGTGCTGTAACTACTTCTTTCAAAAGCTAATGAGACAAAAATGCTAATTTCATGACCCACCTCCTGGAGCCCTCACAGAGCTCCTTCTCCCTTAGGATTTGGGAGTGAACTGAGATTTAAAGTCAGGCTGCTGTGTAGGTGTGACGTGTTGGGCTGGGGTACGGAAGAACAAAGATAGTGCTTACAGTGGGTGGCTATGATTTATATACAGTGACAAAAATAGGTCCTCTCTGCATTTTTCCAGGTGTCCCCGGGCAGGTAGAGCAGAAGGAGCCTGGGCCCTGAGCTGTTTCTTTAGTCAGATTCCTCTGCACTTAGGGAGCTGCCCCAACAAGCCCCACAGGCCTGTTGCTCTGACAGCCCAGTGAGCTGGTGGGGTCAAAGCCTCAAACTGGTCCCTGTGCACTAATGAGCCTCCAATGGGCCAGCAAAACTGATCTTCTTTGCCCTTTGCTTGGTCCCTCATCACCATCACATCAAGTCAGTTTTTCTCAGGCCCACCAGCCTTCCTGAAATTCCCACCCCTCATATATCTGCTGCTCTGGCTTCAGGAAATGCGAGTGAATAATCCCAGAAAAACTGAGATTTCTCTGAACAATGCATCTAAACTAGTCATATTTCTCTAACAGAGATCACAAAAAGGAGTAAAACCAAAATATCTGTTTATTCCTACATCATCTCAAGGACCATTAAATGTGAAATCAGATCTCAGGGTGAAAACCTGGTCGCTGCCACTTGTTCTGCCATCACTTGTCAATTTTTAGCCATTCCTTCAGGATCTCTGTGTCTCGCTGTGTCAGTTTTGCTGTGCTTCTTGTCAGCTTCACAATAAGGAGCAAGGGGAAGAATTGGCAACCGGCACGCAGGGATCAGAGGTGGAATAAATTGAGAAGGAGTGGATGGAGAAACATGAAGGCCTTGGAGCTCAAGAGCACAGCAAACCCAAGGAATTGGAGATATATTTTAGATGTGCATTTAAAAACTGCACAAGCTCTGAGACATCAGGAATGGTTCTAAATTATAGCAAAAGGTGAAGAATCTGTGAATATTGCCAAACAGAGGTAAAAGATCAGAGATGGTCCAAAACTCATAGAATACCAAGTTGGAAGAGACCTCAAGGATCATCTGGTCCAACTTTTCTTGGCAAAAGCACAGTCTAGACAAGATGTCCATCTGAATCTTAAGTGTCCAATGTTAGAGAATCTGCTACTTCCCTGGTGAGATTTTTCCAATGGCTAATTGTTCTCACTGTGAAAAATTTTCCTCCTGTGGCCAGTCGGAATCTCCCCAGGAGTAACTTTTACCCATTACTCCTCATTTTTTCCATGTGACTCCTTGTAAAAAGGGAGTCTCCATCTTCTTTAAAGTCATTCTTTAAATACCAGGATGTGGTGATAAGGTCTCCCCTAAGCCTTCTTTTCTCAAGGCTGAACAAACCCAATTATCTCAGCCTTTCCTCATATGGCAGGCTTCCCAGTCCTTTGGTTGTCTTGGTGGCCCTTCTCTGGACCTTCTCCGTTTCTCCAGCCTGTCTGCATCTTCTTTGCGTAGCGGGGACCAAAACTGAACACATTATTCCAGGTGTGGCCTGGCAGGTGATGAGTAGAGTGGGAAACTCCAGCAAAAGGAAACCAGAAGAAGCAGAAATGATGGTAATTGAAGTGAAAAACAGATTACAAGTTCTCAGTCGGCTGTGCTGGTTAATACTAGAGCAGGAGCTGTGGGAAGCCACGAGGTTTTGTGGAATAACTGCTGTGTGTCTGTTGGATTCCAGAGACATTGGCAAAATTCTGGGAAGCAGGGAGTGAGTTTTGAGGGCATAGTTTAAGCAGGTACTAAGCTCATACTCACTACAACTGTTCTGAAAGCTCAGTAAGCAATCTGCTGCTGCAGCCCCTTCTTGTGTGGATCAGCCACTGTTATGGCATCACTTGTAATAAAAGGAGGGGTTTGGTGTATGTATTAAAAGGGGGAAAAACTTAGAAGACCTCTGACTACTCGAAAAGGAGTAGCCACACGTTTCAGAAAGAAATCTCACCCTCTTGAAAAGACAGTGGTGGTTATTCAGCGTGCTCACTGGGGAAAGAGCAGCCTTTGGGGGCAGAGGGGATTCTGTAGCCCACCATCCGACACAGCTCCGGCCACCGCACTGGAGGATTCTGGCATTGATCTCCCAACATCTGTTAGAACCAATGTATTTTTGAATGTATATCTGCTAGGGATCTTAAGATATCAAGGAAGGGAAATTATAACCCATCTGAATGGGCTGCTCTCATATCAATTTCCCTGCTGGTTAAAAAAAGAAGTATCTCATCTGAGTTGCTGCCATTCAAAGGTTTTTGTTATGCCTTTATCTGCCAGGTAATGAAGATCTTTGCTTTGAGAAGAACACACATAGCACTAAACTCACTCTTTAATAGTTCTTGAGGATATATAATGGTTGCCTGATGCTTCTCAGTGTAGGATTCTTTTCTTCCCAATTGCTTATCATTTTGCCAAACGGGAACCAGTTAGGTTGATATTCTGGTCAGGGTTATTTTCCAAGCTAAATGACTGCTTACGGCTTTTTGTGTAGGTTTTTTTTTTTTTTTTTGTAAGTTTCAGCCAAAAAGATTCAGTCATGTGCAAGAGTAAGCAGAGGGAAGCACGTCTTTTGGTTTATTTGTTTGTTTTTAATGGTTTAAAAAAAAAAAAAAAACAGTAGCCTTGATGAGCATTTGGAAAGGTGTATCTTTGTTGTGGAAATAAATTCTGTGATGTTTTGAAGTGCTCTGATACCATCTTGCCATTTAAAAAAATAAAAAAATAAATTGTTCTGCCTTCAAAGCTGGGCCTGGTTAAAGTACAGCAAACAAGGCAGTGTTTGGGGCCTTGCTGAGAGAGCAAGGCTAAAACAAAAGGTGGAGATATATATATATATAACTACCCCATGCGTATGCGCTGGCCGTTTTATGCCCCAGCTGAATCAGATGATAAACACACCCAAACATACACACCTAAAGGCTGTGACAGAAGGTGTTGCAGAGGTTAGAGGTGTGACCATTCTGGTATTCTTATTTTTTAGTGTCTCCGTTTAACCCTTTAGACGGTGTTGTTTTCATGTTGTATTTTGCACACGCTGAGCCAAACAGGTAGGCTGTATTCAGTCTCCGATCGCCAGGTAGGTTTGCAGTCTTTGAGCCGTGGCTGTACCCCTTTTGCCACCCAGCCCCCCCGATCTCGCCCGCATCCTTTCTCTGAAGGATGGCAGGGGTTCCAGTAATGCTCGCGCAGACGGTCGCTCTCTAATTGCCATCGCTCCCGTGGCACGTTGCGTTGTATCTGGGGCCTGCTCCCCATGCCAAGGGTTTTTTCCGACGTGCTGAGCACCTCTCTGCCTCGCTGAGTTCAGCTGGCGTTGACAGCTCCAAATACCTTGCAAGAGTAAGCACTTGGCATATAAGGCAAGCGAGACAATCAGCATTTTATGCATGTCAGAATGCGATCGTGCTTGTTTTAGTGCACTCTCCAGTAAGCTTCCTTGCAGAAAAACAGCTCTTGCACTTAATGAAGTCCATGCCTTTTACCAAAAGGCAGCAAGTGTAATTATAGACTGTTTATGAGCAGGCTTTTGCATGAGAGAGTTATCTTTTGCTTTAGCTATGTTCGGAGCCTATTAAATTTTAGATGACTCAAATAAGATTTTTCTTTCTCGTTCACGTAAAAATGTGCAGCACCGTCTTCATGTGGGTAATTGCCTTATGTAAAAATATGGGTTCTTCACACGTTTTAGAACAGCAAAGCGCTTTTAATGCCAGGTTGGCGTCACAGCCTGTTGTGTGTGCGTGCATTTGTATGTGCCTGCACGTATCACAGAATTTCTGTGGCAGTGAAGGGACCACGCTGACCACAGGCTGAGCATTACAGTATTTGGGGACGTGTGCCCCACTATAATGGAGGGGGTGGGAGTTGTGGTCAATCTGCTAACGGGGCTTTTGCGCGTTATCTGCTGATGAAATACGAGTGCTGCAATATTGATAGAGGAGGAGGGGAAAGGGATGACCACCTGAAGTGAAAACGTGAGGAGACCTAACTGTTCTACCCCAAATCACATAATCTGTCCTTAAGACAAGCAGATTGTGTTGGACAACACAAAAGTGTTACACTGACATCCCACATGCCATTTCCTTCCATGGAAATACTAACAGTGTTAGCAGTAGACCCTGTGATCAGTGAAAAATGTATTGAGTTTAATTCTCCTTGGCACCAGAGAATCATTTGTATTGCCCCACCATGGCAAGCCTGTGCTAGCTACCCTGGCTATCAGTAGAGAGCACTTTATCATCTTTAAGCATCATCTTCTCTGGAGAAGTGCTGCTTTTAATGATAGATTTTTGGTGATGTGAATGTAAAATACATCAGTTTCTGGTATCTTTTTAATTTTATGGATGGCACAGCTTAAAACCAGGAACATCAGATACAATAACTACTGCTGAGAGTGAATAAAAGTTGGCAGGTACGGCAGTTTAAAATAGCCCTGTTTTCACCCTAAATATAGCCTGGTTTAATTGAAATCTAGTGGTAGCTACGAGACAGCTGCTATATCAAAGACCAGTGACAGCCTGCTGAGGTTAAAAGAATACAGGCTGCCTGTGTCTCTGCTGAGATAAAGTGGCATCACAGAGAGCAGAGCAGCAGACAGATTGATGAAAAGTTAAGTTTTTAAAACACTGATTTGTAAAGCCCTTATGCAGTTTTATTTATAGTTTGTTTGTCTCTGGCCTCCTAATAAAATAGGTTTCTGCCTGGAACCAGAAACGTGATGCAGATTCTCAGTTGCTGTTAACTGCTTTCACTCAGCTGGAAAGGAAGCCACAGATACAGTAAGTCAGTCCAGTGTCCCCACTGAAATTCTGCCAGTCTAGCAACAATAATGCTAGAACCTCAACTTTTTCCATGAGAGAGTTTCTTACAAATGGGTATTTCAGCTCTGTGAGGGCAGCTTAAAACCACCGCGTGGCTTAGGGGAGAGCGTTCAGTCCATTAGGACCCAACCCAATGCTTGCATCTGATAAACTAAGGGATCTGACATAGTGCTGTTGTTAGTACCCCACTCTAACAGGACCACATACAGATTGTCACAGGTGAAAAGTGGACATTTCTCGTTATCCTGCTACTTTCAATACTCTCTAATGAACAAGTACTGCTTTTAATTTCCATGCTTTTTGGTTATTATTATTTTTTCAGCCTCATACAGTCTAACCCCACGCTCTCAGACTCATCATCCCTGGTAGCCATTCTTTTTACTTTCTAGTACTTAATTAATATTTGCCATGTTCTTACTCGGGTAAGTCCGTACTTTCTCATTATATGAAATTAAAAGTAGATGAGCTTAGTTCCCAACTAAAAGAAGCTTTAGAGAGATATAGGGCACCTTCATATCTGGATTTATTTTCTTTTGATTTGATTCTCAGGAGGGCCCTTAAGACCTTGTATTAACCCTATCAATCAAATGAATTGATGAATCACGGAGTCAGAGCCATGGCTACAAGCAGCCCTGCGTAGCAAGTTCTGAGGTGAGTTCCTGACTTGCTTGATTATTGCACACAAACAAAACCTCTTTGTGGCTGTGGGTCACTGCTGAGTGAATACGAAATAAGGCAAGTGGAAGCTTATCCACATCAGTTTTTAGGAAGATGTGACTTCAGTTCCTCTTCTGAGCCTCATGCTCCCTGGAGTGGCAGGATCAGGAGGAGCATTAGAAAGGCAAAGCGATCTGCCCAAACAGGAGAAAGAGCATCCTCACAGCAGCCCCTCCAGCTGAGTAAAGAACAAAACCAGCAGGCAGGGAAAGCAGGGAGATCTGGGGAGTATGGGAGAAGAGAAAGGTAGTATAGTGTTATTGGAGGGTTTGCACGGACGTGCTAAGGGGTACCATCATGGTGGATGAATTAAGTGTTCGTACGATCTTTGTTGGATGTCTGTAACTTGTGTTCTTTGCTGGCATCATTATATGTATGTCATACAAACAAACCTCAATTTGGGAAGGGGAACCACACCAAAGACATTAAGATACCTCAGAGGGTTTTTTTGTATCCATTACTGCCCCAAATGTATTCCTGAATATCCCATCAAACTTCTCTCCTCTGGACTGCCGTGAGAGCTGAGACTGCCCAGCCGTTCACGGGAGGCTTCTCACACAGTGCAGGACCTGACAGAGAGTGTGTCCTCAGCATCATCACCCCATGGCAGGCTCCCTGGAGCTAAGCTGTGTCGTCCCGGGAAACCGATGTGCTGCTGCTGAGGCACCAAAGTGCACAAAGAGCCTCGCTGGGAGTCACCGGAGTTGTTAATGCTGCTGTTTATGTCACTGTAACTTGACATGGTTTCAGATAACCAGATCAGTACATGGGGACTCTGAGGAGTGTTCGTGAAAATGGGGCAGACCAAAGGGCTGTCTCTGGCAATGGCCACTAGTGGATTTCTAGGGAAAAGCCTGTAGCCAGGCCTCCACGCTGACACCCTCTGAGCTCCTGGCAGTCTGTGCCTCGGGATCTCTCCAGCCAAGAGCAGTGTCTGTGCTTAATAGCTGTGTGAAATTCCTATTGATGTTAGGGGGTGTTTGAGAAAACAGATCCCAGCCATCCCTGCTGAGCTAACAAAAGATAATTTTGCAGTTTTTCTCTGCATTTGGCTATCTCCAATTTTGCTTTTCATATACAAAAGCAACAGTTAAAAGGATAACATGAAAACTTCCAAATCCATATGAACAGAACGCTTAATCAGAACCCATAAATGGAGAGAAAGAGGTCTTTCCCTTGTGGGCTGTGCTGCATCTCTTGAAGAGCAAAGAGTACATTTATTATGCTACTTTTTGGAGAGAAGGATTTTCAGCTCCTTCTCAGTAGATAGTTTTGAACAGTTCATTTCACAAAACATTAGGAAGGAAAGATTTGGGGAAAATTGTATTTCTCCGCCTTAAAATTGAGTTATGGGCAGGGTGTTTGTCAGCTCATTTTTCTTGTTTGTGTGAAATAGACATTTGTGAGTTGTGGAAAATGAGCAATGGGAGGAGGGAGGAAATTGTCTAGCCTACATAAGAAGGTGAGATAGTATGCTGGTATAATTTATATGGATTTACACACAGTGCTGTGCTTTGATGCCCAAGAAGGCCACTATGGACACAGTGCCTGGTGTCTACCTTGTGACCCATCAAGCCACTGGCAGCCACAGATTGGTCAACTTTTGTCTGCCTTGACACTGTGGGAGCAACAGCTGCTAAGTGAACAAATCTGAATTCTGATACTAACTTTTGTAGTGGAACTTGAGCTATCAGGCTGATGCTACTGACATCGATGCTAGTGACACGGACTCACTAATAGAGCCCATAGCGCGTATGAGGACTTACAGGCTCACTTGCAGGGTCATCAGCACACTGATTCACGTAGGGGAGGACCATAAGAGTGAAAGTGGAGATCTTTTAGAAGTGTTTGCATAATGGGTGCTGCATGGACTGGAATGGTTTGGGGTTAATTTTTTTGCCAAACTCTTCACGCAAAGAACTAACTGAAATAACCCTGAGGTATGGGGGGCAACTGTGAGAAGGACATGCTTAAAGAGCCCCGAACTCTATTCTGACTTTCAAGGGAATGGATTACAGCATTCTCCCTGGAAAAAGAGTGAGTACTTATGGCTGGGAAGTGGTTTTGCAGCAGTGTGGTGCTTGGCTGCCTGCTGGGGTTTACCTGCACCAGGATGTCACAGGGCACAATTTTTTACAGGAAAGTACTTTATGAGCTTCTTAATTGAGATGATTGTGTGTTTGTATGTCAAGAGAGGGAGTGTCCTGCTTCCATCAGACTGGAGCTAGGAAGGGCAGGCAGTCAGAGATTGCAAATAACTCTCTCCTCTGACCCTGGATCAGTCGCTTTCTGAGCAGAGAACTCTGTGGATACACTGGTATCCAGTACAAGTCCTCGCTTGGTTAACCAAAGGCATGCAGTTTCTAATAGTGTTTTTGAATATACCCCAAAAGTAAATTCTTCTCACTGGTCTTATACAGGTGCCTTATACTTGGTTACCTTAGAGTTCATGAACCTTATTAACATGACAAAAACAGGAGCCAAGAAAGTGCAGAAATGAAGCATTTTACTGTGAAGATTTGGGAGGACAGCAAGGCTAAAGTACAGTGCTTCATTGTAGGAGCTAGTCTTTATTTTCTTAAATTCTGAAGATGTGAGCTATGAAAGAATAATTTCTTCTCTTATCAATTGCATGTTCCATTAGGAAACCACTTTGTCTTTTTCAGTTTGAGCAGCTATAGTTATGAAGGCACTCGGTGCCTAATTGCTTTGGTTTAATAGCAAATTCTTATACTAAAGATATATGCTTTATATATATTGCATCAACAAATAATTTTTGCTAGCTGCTGCTGCACTAGACAGAAGAGAGAACATGGCACATTAGACCACATAGACATTGTGTTTTTGCAAATCCATTTCTAAATCCAACATTAACATTTTCAGATTCCCTTATAAAGGAAAGGATGCTGTGTTTCATTTGAAATCTGAAAGATAGTCTCTATCAGGCTGTAGTTATTTTTATATTCACCTAATATTGGGAAGAAACTAATAGAGTCCTCTTTTCAGGAAAAAAAGAAAACGACTATTTTGTGGGTTAGCAGTCGTTGAGAGGACTCAAAGCCAGAAAATCTGGCCCTGATTATAGTCTCAAAACTGAATCTGTGTTAAATTCTGTTGAGGGTGCAAATATCAGTCTAGCGAATGCCATGGAAGTAAATTTATTTTATTGTAAGCTTTTTTTAAAAAAAAAAAATATCTTTTCCTTTAGCTCTGACAGGGAAAAATCAAGAGACTGGGAAAAGCAAAAGAACAGTGTGGACAGAGCAGAACACAACAGCCACAAATAATCCAATATTTCATAATTTAATTTCACACTCACTAGACTGCAGAGGCATTGCAAACTGTGGGCAGAATAATCTAAGAATGGTGTTGACTTGACAATGGTAACATCAGAGCTTAAAGAGGTCTGGCAGCTTTCTAAAAGTAAACGTGTGTCCTTCCTTCTCCCTCTCTTTCACTACTCAATATAGATTAAAGTGACCTCTGGAGATAAACTCTACTGAACCCCCCCCAAGTAGTCCTGCAGTGGAGTTTTTATTTGTACAGTATGTGAAAGAAGAGTTCAGATTAAATTCCTGGCCTTTCAGAAAAGTTTGTCTGTTCCTTAAAAAAAGAAACAAAAAGAAAAAAAGGCTATTTTATTTTAAAGCCGGAGCCTCTTTCATGGTCCCATGATCTCATGAGTTCTTTGGCTGGCCTGTGACCTTTCAACCTTGCACTACATGTTTCTTTTCTAAATTAGCCAGTGTTGAGACATCAATGGGGGAATATCAATGTTATTATAAAAGGCATCATTCTCTCCCAAAAATGTCAGTGTGAGTGAGTCATTGCACCTAACCGCTCAGCTTTTGTAAGGCAGCAAGGAAGATTTGAAAGTGTGATCTGGGTCCCCCAGTCCACCAACTTCTATTTAAAATGCTTTAAAAAGCAATGTCCCTGGCATCTGCTGCAATAGAGGCAAAGGAACTAAGCTTTGCTCCTTTATCCACAGAATAAAGGTCCTGCCTAAGGCAAAACTATATACATGATGTGAAAATACACAGGTATTACAAACAACTTATTTTCAAGGCTGTGCTCAAAACTTACACTATAAAAACAAACCAACCAACAAACAGAAAACCCTTTAAGAAAGAACTAAGAGTCCTGGTGAGTTCTATCATTTCTAACACCCAGTGTCTCTGCATCTCTGTGTATTCATGCTCTCTGGTCGAGGAAATGAAATCAGATTAAGAGCTCTATTTTTAATCTTAAGAAGATGGGTTTGCGTTGTCTGGCGTCTTGAAAAACCCAACACTGGATGTTTATGTGGTTCTGACCAAAGCAAGAGTACCCAGAGAGACTAACACTCCAGAGGGTGTTGGATTGTAAGGTGCTGAATCCTCAGCCAGGATAAACTGGTGGTACCTTCGCTGGCATCACGCTGTCTCCTGAGGGCTTGGTCTTTGACCACCTTTAAATTCACATAGCCACAGCGGATTCCCACACTGCCTTTCTGTTGCAAAATGCACTGACCCTAAAATGAAAAACACCCTGGTCCGAATCCGTTCCAGCTGTAACTCCACGTGTGTGTGCAGTTGCATCAGGAGAGAAGCTGGCACACATCAAAAAATGTGTGTCACCTAGTAATTAGCTTGCTCACGACACAGAGTGAAAAGGCACGGCAAGGACACGTTTCCAAGCTCAAAGTCAGGTTTTCTCCTCTGTCCTGCTGGGTGTTTAGCCCTGCTCCACCTGCCCCCGGGGCTGCCACCCCCCCAGCACCGGCTGCTGGCTCTAGCACAGAGGAAGGTGGAGCGCGGGAGCCCCTGCTCCCGACGGAAGGGGTTCGCTGCTTTTCAGTACAACCTTGTCAGTGCTTCCTCACAGCCAGTTTCTCTAGGAAAACGGGTTATGTTGTACCTAACTGGATGTGAGGGGAAAAATAAACACTTGAGCAGAACGCAAGATAATTGTATTAATTCATCTAAGTGCTTTAGTCTGTAGTGTTTAATGTAGCAACAGCTGAGGGTAGTGTCAGCTGAGAAGTTCCATTAGCATTGCCAGATGCCTGTATTGCGACTCCACGTGTTTCTTTTTTCATGGCTGTAAGGTTGGGTTTTTTTTCCTCAGGGAAGTCTATGAGATGTCTGTCCCACTTCCACATGCCTTGCACCGATGCTCAGGAGTGCGCCGTTGAGCCAGGGTTGGTAGGAACAGAGTAGGTTCCTACGGGCATTTTCCTTCAGCCGATGCCCAGAAACTGATGACAGTGAGAATGAGGGGAGATTTCTACTTGAAAAATCCCTTTCAAAACCAGTCAACTTCTGGATATAACCTCTTGAATGATAAGAGGAAGTCGCCCGATAGTGACTTCTGTGGGAGAGATCTTCTACATATGACTATCTGAAATGACAGATTTCTAACCTAGTGATTTGGGGGCCAATTTTGAGCCATTTCATGCTCTCGAGCTAAGCTCTGCTTATCAAACATAAAACATAGATTTGGTGCCGTGTCTATATTCTTTGTTCACTGTCGCGTATGTTTTGGGGAGTGGGAAAAGCTTTACTGGGAGTCGTGTCCGGAAAGGATGAAATGTACTTCCTGGGGCAGACCCAATTAGCAGCAGTTTCTCTAATGAGTTTATGGCATTTATTTATTTTTTTTAGCCTTTAAGACTTCTTTCTACTGGGAAATCTCTGACTCATATATAATACAAGTACAGTCCTGCAGGGTGGAGTCATTTGTAAGAGGTCATTAAAGCAATACATTCCTTTAAGTCGCTGCTGTAAAATTGGGTTGTTCTATTCAAAACACAGCACAGAGTGGCAATTACCTGCATTAGCCAGACTCTCCCTCTGAAATGACTTAGTTGTTCCTAATCTCCCTCTGCAGAGTACCAACCACACACGGGGGGAATTAAGCATTGCTCTTAAAGGGAACCAGTCTGTTCCACTGGTCAAACAGTGGGTTGGCCCAACCTTGGTGCTCGCTGCTGCACTTGACCTCCATGCAGTCCCCCTTCCTCTTCTTCTCAGCAGCCAGAATTGTGATCATCCTTGCCCTGGGACGAGTCTGGCTCTCTGGAGACCTGGGAAGGATCCCCAACTCTGTACATCTATTGAACAATGCTCTTGGTTAATTAATCTGGAGGCACAAATCCCAGCAAGCCCTAGCCTTTCTGTAAGGCAAATGGCTTCTTATGAAGTCAATTGAGATCAAGCTGGATTTGTTGTACATAGATGTCCCAGCAAGCCAAAGGTACAGATCTGATATTTTTGGTGACCAAAGCAAGAGCTTCAGGGAGCAATGTGCGCAGAGGGGAGGAGGAGCTGCTGGGTTTCTAATGAAGGCAGATCCAGTGAAGAAGTAAACAGCTGTAGATAGCAAGGTGTAATCTAGTAAATCCTCTGAATAACTTAATTAGATTTGATTTGGCAAAACACATACGTCCAGCTTCTGCTGAACACCAGCCAACGTTGGGGGGCAGGGAGAAGAGGGAGAGCTTTCACGAATCATGTAGGAGACGGGTAGAGCAGAGATTAAAAGAAATGGGCAGACTTTGCTGAGATACTCCTACTTTGATGAGATTTTTAATCCAAAGGTGCTGATTTTCTGATGTTTCCAGAGAATCAAAAGTAGTGTAAAACTGTCTAAGGGAAAGGTGCCGAAGGTTTCATTACATGATACTGGTGAGAGGGAGGAAGTTTTAGCCCTCTTGGGCTTTGCCCATCTCCTTTCCCTCCCCACTCCCCATTCTGTGCGAGCTGCGTACTTGACGCATTGTGAAAAAAGTAGAAACATCACTGAATTTAAGTGGGAATGCTCTATTCTTTGATGTGGCATCAAAGATACAATGCAATTTGATAAGGTTATGTGGGCTTTTGCCTGCTCTGCTTTTGCTGTCGGACTCCAGGTTGCTGTAAGTCAGCACAGGTCCATTTTGGAGCCAGCTGGAGTGCTGGGGGGCATAATTGTGTTGCTGCCTATATAATTCTTAATTTGCATCAACATGAAAAAGGGAAGCGTGTCCACTGCATTGCAAAACTTAGAGGAAGTGCTAGAGAAACAAGACATCCCTGTGAAAGCTGAGGTTGTACAAAGCCTCTGTTTACTACATCTTTTTTTTTTTTTTCATAGGGTAGCTTTCCCTACTTGTGCCAGATGATTTGGCTCTTTTTCATCATTCTTGCTTCTTCATAATGCTTGAATCAGCTTGTTTGTGGGCAGCGCTTTTTGTCGGGACTGTCAAGAGGTGATCTCCACAGCAGGATGGATTTTCTGTCCTCCCCTGACTGTCTTGCTGGCTGGCTCTGTGCTTTTCTCCTCCTCTGCATTTTGTCTACTCATCTTTGTGTTTTACTGTGCTTTTTCTTATCTTCCCCAGTTCTAGCTCTTTCTGCCTGCTGTTGGACAGTCTTTTGTTCACTTTTGCCAAGCTCCATGCTTTTAACTGAGAATGTTCAGAAAGTGGATCTGGTCCTCCAGTACACACAGAAGACATCAAATTTATAATGGATGCCAAAAATACATTTTCATCATGACACTTTGAAGATGTTTATTTCAATTTGGTTAAAATGTACCTAGCCCTGCGTGTGCATACAAACTTAGCAGCAAAACAAACAGATATGTCTCATAATTTAAGATTTGTTTGCTCAGGATTGGATCCTGTGTAGACTTGCAGATAGCTTCTCTGTTGAAGAGCTTATATCAGCTCGGGTTTATTTTTAATTTGTCTACTTATAAGCTTCTCATTATGATAGTACGCGAGCATCTTGCAGGCGGGTGGTCAGATAAGAAGTGCTCTAATCCCTATGTAGGATGTAAGCGACCTGATGATGGTCAGAGGTTTGGTGGCAGAGCTTGTATTTCGGTTCTAGCTCCTGAAATGGGCTTGGGAGCCAGGGGTGTGGTGTGAACTGGCAGTTGGGAGCCCGCTGTTTCACCGTGGGAACTGCAGAGCGCATGGGAATGAGCGGAGTGCGTGCTGCGGGCTCCCAGGATTTTATGAGGAATGACATGACTTTAGTCCCTGCCGCAGGCACTGCTGTCACCCTGCTTGGGGAAGCGAGATGTATATGAAGAAGGGAAATACTTTGGTCTGTGAAATGACCTATAGCTCGGGGGATGATTCTGAGGCCAAAACCCAAGGGTTTCAGTCCCAGTTCTTTGGTTCCCTGTCAGCAGTTAGTATTTCAGTGCTCTGCAGCAGCTGGATGATTGCGGAGGGCTTCGTGCTGCAACCTTGGGGTGCAGCCGTAGCTCACGGAGAGCTTCCCCAAGGTCGCTTCTGGCAGAGCTGGAAGCAAGCCCTCAATATACAATGGTGGCAAGTATCCAACCCCAGGCTTTGAGAAGGGAAAGAGAAAATTAGGTACTGCCTTGGTCCCCTGTGTCATCCCGACTCATCCTGTAGCAGCCAGACCAGATAAGAGGTTTATGACTCTGCCTTTTTTCTCTATCTGAAGTACTTTGTCTCTTTGGAGTTTGCATTCCTGGAGTTCATTCCCCTCAACAGACCCAAGTGAGAGCATTGTTAACCGTGTGTCTGTAAGTATTTGATTTTCCAGGAGAAGGAACCAAGATCCTGGTGTTGCTGTAGTCCTGGCCAATATATGTATGGATTCCTCTGGTGCCTGTTTTCTGCTGTTATTGCAGTTGTATTAATTAGATGAGATCTCTGATATAGGTCTCCGAGTGATGTGTTCAAAGCCTGGGGTGGGAAAGGGTTATGGCTGTAAAATCAGAATAAATACCTAGGAGAGAGGGCTGCAATAACCTTGTGCCACATAACGTACTTGTTAACCTGTTATGTGTGCAGTACTCTTGCATTTACAAAAGAGATCCCATTTAAAAATAGGATAGGTCAAAGTTTACATCATTTTCCCCCCACATATTTCCGGGAAAAAAGACCCATTTCCATGCTCCAGAAAGCCTGCAAAGCAAGCTCCAAGCTGAGGTGTAACCAAGTTTTTGGGGCTCTAAGCCTTGGGTTTCCAAAGTCTGCATCACTGAGAGATGCAGCCAGAGACCAAAAGGCACAGTGTGATCTGTAAAAGAATTAAGATTTGGGGTGTATGGGGTGTATCTGACTGTACTTCAACTTCTGGTGACAGTGGTGTGTCCCCTTAGCCCTGATCTTCATTACAAAATTCCCCGTCTTTGCGGTTAGATCCTCTTAATCTGCTTTGTCGTATCTCATAGATGAATTTAATTAGGAAGATTTCATAGGAAATCATTAGGCAATTTCATAGGAAAGCAACAGCTTCTTCCCCTCCCTGGGGCTCTTGCTCTGCTGTCACTTTCTTCTCCCTTACTCATTCCTTAGGAGATCAAGCAGTTCTGAAGCAGCAAGATGAATGACCCGACTTTCCCATGTATTTTCCCATATCCGAGTGACTGACTAGTCCAAAAGGTACAACCTCTGATAAATTTTGCTGGGTTTTTAGGGGAACCCTTGGGGCGATGGTGTTTCCACGTGGAATTTCTGATGGCTAGGAAAGGGCTAAGCTCACACAAGCGCTTCAGCTGTGGCAGGGGCAGATGCCCTCTCCTTTTTCCATAGAAAACGACTGCTCTCAGACGAGACTCAGAGGGGTGATCTTTGTGTCCTCTCTCTGTTGTGAAAGGTGTTAGGTCTGGCCAGGAGCCCGAGAGCTTATTCTGGGGAAAGCGGGCGGGCATCGCCCCGACCCCCGGGTGGGAATCAGCCTGAGACAGGGCTGGCAGAGCTGCAGGGCACCAGGAGCCGGCAGGACCCAAAACTCCAGAGCTGAGAACCCGTAGTTGAACATCGCCTCTCTTCTTCCCACGGCTCCTCTTAAAGGGGCGCTTCCAGCCTCCCCAGGACCTCGCTGGGATGCCCAGGCTCTCGATCCGGGTGCGTTTTACTCACCGCTCTGCCCCATTTTATAAGTTAAGTCTTCTCTGCGGTTGTGTCCCCACCAAATTTGGGGAAACTCGGGGTCTTCGGCTCGGGCCACCGAGGTTAAGCTTTGGCCGCGCCGCCGCGGCGGGGTTTAACGCCCGGTTTTCCCCGGCAAGGACGGCGTGCGACCCCGGCCGCTTCGAAACCGGCCCGGGATGGGACTGTCCCTCCCCGACCCCGCCGCCACCGGGACCTCCTGTTGGGGTGGTGGGGGTGGCGACGCTCCTCGCCCCCTCGGGCCGCTCCCGGGGCTC
>JAHREE010000043.1:2392853-2450851 GCA_033628505.1 Tringa tobata
AAGCCTGATATTTTCTCTTAAAAATAAAAAATTTGCATGCGTGTCTAGCTGGAGACACCCACCACCACCACCACTGTGTGAGACCATGGAGCTCACCTCATCTCTCCTCCTTTTGTTCTCGCCCTGCTCTGTTTAAGAACACACGTCAGTCGGTCTCTGGATGCGCCGGGTGGGTTTGATAGGAGATACCTGGCTTTTGGCAAGGGTTGTGGAACAGTTGGTTTAATGTTCTATTGCTTTCAGGACAATTGTCTCACGTTGAGGGGAACCGGATAGATATACTCCTCTGGGTAATTTCAATAATTAAGTATGCTTTGAGTTAACCAAAGGCAGGGAGGGAGCTGCTAACTTCGTTATCAAAAATGTGTATTTAGAGCTAGAGGTTTTACTTCCCTCGCAGGTCACAACCGTGATAACTGAAAGCAGAGGCCGTGGAGCATCGGCCCGTTGGCAGCAGCTGAGCACGGGCTCTGCACCCCACCACTGCTGCCCCTCGGACTGGGGAAGGGGTGGGGGGACACGATCATCTATTTTTATTGCAGCATCAGATTGCAGTGTGGGAAGCCAAGGTGGGACGGAAGGCTGGCCCCAGCCTCGCAGAGCTCTTGGTCCGGGCAGTAACCCTGACCCCGCTGCTGCGGTGGTCCCGGCACTGGGTGGCTGGAGCCAGGGTGTTCCTTGTTTTGCAGGGTCATGGAAGCGAGGAGCAGGGCAGGCTGGGGGGGGAAATGGGTAGATTGGCAGGTGTCACTGGGGTGGGGACAACTTTTGTATGGGCTTTCAGCCTTCAGCTGGAAGTACTGGCTGGGAATTTCAGGGCAAAACCAGGGAAACAAGACATCACAATTCTGTGGAAATCTGCAGGCTTCCATGGGGAAAACAGCTTTATTTTCTGTTTTGCTGCCTTGGCCCCTGCTGATAGCAGCATACTTCCATATATTGGGTTTCTTTCCTTGTCCCTTGAGGTGCTTTTGTGTACATCTAGCAGGCAGGCAGCCCTACCGAGGGGACAACATGCTGCTGTGGAGGACAGCTGGCCCTGCCAGCTCTGCCTCATTTCTGTAACGGGGCATTCATTACCTCCAAATGGGATTCCTTGCTTCCCACCAAGCAAGCAGCTTCCAAGATGCCCTGCAGAAATGCAGAGGTCCTGCCGTATCCCCAAGTGTTCTGCGCTGCAGCAGGCGTGTCTCAAGCATGTAGAGTCACCTTTTCATCTCTTCCCGTGGAAGAGCACCTCCTTAGTCGAGCGTTAATTCAGAAGGGAGTTGGACGTGCTACTTCTGGTCGCGTGACAGTAAAGCTGGGGAGGAGCGCTTGATGCTGACTTTCACCTGCCCCTTCTGGACTTTCTGCATAGATTGAGTCTTTGTGAAAATCTCAAGCAAGTCCCTCCTTGTTTCCACCTCTATGAGTTAGGTCAGTGTTGGGACATCTTTTCCAGTGCTTCTCCAAGAACTTGCTACCAGGCTCAGCTGTGAGAAGGAAGGAGAGGTTCAGCGGACAGCTTGGTGGGGCAGGGACACCACCTGGTTGGGTGGCAAGTCCGTACAGAGACCCTTTGTCTCTAAATCTCCCTAGAAAAAGTCACATTCTTGCTTTCCTGTCTGTGCAAGGATTGTGAGTGTCTTCCTGACAGCTGTGGGGATGGGGAGAGACCCAGGGAAGGGAGACCCCAAAGCTTGCAGGAACCCTCGCAGCAGTCACTTGAAGATTATTCCATCGTGTTTTGTGCAAAGTTGCTGTAGTTGCCATTGCATTAGGACATTTCCCCTCAAAGTTACTGAAAATAAATACAATTCAAAACTCAGTGAAAGCAGAAAATTTCCTTTTTTCCCCCTCTTACCCGTGAAAGACAGACTGCCCTCCCCTGTGATGTGTGTGTACCCTGACACTCCGTTCCTCAGAATATGTTATATCCCTGACAGGTGAAACCTGTCTTTAAGTAACATTTGATTCCCAGGGAATCGGGTTACTTCTGTTGCCAGATCGTTCTGCAAAAAATAATGAAGCTTTAGACTGCAGGCACTTAAAATGCTTGTCTGTACGTGACAGAGCTGTGAGCTGGGCCAGTCACTTCTGCCCAGTAACGTGTTCCCTTTTGACTTGGAATTCTTCAGATATGGAAAACTTGCTCCTATTTTTTTTTTTTTCCTTACAATTTGAATAAGCAGACCGTGCTGTGACAGTTACTCACAACGCTTTAGCTCTGAGTTTTAGAAAATACATTAATCACAATTGTGTTGACTGTACAGAGATTATAAAATGAATTTAATTTTTTCTGCCTTTTGGTATACAGTGCAGCGTGAATCAAAAGTAGAGAATTACCCAGCTGTTATGAACTCCGATGCTAGCAACATGAGTAAAACAATTTTTTAAATTGCCGTGCGTTCTTCTGAAGTATTAAAAAAAAAAGAAAACAACAACAAAAAAGTTTTACTGTGGTTTCGGGGAGCAACACGATAGTACTTACGCAGACAGCCAGTCTTTTATATGACTAAAATGCAAATACTCTATGACAAATAGTTTTGGCTTGCAAAAAATTGGTATTTTATAGGATTGTAAAACTATACTGTATAATTCAGTTGGAGTGTTTCCACTAGTTTTACACAAGTCTCTTGCCTTTTAGCTGGAGCAGACAGGCATATTTCTAAAATATGAGTGTGTTAGAAATTCTTCTAGTTGTAAATTTTGCTCATAAATAAAAATATAATAAAAGCACTGTCAGAAATTAATTGTACTCTCTTAAAAATACAGATAAAAGGAGGCTATTTCAGTCTCTTCTGCTCTCAGTCCATGTTGTTGCAGTCAAGTTTGCAGTGATTTGATTGTGTAATTGATCCTGAAGCGAGGGCCAAGCACAGCGTCGGGTGAATTCTCTATGAGTGGCAAAGCAGGGCTGCTGTATTAGTGCCTCTTGTCTCCTCCTGCCCTCTCCCCAGATAAGCTGAATGGTGGAAATCAGGAGTTGTAATTACCACGGGGGCTTGGCAGGAGGGAGGTCTGGGTCCCAGTCCCCATCTGGGTGCAGGGTTTCGCCATGAAGCTGGAAAAGCCACTTCGCTTTGCTCTTTTCAGCAGTTTCCTCTCCCATAAACACTAAATTGGAATGCGAGAGCTTGAATAGCTCATGGGAAGTTGGGTTTATTAAACTCTAGTCCCTAGAGGTAAGAGTGCCTTAAAAGAGCGCAGTGGTCTTCCTCCCCCGATGCAGTTGCTGGCTGTGCACAGCTGCATGAGTTTAAAACAGTTGTATAACCAGTTTAGATTTTACAAACATCTGTTTGGCTTTGTGACAGAATACCAACGAAGCCCGGCAAAAAAAAAACCCCAACCCCTCTCGCTCCCCTTTCATTTGTGGGAGGTCTCACAGAGGCTTCCATGTTGAGGAGGCTGGTATTTTTATTGGAGAGGCTCTCTAAGGCCAAGCCATAGCTGGAGACTCATCTGCTGTGAATTTGAGGAAGGGCTGCACAATAGTGGGAACCCGTGGGTAGAAGTCCCACTGACTCAGCCGCAGGCTCCCCAGGGCCTGTGTCCCATCCTGTCTGGTGGTGGTAGGATGTAGCAACATCCCAACTGCTTGGGCTTTGGGCTGGGGGGACGTTGCTGTGGAGGATGGGTTGGGAAATGCCCGGGGAGGTCGGAGAAGTGCTCCGTTTTTTGCCTTTCATCTGCCACTAGCGTGTTCCTAAAATGAGTTTGAGCCCAGATATGCGAAAAGTGATATGGTGTTACCCCAATATCTGCATGGGTGTCTGTAACGTACCAGGTAGCGGAGTCCCCACACAGAGCTCAAGAGCTGGGGAACCTCCTAACCCCCGTGTTCCTCAGCGCTGCCGTGGAGGTCCTGTCCTCGTGGCAGTGATCAGGTACTACGTTGTGTCTGCCCGGGTGAGTTTGTGCGTTTGTCCTCTTTCTAGGCTTTGCATTAAGTGGATTTAGAACAGTATCTGCTGGACTCGCCGTGTCTTGGGAAGTTGTATTTGATTTTATTTGATCAGCTAATAGTAAACAATAGCTTAATTATCTCTTCTGCACAGAGGTAATTAACAGGCAGAAAAAGTTTGGATGTGGAAAGTGCGGCTTAAATTATTCTGAGTGCTGGAGTTTATGTGGGGTAATAATACATGCTACCGCTTATTAGGCACGTTAATGCAAGGTGGTCAGAATGGTGATGTGGAGGGTTGGAATTAGGTGTGGGAGAGCAAAGCAGAGTGCTGTAAATTGCTCTGTAGGTTTACCTGGCAAGTATTTTACTTGACTAGTTGTGGAGTATGAGAAGTGACCCAAATCATGCTAGAAAAGGACTTGTTTAGGTAACTGATGTCCAGCCTCAAGCATGTGGCACGCTGGTGGCCTACTCTTTGCTTCTCTCTCCATGAAGTTTCCCAGCCGCTCCTTGCCGTGTTGACTATTACTCTCTACAACTACATGAAAGGAGGTGATAGTGAGGTGGGTCGGTCTCTTTTCCCAGGTCACAAGCAATAGGACAAGAAGAAACAGCGTCCAGTTGTGCCAGGGTAGGTTTAGATTAGGTATTAGGAGAACTTTCTGCACCGAAAGGGTTGTCAAGCCCTGGAACAGGCTGCCCAGTGGTTGAGTGGTTGAGTCTCCATCCCTGGAGGTATTTAAAAGACATGTAGATGTGGCACTTGGGGATGTGGTTTAGTGGTGGACTTGGCAGTGTTAGGATAATAGTTGGACTCAATAATCTCAAAGCTCTTTTCCAACCTAAATGATGGATTTCATGAGATTAACCTTCCTTGTGGCAGGTCTGTTCTGTGCCCAAAATACCAACTTGTGCAGGCGCACGGTGGATCTATGCTGGGCTTGTGTTGGATGGGGGCATTGTCTGGCCACGTGCCCTGTGTTCACAAACACACACTTGCCATGCAGCTGGGTATGGTATGATGCAGTGCCTGTACTTTGATGTAGCATGCACCTTTGCTCTTGCAATGCATAAAGAGTCATTGGTGTGGCTTTAAATGTGTCCACAAACGGAGGAATGACTCATCCTGGTCCGAAGCCGGAGCTCCATTGCTTTACCCTTAGTGTTGGCATAAAGGTGACATTGGCATCCAGAACAACTTGGTGTTTGAAAGTGATGGAGCATACAGCTATGGCTTTTTGAAAAGCTGACTGCTGCTGTTGTATAAGAGAGGTTAGGGTTTATTGCCAAGAAACTGGAAGCAACTCATGGGTTTTATTTATTTATATATATATGTGTGTGTGTGTGAGTGCCCGTATGTGGGGTGGTAGCCCAGGAAAGGGGATTTTGAGGGGCTGCTTCTTCCTGGCACTGCTGGTTCAGCCCCAGCCGTGGAGGGGCTGCTCCCACGGCTGCTCCCTTGTGCTGCTGGCCCCACGGGAGGAGATTTCCCTCCTGAGCTCAGAGGAGCAGCAGCCTCCCAAGGGGAAGGTGAAGGACAGTTTGCTCTGCCGTGTCCATGGGTACTGTGCTGTTCAGTTGTGGGATCTCTTAAAGCCCCAGATGTCTCCATGCCATGCAGATGCCTTTCGTTGCCAAGTGGACTGCTTTTGCTGCTCTGTAGGAAGGACAGTACGTTCAGGGGAAACTTAAAACAAATGTTGATAGCACTTTTGCAGAACTAATTAAAATGAAATTTTCATTTGTAAATCTTCACAGGTGCCAGCAAATATAAATAAGCAAAGCTTAAGCTGTGACTTTGCTCTTGTTAAAATAAAGAGAGAGGAAATGCCTTCTGACACAGAGCACATTTCAATTGTAAACCAGGCAAGAAAGCCACTCTGTTTAAATGCAGTATCATTTCTCCCACTACCCGGGATCAGCTGTCTGGGGGGTAGAGTTTTGTCTTAATAAGTAACACTGCTGCTACTGTTTGTGTTGCACTGAAGCAATCTCCTGTCACAGTCATAAGTTAAATATTTTTCACTGTTACCAATACACTCCGTGACAGGGTTTAGGACTTAAATTCCTAAATATATCTGCTGATGTGTGTGTATCCAGCAACATGGTCTTGTGTTATCCTGCTATCACTGGTGTATTTTGAGCATGTTACATCACTCAGGCTGATCTGGCTATACTTTTTGTCAGCTAGAGAGAGAGAGAGAGACACCTGAAATGCCCCTTCCCATTATTCTTTACGGGAGTAGTGGTTGCTCCCAGAGCCCGCTGTGCCCACGGGTACTGAGACCCCTGCAACAGCAAACTTCCAGAAGTGGTGTGGAAAAACAATGGTCCTGTGTTGTTCTGTAAACGGAGGGATGCAGAATTTGTGTAGTTGAGATACATAGAAATACAATAATTGATTAAAGATAATTAACTAATTTCATGCTGTATTTTAAAAAAAAATGTTCAATGCCTTATACCGTTTTGTTCAGTGATTGTGAGACTGCATCTGGAGCATGATGTCCAATTTTGGGCTACCCTGTAAAGGAAAGGTATGGCTATACTGGAGCAACCAAGATACAGGCCACCAAGATGGTTAGGGTGTATGTGATGTACAAGGGAAAGCTGTGGAATCTGGGCTTGTTCAGCATTGAGAAGTCTAGAAGAATCACAGAATCACAGAATAGTTAGATTTGGAAGGGACCTTAAAGATCATTGAGTTCCAAACCCCCTGCCATGGGCAGGGACACCTCCCACCAGACCAGGTTGCTCAAAGCCCCATCCAGCCTGGTGTTGAACATCTCCAGGGATGGGACATCCACAGCTCCCTGGGCAACCTGTTTCAGTGTCTCACCACCCTCACAGTAAAGAATTTATTTCTAGTATCTAATCTAATTCTTTCCTCTTTCAATTTAAAACTATTACCCCTCATCCTATCGCTACATTCCTTGATAAGGAGTCCCTCCCCATCTCTCCTGAAGCCCCTTCAGGTACTGGAAGGCCATTAAAAGGTCTCCCTAGAGTCTTCTCTTCTCCAGGCTGAACAATCCCAGCTCTCTTAGCCTGCCTGAGAGAAGGGAGGCAAGGTGAGATCCCACTGCTGTCTGCAGCTGCTTAATGGGTGGGAATAGAGAAGGTGAAAGCAGAGTTGGGTGCAGAGATGGGAGCTGGCAGACAAAAGTTGGAACTGGATAAATTCTAGTTTCATACACGGGAAGATTTTTTTTTTCAACATCAGCAATTGAGCCCAGAGAGATGGTGGAATTTCCATCTTCATCCTTGAAGATATTCAGAATTTGAGTGAACAAGGCCCTGGGGCACCGGCTCTAGTTGGCCATGCTTTGAGTGAGAGGTAGGACTAGGTGGCTCCAGAAGGCCTTTCAGCTTAAATTATTCTAGGATTCCGTGCAGATGCTGCAATTGTGCCATGTGCAGACAAATCAGGTGCATGTGTAGGTAAAGCTCTTTCATTAATGAACGTCCTCCAAGGAGGAGGGGTGAAAGGAAATCCTTCCAGTCTTGCCATGTCATGTTTGTGGTTTTTTAACTTATTAGTTTGTGAAATATGACATCTAGTGAAGTAAAAAAGGAGAAGCAATGTTATCCTACATGAGTAAAAACCTGTGCTGGTACTTCAGAGATCCGACTTCAATTTTCTGCTCTGGCATGACCTTGGGCGAGATGCTTAATCTGTCTGTATCTCCAATCCCATCTGTTACTGTCTTTAAATTAGAATATCTTGTTTGTGTAATTTGTCTTTAAATTATAAAGTCTTGGAGTACTAAGTCTCACTATTTCTCTATATTTCACTATACAGTACTTATCACAATGGGACCATAAATCTTCATCAGTCCCGTGATACATGAGTAATAAACAGTAACGGCATAATTTAGGGCCACATTCTGCCTCTGTTCTCATGATGTATAAAGACAGGGGGGTTTTGTTGATTAAAATGCTGTGCTGTTCAACCTAACGAAGATACATGGGCCTTACTGAACAGATTTTTATGAGCCTGTTGTTGGCTCTTTTGGTTTGTTGGGTTTTTATTTTGTTTCATCATTACTCATTGATTGCAGGTACCTAAACAATTTGCTTGGCAGATCAGGGAATAATAAATTCCTTTAATCTGTGTCTCTTTCAGTTTAATTATTGTTAACTCATTACTTATTGTTTAGCTTAATGGGTGATGAACTCTGCTCTCAGTGCAGTGGAAAAGAGTTGGACTGCAGAGACAGAACTGGATTCTCCGGTTCTTTTGAAGGTACAAACCAAAATTGCAGAGTCACTGAACGTTTAATTGTAGGTTAGAGTGGAGGTTAGCAGTAGGCGTACCGCTACTACCTTTCCAGGCTTCAATATAGGTTCACATTATTTCGGTTGGTTCCACGCCTGGCATTGTACTACATCTGTTGCTTTATTTTTAGGCAGTTAAGAAACTGGTGACTACTTATGTAGACAGCTATTTTTGTCTTGATTGTAAGACACCGTCTAATGAAATCATATGTAGTACAACCCTAATTATTACAGGCAGACTTTGCATTTGTGACTGTGGTGGTACTTACTGTGTTGAACTACTGCCTGCGAAGTTTGATGCTGTGTTGAGACCTTCTGCAGCCGGGGGAATCGATGCTTCATCCTCTCAGGGGTCTCTGAGGTCTCTAGGGTCACGCTGCTGAGTACGTGGGTCGTGTTTGGAGACTACCCCTTTCTCTCCTTTCTTCATCCTGTAATTTTTGTCCCCTTTTCGTGACAGAAGGCTCAGTGAGCCGTACGTGGCAGGCGTTGGTCGTCCCACCGTGTTCTGCCAGCGGTGGCTTCTGGGGCAGTGGTGGTGCTGAGGGGGCTGTCACCAACCCAAGAGAGTACGCGCAGGTCAGGGTCACCCCCATCGCTTTGCTTTCAGCCAGCAACTCGCTTCAGCCTGAAGCCCACATCCACTGTGTCACATATAACACAACCTAAAATACACCATTATATTTTTAAACACCTTGCTGATGTATGTTAAGGTTTCTTCCTAAGAGTGAGGAAATCTGGAGACACCAGAAGTTAGAGGAGACTAATGTTCCAGGGAGGGGAGCGGGACATGTGGAGTCACTCTAAAAATGAACAGCAGATTGTTCATCATTGGCTTTCCTATCAGGATACCATCAGCTTCTTCAGCTACGATGAAGTAAAGAGGATAGGGATTTCAGTGAGAAACCATGCTGAATGGCTGCTGAGGGCTTGGCAACATGTCACGGAAAGGTTGAGTGCGACTCTATGTCAAAGATCAGTGTTGAAATGTTTATTATGGGCTTGCTACTGTTTTCTGCTCAGTCATCAGGAGAAGGCAGTTCATAGCACTCGTATTGCCTGACCATTCTCAGCACAAATTTTATGCAATACACTTTCTTGCAAAATAAAGGAGGAGAGAGAGGCTGGATGCCCCAGAACACATGCTGCTCTGGACGTATTTTTCCACTCCTGGGGAAGGAGTTGTTCTTTGCACGGTGTCCCCCACAAAAGCCCTCTTAATACGAATGACATTACCCACATTTGTAGAAGAGAAAATGACACTTGCCAAATTTGCAAATCACAGTTGTGTTTCTGTCAGCTTTGGCAGTTACATGGCTTCTGGTAACGCTAATGAAGGCAATCTGCTTTTAATTTAAAATCCTCCCTGCAGAAAAAAAAAGAGCTGGCAGTTGAGGGATTCGGCAGTGTCCTTGTGTGAAACTTCTCTTTCCTTATTTTCTATGGTTTGCTTTAGGAATATATTTTAATTAACAGTTTCTCCTCGGCTAAAGTAGCCAAATATGCAGGAATGTACTTATGCAACAACTACCTGTACCAGTTCTGCAGTAAATCACTTCTTTGTCTTCATTTGATGAGCAATTCTAATTAACCAAATAAAAATACTGCTTACCTTGTACTTAACTCAGCATGTTTGCTGCCTCTCCTATGATTGAGGGACCGAGGATGGCAGGTTTTGTTTAGATGACTTTTTTTGGAGATTCAGCAAGGCCAAGGTGGTCAAGCGGCACAAGGAGGGGACAGTGGTCAGGGGAGGACTCTGCCTGTGGAGCAGCTCCTCTGGGCTGGGACGGGCAGATGGGGGAACACCGAAGGCTGTAGGCTCTCCCCAAAGGCTTGTCTTGGGTCCGTGCCTCCCACAGGCACAGAGGAGGGAGACAGAGAAGAGGGGGAAGACAGTATTGCTCGGGTCATGTTTGAATGCGGTTTCTTTGAAGGCATTTTGCCTTAGTTCAGAAGGTACTGGACCAAATGGTGGATCCAGTCAGCATAATTTTGTGCTTTGCACAATGGTAAGTTGTCTGTGCTTGGAGAAGAGCGTAGGGAAGGTGTGTCTGTGTGTAAAACATGCATGCCTGTGGCGATGCTGATGCGGTCCTGCAGCAGAATCATCTAGAAACGATCAAAGTGTCCACCCATGTTTTGTGGTTGCTCGCTGCAGCCCTTGATCCTGCCCTAGATCCTTTGCAGCAGTTGAGAGGAGCTGCAGGCAGGGGCTACACCGTGGTATTCTGCCTTTTTCTGCTGTACAGAGCTCAGGACATCTTTGGAGCTGTAGAAATTTGGGGGTTGGGCAGGAGATGCCAAAGACTTCTTAGCAAGTATAAAGCGCTCAGACGGTGCCCGGTCAACAACTGTGGTGATCCAAGTATGGTATTTTCACAGGTCCCATTTGACAAAGCACCGTCAGCTGCAGCTGTCTGCCAGCATCTGGAGCAATAGAAATTGTTTCATATTTTGTTGGTTTGTGGTGTTTGGTGGTGGTGTGCTGTTGTTTTTGTTGTTGTTTTTTTTTTTTTTCACAAAAGCACGTAAAGATAGAGAATCATCTCCAGCTTTAGGAGAACTGAATTTAGGACAACTGTAGAGTTGTCTTGAGCTACTCCATAAGTAGGGCAAGCATTTGCAGTGCCAAACGATGCAAGCGTTTTGGATTGTGGTGGCTTCTTCAGCACTGCATTTCACGTGTGCAGGGAGGAGGGGTTTGGTTTGTTTCACAGTTACTTCACAATGGTTTGAAACGTATTTGTTCCCTTTTTTCATCACAGATGGTAAATGGGTAAAGCTGTTAGGCCTGTGGCTTATTACCCCTTCACACTAACACGTGTTTTGGAAGGGATGGGGAGCTAACGAAGGTGCTGATGGAACCTGGGGCAGAGTAGCACTCGCCTTTGCTGTAGTATATGGAATTATTATAAGCCAGTAGCCGGAGCAATATTTTTCTACCTGAAGTCTGAATGTCCAGCGAGAGTCCTGACCGTGCTGGTGGAGCAGCAGCTGGTACAAAGGGCTGTAGCTACAGCCGTCCCCCGACAGCTGAAAAGCTGGGCACGGCGTGTCAGGGCTGCCCGAGCAGCGCGGTTCCGTGCTCCCATCTGCTTCAAGGCTGTGCCGGAGGGACAGAATTCTGGTTTCATTGCCTCCTCTGGGAGGATTTATCTTGGAATTTTGAAACCTAACCTCCTGCTCCATCCCTAAATTTAAATCCATAGCTTTTGACTGAAGACAGAACCATATGTCAGCAAAGCGCTGGGGCACAGCCGTCCTCTGTTGTATTTATAATCTGCATCAGGAGTTTGCTGGAGGAACAGGCGCTGGAAGAGGACCCGGGATGGCAGGAGGGGTGGTAGGGGCTGTGCACGTGGGCTGCCCTGCCGGGGGGCAAGCATTAGCCGCTTCTGAGCCTGGCAAACGCAGGCCAGGAGCCATGGAGAGGTGGTCGGTGTCTATTCCAGAGTCACCTGGAGCAACACGAAAGCCCTCCGCTGTTCCGTGGAAGGGCCACGGTCGTGTTCTCCGAAGCAGCCCTGGTCTGAAGCCCTGCTACACAAAGGGAGTCGCTCCCGCAGAAAGCCCGGCAGAGCCTCCTCGAGACTCTCTTCCCCGGTGACCTTGGGAGGGGGCAAATAATCTAACAGATGGAGAACATGTATTCTCGTGATTAGTGGGTGATGGGCTCCTCCTAAGCAGAGAAGGTCTGTTCTTTTAATTAATTAGCTGTTTAATATGTTTGTGCAGTGGCATGCCTAACTAACGCGCAGTTACTATGAATATGCATACAAATGGTAGTAATGGGTGCAGATGGCTGTAATTACCCACGTTGATTTCTGCAGTAATCACACATGCAACACATCAAGTTGGCACAAAAACTGACATGTATGGGGTGATTTGTTCTCCATCCCCCTCGCCGGGTATGAATGTGTGGCCATCCCCTGTACACCTGCATTCCCTGGACTGTGCCCACCAACCTGAGACAAGGCTTCAGATTTTAAGGTGTGCACAAAGAACTCAAGCAAGGTGAAGACAACTTTAACTTGGGTTTTCTCTGCAGTGTCCTGCACCCAGGGCTCTGGACTACATATGCAGTGATAGGACAAGGGGAAACGGTTTAAAATTGGAAGAAAAAAGATTCAGATTGGATATAAGGAAGAAATTTTTTACTATGAGGGTGGTGAGACACTGGAACAGGTTGCCCAGGGAAGTTGTAGATGCCCCATCCCTGGAAGTGTTCAAGGCCAGGCTGGATGGGACCTTAAGCAACCTGCTCTAGTGGGAGGTGTTGGAACTCGATGATCTTTGAGGTCCCTTCCAACCCTAACCATTCTATGATTCTGTGATTCTATGATTTTGCCCAATGGTGGTGCAGAAGCAGGGCTCTAGGGCTTCTGAGGGTTTCATATACCCATATGAGGTGTCTGGTTGGCCTTTGCTGGGCAGCTGGTTCTGGCTCTCACAGCCAGGCCTAGGAGTGGTGTGTCAGGGGCTTTGGTGCCCTGCAGTTGCCTTGTATGAACATGAGAAACGTCTGACTAGGTCACTCCATGGTCTGTCTAGCCCTGTGAGCTGTGTCTGATAGTGCTAGCAGAAGATGATGTTTAGGAATGGTGTGTGGTTGTGGCACCTTTCTGAAGTCTCTCTCTTTGTACTCCCAAACACCCACAGTTTCTGAAGAGGGGATGTCAGGGGGTACCTCCCTGCCCAGTCCTTTATGGGCCTTTTGTCCATGGATGTCTAATCTCTTTTCAAACCTGCTGGGTATGGTTTGCCTCCATGAACTCCCATGGCAGCAAGCTCCCTACGTTCACCTCCCACTATGTAGAGAAGCACTTTCTTTTGTCTGTTTTAAACTGGAAGAGTGTTTGAGCTTGTGTGGCTGCTCTTTGCTCGGATCATCTGGCCAAATGAATCCATGAAAGGGCTTTTATTAATAAGCCCAAATGCTAAGGAGGAGCTGTATTCAAAAGACAGTTCAAGGTTTGGGGAAGTGGTTGCACCTTCTTTTCTCAGGGAGAATGGGACAGTATCAGATAGTTGTAGTGGTGCAGCTTTTTGGGCTGCTTGGAGTGACTTGAGGACCTGAGAGCTCCTGGTTGGCAGCTGGAGTGGGTGCTGCCAAACCCTCTTCTTGCCTCCACGCTGACTAGCGCTGGCCTGAATTGGGTGATGGGCTCCCTTTGAGCCTAGTGGCTGAGGAGCTGCTCAGCTGAGTTCCAGGTTGGGAAATGGCAAAGACGATTTAGGGGAAGCAGTCAGGAAGCGTTTCTGGGATTGCTAAACGCTGCTCCAGGTATAAGCACCAAAACCATCTGCTCTGGGGTAGCTCAGCACGGAGGAGAAAAAGCTCCAGAAACAACCCTCCCTCTGTGCGTTGCAGATCCAGGGGGAAGCCAACAACAAGGGAAAACTGCCAGTGTCTGCCCTTCACCCCCGAGGCAGCTCTGCTCCAGTGGTGGGGTGTGTGTGTGTGTGGGTGTGTGTGTGTGTGTGTACCTGCCCCCAAACCGCTGTGGGCAAAAGGCTCTGTCAGGCTGGAAGACCTGTGGATAATTCATGTGTCTGCACTTCTTTGTGGAGCGGCGTTAATCCTTGCATCAGGAGACGGCTGCTTTGTCTCCCTAGGGTTAAATCTTGAAGGTTCCTGATGGCAGTTAAAAAGCTGGGGGTACAAAGGGAAGTTTAAAGAAGCCTTGTAAGAGAAATTCATGTCAGGGAGTGAATAATCTGAGGTCTGTGCAGTGTAATGGAGAGCCGATCTCGGGCTGATGACTTTAACGTAGTCAGTAGTGCAGAAAAGAACCCTAAGTACTTCCAAATCCTATGGCCATCCTTTCTTTCTACAGCAAAAACGTCTCTTTTGTGATCAGATTTTTTTTTTTCAGGCTTTTTTGTCTTTCTTATAGCAGATACGGCCCCTGATAAATATTTACTTTTCAACTAACATTTTTCCTATCTGGTTAATTTGTTTTGGGACACTATTTCTTGTTTTTGTGAAGCTTGTTTTGTTAGACTGCTGGGTAAAGCCTTCCTTTTTTGACAGCCTTTTTACTTGTTCTTTAAAGCTCCTCTTTGATGTGAGCTCAGAAACACAGATCTTATTCTTTTTATCGCTTTCCCCTGTCAGTTTAAAACCAGTTATGAGCACCACAAACTATTAAAAACAATCTAAGCTTACCTCTCAAGTGACAGATATTCAGGGCCTATCTCTTATTCTCAGGACTCTGTATAGAGCTGATTTCAGTTTTGAGGAAACAAGAAAGGATGCTGCTTGGTTAAAAAAAAAAAGCAAAACAACATGATTGCAGCAGCTCAAAAAAAGTGTTTTGTAAAATTCATCTGAGAAAAGGCAGAGCAGTTGGATGCCCTGGTGAGTTTAATATACTAAGAAACTAACTATCCATGCAGTCGTGTCTATTCTGAATTTTTGGTTTCTACAGTAAAGTAGTTGATCCTTTGTTGCTAATTGAGTTACTTGCCTTCATTCCTTCTCCAGCAAGAAGGAATAACAGTCTGGCAGGTTAGCTCCTAGGGGTGTGGAGTTGGAAAGGACAGCTGGGTCGTGAAAACCAGCCCTCGAATATCTCGTGAGGGTAATGCGTGAAGGTCTGCTGAACAACCTCTGGTGTGTCCCCAGCCACCACCAGCCATGAAATGCTGCAAAGGCCAATATCGAGGAGATGGCCTTTGAGATCAAAAGCGTCGCTGCTCTCCCAGTACATGTCACAAAAGAACCTGATAAAAGAGCTCCCCAAGCTTTTTATCTTCCTTCCTGAGACAGCAACTTTGTGGTTCTCCTGACGGCCCATGTCTGCCGCTCCATGGGGCACAAGCGTGTGTTTGTATGAACAAAGTGAGGTTTTATCACTTGTCAGTAATGGTGCTGCTACTGTTTTTTGCAAATAACCCCTGGAGGCAGATCTCTTCCTGGAGTGCAGGGCACTGACAACCCCTCATCACGCACAGCAGACGGTGTCCCTGGCCACCCTGGGGCTGTCCCGGCGCCGCCACCTGCTTCTTCCACTCTGACCTGGGGCTTCTCGTTGTAACCCACCCAGGAAACCTGCAGGCACAAGTTATCCCATTCAGGTCAGGACAGGCCATCTGCGGTGGAACCTCGGTGCTGCGGGAGCCAGGTGAGAGGAGGAGAATGAAAGGATTCTGTGAATCTTAGTAAAATTGTCAGCTGTCTCCAGACTTTTGTTCCTCATAAGTAGCCATGCCTGCCCAGTCCTGAAGCCATCTAACTAGCAATGAGAACTGGTAGAAATATCTTGGAGTGGAGGACGAGAGGGCCCACCATAGCACTGGCTAAAGGAAAACAGCTATTAAAACTGCTAGGAGAAAACTTGGATGTCTTCTTAACAATTTTCTCACTTCAGCGGCCAGCTCTGATGTGGTAGTACAAGGGGCTGGTGGGAGACCAAAAAACTTCTGCTAACTAGATGAAATAATTTAAAAATGCTTTACCTTCACCTGTTTCAACACACTCATAATTAAAATTTGAAAAGAAGATTTTTTTCCAATATTCAATTATTTTAAAGTAAATATGATTATTTTTTGAACTACTGGTGTACAGCTATCTGGCATCACATAGAGGTCCCTGATGAGCTGGGAAAGCTGTGTTTCTTTACGAGTTCACTGCTCAGAGGTGCTGCTGTAGCTGTGAACAGCAGCAGCTGGGCTGAACTTGGCTGGTTCAGGGCTCTGGCAGGCCAGCGTAGTGTCTTTTAACTCTATCAGGTTGAGTTTCCTGGTATCCAGACAGTCAATAAGTGGGGTTTGTATCTTTACCCTCAGAAGATCTGCCAAGCTCTTTTGCTTCTGCCTTTTTTGGTCTGAATTAACCGTTTTCGTATGGGCAATTTCCTCATCTTCCCGTTCCACAGCTGCCTGACAGTCCTTCACAGACGTCTGGAGTGGTTTTTTGCGGTAACGTGAAGGTTTGAGTTACCAAATCCCATGGGACCCTTCATCCTTTCTACTGAAAGAGGGGATACTTCGTAAGGCCACGTCTTCATCCCCGAGTCTGTGTCATTCCCTGGTGGCGTGTAACGTGGTCTGGTGGTTGCCCACGCTGCCTTCTTCCCACATGATTCCCACAGCCAGATTTTTGCCAAGGGCTTGGCAGCCAGCACCTCCCAGAGGGAATGGGACTGTCCCAGTATCTCCCAGCAGCGTCGCTGGATGAGGCTACAGAAATGGGAGCCCCAGAACTGGGCGACTCTGAGGGAAGCGCCGTTGCCGAAGCGTTCCCTGGTGGCCCACGTTCCTCTCTCAGCTGTCGTTCTCAGCTGCTCGTGGACACAGACAGCTGCTGTTGTCTCAGCGTGGGTTTGGCTTTGTTTTGTTTTAATCTGTCCACTTCATTTATGTGCCTGAATTAGAGCTGAGCTCTTTGAAGATCTAACCGCTTGTTTAGATCCTTATGGGAGTACTTCTGAAAGTCTGGCCCTTAGCCTCTCAAAATCTTTGATTATAAACTCACACCAGATTGGAGGATGAGGTGTCTCTGTGTGGTTTTTTTTCTCCCTCCTCCCTCGGATTTAGTGGAGCATCAGGATATCTGGCGTTTGCTACATCAGAGGGCTTATCTATAATTCATAAGGGAAAGCTCTCTACCTTGTCCAATCTGGGAATTAACAGTACCTTTTAAAAAGTGCTTCCGAGAGGCAACCTGATCCCAGGTCTTGTCCTCTGGTTGAGGTTCTCAAGGCTGTCACCAGTGTTGCTTCTCCTTTCGCTTTGTTTACATGAACACCAGCCTCTTGCAAAGAAACCAGAAGTCTAGACAAATTGGAGCTGCTTCCTGCGTGTCCAGATCACAGCTTACAGGGCTTCCCACACCAGCCATCTGTCTGGGTTCCTCTCCTTTCAGGGGTAGTTCTGCAGCATTCGGTAAGCCCCCCACGAGGGCTGCCCACAGCGCACAAGGACAGTCTGTAAAGACCTTTCATGAGGATTGACAAGGTGAAAATGTGGCTCGTCACACACAGAGGTCGGGGTTCTGAGTTTTATTGAATTCAGTCACGAGGAAAGGATATATGCACCAGTGGTTCTGGAGCCAGAAATCTCTCTGCAAGAGAGACACACAGCCAGGGGTTTACAGCTTCCCTGGTAGCTCCGAGCAGAGCACAACCTCAGTCCTCCTCCTGCTTCTGTTCCATGCACACCTCTGTCAGCAGCCATGGCTCGGGCCAAGCAGGAGCTTCAGTGCTCAGAACAAACGGGGAAGGGCAGCTGGGCTGAAGGCTCCAGGCTCCTCAGTTGGCCAAGCAGCAGCTACTGGCACCCAATGGATTTTAAGAGTAGGATTTTCAAACCTACCTGTGTGGACTGAACTGTTCCCGTTGAAGCTCTTCTTGACTTCCCTGGAAACCGTTGGGCTGGGAACAGGTGTTTGTGCAGTCATAGAATCATGGAATGGTTTGGGTTGGAAGGGACCTTAAAGATCATCGAGTTCCAACACCTCTGCCATGGGCAGGGGCACCTCCACTAGACCAGGTTGCCCAAAGTCCGACAGATACCTGTATCCATTCGCTTGGACCTAACTTGCAGTCCATGGACTGATCTTGCCTCATTTCCATCCTTTCCAAAGCTGCCTCTTCCTGAAAACCAAGGCTGGTGCTGTGCTTGGTGGCTACAAGCAGGTAAGTCTCTTGTGTGACCTGCCTGTGCCAAACCCAGTGGGGGCTGCTCCCCTGCCTGCTCTGGCAGCGACCGCCCCACCAGGTTCAGGCTGTGTCGTGGGGGGGACATTTGTGACTCTCAGAGGGCTGAGAAGCAGGGACTAGAGGCTTCCAGCACCAGAGACCTGGTTGGTATTAGGACCGAGCTCGTACCAGAGCGGGCTGTCTGTGGTTTGGGTACATGTGTGTATCCGGAGTGTGTTTCCTCTGCCCTGTTCATAAGCGACAGAGCAAAAAAAAACCAAGCAGAAACAAAAAAAAAGCTGTCCCAGTTCAGTACACATGTCTGCCAGTAAGGGCCTGTGTGATCAACCCTTTGTGGTTTGCAGCACTCGGCAGCAGCACAGCTGCTCTCCTCCTGGATGGGATGGAGCCATCACCAGGAGTTTCTCTTGTGCCAGGGAGAGGCAGGTCATCTCCATCCTGCACTGCTTGGCTCTGTGGCACATGCCTGCCCTGCCATAGGGGCAGCAGGCTGAAAATTTGGGCTGGAGTTGGGCCTGGTGCCACCTCGGCGGTGCATGTGTGGAGCCAGACATCAGTGATGGGAGCAGGAGAGCCGAAGAGAAGGGATAACCCCTCAGAGCAAACATCTGCGTGGCTCAGCGGTCCCTAACAGACACCAAATGCAGGTGCTTGAGGAAGAATGAAGGAACAGGGTGAAAATATTGTGATCGTTTGCCCTGCAGTGCTCTCCCAGACCTGAGAGATACGTGGCTTCAGGTGTCTAAGGGTTTAAAAGCCATTTTGGACCTTCTCTTTAGGACTGTGAAATGAACAGCACACAGTGTATTAAGGGAGTTTCAAGCGCCTTTTCTGTGCCATGTCAGGACAGAGAAACACAGCACATGATTCCCTGCACACATCCTTTCCTCCTGTCGCAGAGGAGGCAGATAAGGAGCTCGGCCCATCTGAAATCTCAGATCCCATTTTGTTAAAGTGGGCGCAGGAAATAGCAGCATAGTTCGCGTCCTCTTCTTCAATTTCAAGTCTCCTTGAATTTCCTTCCTTCCAAGAGATAAATTTGTTGCAGGAAAGCTCGGCTATTACTGCGCGGTGGGTGCCCAGGGCCGGGGCAGTGCAATTCCAGCTGGCAGAAGCAATCCTCAGGCTCGGCAGAGTCTGTGTTCATGGTTTTTTAAGGGACCTCATCGTGTGCCTTCCTGCTTAAATGGAAAGCGTTAAATGATCTTCTGTAGCCTAGAGGGAGAAATAACCATAGTCTCTCCCGGGCACCTTTGCCACATGCTGACTCTGCGCCTTTATTACCGTTCACATTTCTTTCATTGAGCAAATAGTCTGTCTGGTACCCTGTCATTTTGCCCCCATTGCCTGCAATTACGATTTCTTCATTCACTTTCTGCTATTGAGACACCAGTTTCTTGGAATTATTCCTTGTCTAATGACTTCCATTGCTAATTTAGTTGTAAGTGATCCCTGGACGGCCACAAGCGTGAATGCGTGTAGGTGGCTGGGCGATTTGTTAGGGCTCTGCCTCTCGGAGAGGCTGAGTTTCAGTACTTTTACGCAGTATTTTAGATAGTTATCATCTCTTTTATGTCTGCATTATAAAGCAATCTTGAAGTATTGCTTTTTTTTTTTTTTCACTTTTAAGTTGAAACTTGTTGATTTCTATTATCGGGTCCAGTTTTCTGGCCTGCCTAAAACTTTCCCATGGGAATGTACTGGGCTCCGAGAGCAGAGCTGGTTGTGCCCTGCACGTGAACCACCCACAGGAGCACGCTCACCTTTTGGCCATGTAGGTATGTCCCACGTGGCCCTGAGTGAGAAACGTCCCTCTCACTTGCTCTCCTGATGGCACAGCCACTGTGGCAGCCTGGTGGCTTGGACCTCAGGATGTCCCTGGAAAGCCTGGTAAGGACTTGTCCCTCGCTGGTGCTATTTTCACTTTCTGGCCCTCTGCAGTCACCACATGCAGAGCTTTCAAAATCTGTCATTGTTATGCAGTTGAATTGACTAAGTCTTTCCTTGCTGGAGGTTCTTGCATGGATCTGGGCTGCCTGTCCTTAATTGTTTAGCAAAACATGGAGAAACTCTTCTGGGAGGTAATTTCAATATTAAGTATTTAGCAAATGTGCACCATCCAGAGCTAACAATTTTATCTGGAGACATTTATGCAATGTCTTGCAGACTTATTATGACCTCTGTTCCCACAGATCATAAAAATGTCTGCTGTCTTCTGCCTCGATAAAGTATTTATTTCCTCTTTTTCCTCCAGGTCCTAAAACAGAGGAGGGGGTACTGCTAGTGACCAGCAATAAGGACGAACTGGTCATAGCTGGTAAAATAAGATCCTGCCTCCCTTACCGAGGCATGCAATGGGGTGTAATTGCACCTCCGGAAGGAAGGAACTCACATTGTTATACTTGCAAAGCTACCATCACGAGTTAAACGATATTTTTCACTCTATCATTGCCATTGATTTTTAGCTTTGTTGGAAGCTCAGCACGTTGGGGCATATGAATGTTTTATATATGCATATCTATCTATCTATCTATATATATATATCTCCGCATCAACTTTTCCATCTGCAAAGCATATCCTAAGAGACTTCAGAATGGCCGCTCACATAAAGTAAGAGCAAAGCATTTGCTATCCTGTTTTGTGGTTGGGGAAATCAAGTTGCTGTGAAGTGGAATGATTTGCTCAAGGTTGTTTTGTGAGCTCAGGATTCAGAATTACATTTCCAAATTTCCTCGATTTTTATTAATACGGTTTCTCTCTTTACTATATTCTCAAGCTTTATGAGTTTCTACAGATAAAAACAAGTGACACAGGATGGTCACAGATAAGTGATTGATTCAGCTAGGCTAGGAATAAAAATGAGACTATATCTGTTAAATAGACATGATGAAAATGTGGTTCCTCTCTCCTCTTGCATCAGTGCAGCTCGAGGCTTGCTTTTAATCTTGCATTGTCTCAGGACAGCAGTGTGGCTCTTGCTGGCCGTGTCGCCTCGCACTGGAAAGGAAAGTTTTGCTGAGTGAATCCAGCTGTTCCCAAGCTGGAGACCCAGAAGCGGCCGATGGGGCCAGCCAGGCCACAATGTTCAGGGGTGCTGTAAAGAGCCCGCATGGGTAAAACCTGCCCTAAAAGCTGACATGCCGGACTGCTAAGTAATACACATTATATAGTTACTGTGGTGGTAATTAAGTGAGAAATAGCTCCTACGTGATTTATGCTTTAGCATGGCATGTATGTTTTTAGTCCTTCATGCAGAACATGAATAGATACAGTGAGTTTTTGCTGGCAATATCATCAGAATGTAGGTTATGTTGCTGGCCAGGGTTAGGACACTGGCAGAGCCTGAGCAATTTGTCACCAAAGCCCTTTCCAGGGTGGAAGTAGCGAAGCCAGTGTGAGAGCCTGGGCCACACACTTCATCTTGGGCTTCATCAGCTCTCTGGGGCAGGTGGCTGTAGCGCTTTTGTGTGTCAAACGCCTCTTCTTAGCTGTGGCTTGGCTAAACAGCAAGCTCACCTCTCAGCTGTGGTGGGGTGTTCATGGCTCTGGTGAAGCACCTTCAAGAGACACGTCGTGCTGGTGGCCTTTAGCAAGTCTCCAGCATCACAAAGTGGTGGAGGGGCTCAGTCTGCCAAACTGTCACCTAAGCAAGTAGGCAGATTCCTTCCCAACATGCCCTGTGGAAAATCTTCTTCACGAAAAGGGTTCTCAAGTGTTGGAAGAGGCTGCCCAGGGAAGTGGTGGAATCACCATCCCTGGAGGTATTTGAAAAGACAGGTAGACGTAGTGCTGGGGGGCACGGTTTAGTGGTGGCTTTGGCAGTGTTAGGTTGATGGTTGGACTCGATGATCTGAAAGGTCCCTTCCAACCTGGACGATGCTATGGTTCGCTATGGTGTCTCTGGTCACTTTGTGGTGTTAGTGGGAGGATGGGAGGGGAGTCAGGCCAGTGGGTCGCAAGGGAAGGCTGTGGGGCTGCAGGGAAAGGGTTGTGTGTCCCGTTGGTGCTGTATTGTGCACAGCACACCTTGGAGCTGCAGTTGGAAGCTTGGCTGCTGGCCTCCTGGTCACCTCCTGGTCACCTCCTGGTCACCTCCTGCCTGAACTAAAGACAAATGTTGTCTCTCTGCTCCTCCTGGAAAGGTGGCTTTGTACAGGGCTTGCTGCTTTCCAGCTGCTGTGGAGAGAAGTGTTGGGAACGGTGGTAAAAACTGCACATGCAGAGGGTAGAGAAAGGAGGGGGACAAAGGTCCTTGTCAGCCTCACATAATCCTCATTTCAGTTACCCTCAAATTACAGACAAAGAGATAATATACCACATTTTCCTAGAGCGTGAGAAAAGCGGATAGAAAGGCAGATCTTATATCAACACAAATGCTCAATTTGTCATGTATCTTAATGGGATATCCCCTTCAGTGTAGCCCGGTCATTGAGTGGGTTCCAGCTGTTGAACCAGCATTTTATGAAATATCCATTAAAAAAAAAAAAAAAAAAACCCAAACACAAACCTGCATGTTTCCATACGTTCATATATCCATTATAATGTGTTTTTAAGTGGACCTCCAGGGCAGCACCTTGGTGGGAAAACATCTGCTTTTACACATGGACCTCTCTCATGGTGAAAGCCATATAAAATATGTGGGACAGAAGGTCCTTCTGATATTGAGGGAAGCTCTAAAGCCCAGAAGAGGGAAGCTGCTGGGGCTTCGGGGGAATGACTTGTGTGTGTAAACTGAAGCGTCAGTATGAGAGCTCATCCATTTTTAAGGCCAGGAATATTGTCCCTGTTTCAAACTGTGGATTGTGTCCCCTTTGAGAGTTGCACAAAGATTCAAAGTGTAGTGGGCTGTGGATTATTATTAATAGCCTCATAACGTGGTTTGTTTAAAAAACAACAACAAACCAAACAAATAACCCTTACCAATTATTATGAAAAGAAAACAAGATAAAAATCAAAATCAATAAAGTTAAGTGGTTGCATACACATTCTCTTTCTTACATAAGTGCTGATTGTGAAATTTTACCCATTGTTTCAGCCTTCAGTGGGTTTTATGAAGACAGATGAGCCATGAAGCAAATCAAGCTTTCAGAAAGTTTGATAAACTCTGCCTTTTTTTTAATCACCCTGCATAGCTCCGGGTGTAAAATTTACACAGAATAGAGTTTGTAGGTTCAGGGACTAAGTAATCATTTTTCCTGAGTTGCAGAGCAAGCTCAAGAGAGCTGTTAGACGTCCTAAAATAAATAAATATTGAGCCCAAGGGAGAGATGAGTATGTAATTACCTGAGGTCTGGCTTTTGTGCCCTCTCAGAAAGTTAATTTAAACTTTGGATGGCTGAAAGCTCTCTGCAAGAGGCAGCACCTCAACATCTCCACTGCCGGTGAATTGTTTTGGTGTGGCATTTTTATCTGGCTGCTTTCTGACTAAAATAGACACACACACACAAGGAAATAGTGTGGTTTGGAGGGGAGGCATATATGGGGCTTAACTAATAGTTGCGACCGTGAATGATAGGAAAAAGGAGAATACAAGGGCTGGTTCTGCACAGTCTTCTACCCAGCGCGTGTTTTGGTTTGCACAGCAGTTTTTTGTCAGTTGGTTGCTTTTTGTCTGGTTTTCTTTGGTGCTGATTTACATCATTATGTTTGGGTAACATGATAGAATCGGACTTCAAACATGTTCATTTCAATAAAGGCGAGTCAGCGGCATGAGACAGGTATTGATATGTTAAAAATACTTGTTAGAGATGAGTTGTGTGGTCAGGCCTCGGGGCACTCACTTGACCCAGTTCCTCTTCACACCCTCTCACATCATCATGAGCTACTTCACTCTCACCTTGGAAATCCCATTTGCCTCAGTGGGGTTGCCCCCATCTCAAATTTTACAGTGCGTAGGGAGGTCGTGAAGCCCACGGTACGTTCATTTTCAGTCTCTTCAAAAACAGATGTATGTGGCAATGTACAAACTGATTCCTCATAATTCTTATCGAAGTCTCTGGCTGCAGAAGTCAGCCCGGAGTTGAAGATCTGAGTAGAGAATCGTAGTGTTGGATTTTCTTTTTCTTGCTGTTTTAAATCCCTCCACCTTCCCTGTACCCGAGGATGATCCTGGCACACACAGGAGCTGGTTCATGTTCTTTGGTCCTTCCTCTCCTTCTCTTCAGCCTTCCAGTCTTTTTGTATTTTGTCTGCTTGAGGCGAATAGCGGCTGTAGCTGTAGCCCAGCGTGGAGGAGGTGGCAGTTTCTGTGTATTGGACGTATAAATACATCTGATCTCTTTCCTAAACATTACAGCAAGGTATGAGTAACTGGTGTCGTGATTCATTGCTGCTGTAGCTTTTGAAGCCGTGCCCAGGTCTCCCAATCACACAAGGGAGCAGAGCTCGGCTGTAAAAGGAGCCGCTGCAGCTCAGGAGCAGCGTCCTTGGGGCAGGGAGCCACGTCTGTCCTGCACGCCTTTGGCATGTCTGCAGTGGGGTTCGGGTTTGTACTGGAGCTCCTAGATCTCAGGCCAGTAATAATAATAAACCAAATCCCTCTTGGTAGCAGTCCATATGGACCCAGCCCTATGGGGGGCTGCGTACGGCACAGATAGCTGAGCGCGGGGCAGGCAAAGCCAGCTGGGGGGCTGGCTGGGAGGAAAAAGAGGATTTTCCCCTGGGCCACCAGGTATCACCAGGTGATATTTAAGTGCGTGCCGAGAAGGTGCCGGTGGGTATCGAGCACTGGATCGTCTTTCAAATGTATGATATAGAGCAATGCAGGTGGAGCTCCACCAGGCTGATGCTTTTCCCTTACTCCTGCTTAAATCCACTTATCTCTTGGATGGCAGAGCCCAGCAATCCTACACCACCTCCACCATCCCCGCGCTCAGAAACGTTGTGCGACATTTGCCCATTACTTTTTCTTTAAGCTGCCCGAGTTTGGAGATGTTCCAGAGGTGTTCTTGTAATTCTGGATGCGAATTTTGTTCTGTACCAACAAAAGAGAAAATGTCAGCGAACCTGCATTTCTCTTTCAGCTACTGAAAGAAGTGGCAACAGTCCAGCACCTCGGCAATGAGACTCGGAGGAGGACGTTATTTTTACCTTTCTGCATTTGCAGAATTGCCTTGTTTTTCGGAGGAGGTAGCAAAGTCATTGTAAGCGAGGAGCTCGGATCCAAACTGCCACTTGTAACCGTGTCCTGTGCTGTCTTTGGACAATTTTGGGGTTATTACTCACGGAGTTTGTCTCTTTTAGTGTCCTTAATTGCTAATGGAACTGCATTAGCACTATGGTGGTTTTTATCTTAGGCTTGAACACGTCCTAAATCATAAAAAAATACAGAGGTTTTACCAAGTTTTTTCTTGATACCTCGAGGACTACCCAACAAAAACTGTGTGAGATTGCTTATTTTGCATTTTATAATGCAGGAAATAGTCTGAAGTTGCTCTGAATTGAAAACAAAACCGTAAGAGTTGCTTGTGCTCTGAAAATACGTCCGTTGCACCTATTCCATCCAGCTGTTCACTGTTGCGCTTGAAGGATAATGTGTAAAACTTGGAGCAATAGCTCCGCAAGTGCCAAGTGGTTCCATACTTCATCCCTTTAGTTTCAACTGCCTAACCTGGAGTGGGATTCTGGCGCTTTAACTTCCAAAGGCACCTAAGAAAATCCTGGTCTTAGGTCATTAGTTATTGAATTAGCTGTTTTACTCTGTACACGTAGCTTCAGGACTGAAGAAGCTGCAGTGCACACGCTCTCCTGCACCGATGCTCCTGGCCCTGGCTGCTACGTGGCTGTTAGAATCTGGCCTGGATGTACAGATTTTTAAGGCGTGAACTCCTGCAGCCTCCTAATGCCCTTGAACCTTTTTGCATACCTTCCTTGTTTTAATAAGCAGGGAATTTCAAAGAGTTCTTAAATCGAGTGTTAGATCTTGCTAGTGCCTCTTTCACCTGAAAAGCAACACCTCAATTAAGTTCAGGTTGGCGGCACCGAGTTCCATAAAGCCTTCCCTTTAAAATGCGCTTCTTCCACAGGGCACTGAACTTTAAAGCACTGTACACAGACATAGACACAAAATATGAGAGGCTATAAGTTTAGATGTAATGACTCTGTGTAGCTGTGTAGAAGTAAGGGCAGCTCAAAATGTGTTCCTGCACTGTATGTACCGTTTATGACTGTTCAGTATTGTTTCTGCTTCAGTTAAAATGAAATCTCTCCTGGGAATGGACAGTATCTTCTTCTGTGTTTCTACTGTAGAAAGCACACCATTGTGGTCTATAAATAATAACTGTTTATATAGTGTTTGCCTTTAACCTTTCCATTCCTCTTGCAAATAAATAACAGTATTGCTGTCTTTGCAGTATTCTTTATATTATGCATAGGGAGAATAGCATTATTTAAAGAGAAAGGTAAATTGCTGCATAAGAGTGTAATATATGTAATGTGGATGGCCACTGCAGTCCTTTCTGTTTCTGGTTTATAACGAAGGCAGACTAGATTTAAAACTAGTGATTGATGCTTAATAGAAAACTATTGCAGACATCCTGTGGTTAAAATATACAATTTGCATAGATCTCTTTGGACACTTTCCAGATTTTCATTTCAGGAGGCACTGTTACTTCTCTATCATTTATTTTTCCTGGCCTCCCTCATTAGACCATAACAAGGTGCTTTGCAGCAAATATCACTCATCGGGTTCATGACCAGTAGGAAAGTGCACGGCAAATACCCGACTTCAGCTCCAGCGGCTGGCGGTAACCACACCGGGATGCCCATGGGGATACATGGGGATGCACAAAAGGACACCCCTCTTGCCTTCTTTGTGCCCCTCACCCCTTTTTGAAACTGGGCACCCAGCCGAAGGGAGTGCACTAAGGCAGTGATGTACTGGGAGCCCTGGGAGCACATCCTTATGGAGATACCAACATTCATTGCTACCTTCTCCCTCGGCCGGCTCCTTTTTACCTGTCAGTTAGAGCTAGCCACGGTCTGTGACAGCAGATTACTTGTAGGCAAAGATCTGTGCCTGGTGCATCTGGGCTCTGGTTTCTATTGCCCTGTATGCTGTGGATTTACACAGGACATTTCCTTGCTGACTAAGCAGAATTCATGTTAAGCAGAATTCATGTTAAGCAGAATCCATGTTAAGCAGAATCCATGTTGTGTTTAGGGAACACAAGTTTGTGGTCCCTACGTTTTCAGGAGTTGCATTTCTTCAGTACTTTCAGAAGGTGTTATCATCATCTTCACTGCCAGCTAGAAGGAAGTCACTCGCCTGAAGATGGGAGGCCCTGAATGTGCACAGGGAAACTCCCCCTCCATTCAGTCAGCTTTACGGGCTATTGCTTTTATGGTAAATACCAATTCTATAAGGTCTTCCTGTCAAATATCCGGGCGGAATCTGACAGCAAATGGCTGAATGATGAGCTTGCATTTCCAGGCTTCTCCAGAGGGCTTGGCGGTTGAAGAGGACTAGTATGTGATACATCTGCCCTTTCCACCTACACAAGTTGAGCTTTGGAAATTTTTAGTGTTTAACCAAATGATGATACACCCTACATAGGGAATACTTGAAATACTGAGCAAGTATTAGCTCATTTCCTTTTGCAATAAAACTGGAGGTGGGTGGCCAAAATACACTTCTGGACGTGGAATTTCTGCCTTATCAGAGAAGGTGAAACTGCAGGACGGTCCTGGCAGTCCCAGTGGGACGTTGGAAAGCTGATCTGGAGCTGATGGGACTTAGTGCAGTTCCTGTGAAATGTCATACAGTACACGGAGAGGTATTCCCAAGGCCAACTTCAGGTATTTTACACAAGCCAGCTTGTGTTTGGATGTTCTCGCTCTTCACGTTCTGATCCGTCTCCATCACTTATCTAAGGAGATTAGCCTCCTAAAAGAGCCTTAAAATTCGCCAGGGTAAATATTTATGCGAGTGATGGTACTTTATCTTCATCCTGTACTTCATCTGCAGTGCTTTCACTTTGACTTAGTTTCTTACCCGTGAGAATGAGGAGTAACATGGAAACCTTTTTTCATTAGGTTCCCGCATAGGTTGTGTGTAATGTGGCTTGCACAGTAATTTAAATGCAAGTATAAATTTGGTCTCCCAGGCATATTGGCTTTTGAAGTCCTGAAATTGCTGCATCTCTGCCCACATAGAGCAATCTAACCCCCTTGGTTTGGAGACGGTTCGTTGAGGTATTTATCCAGATGCTTCACATAGCAGCATATAAACAGATTTTTGTTATTTACCTCCAGTCTGACCTCCGACAACCCTGGTTCCATCTCCCAGAAAGAAATGTATTCAGGGTGGTAAAGAAGCCCAGCTTCGGCATCCAGTCCCGAATTGCCTGAAACTGCAGAGGGGGGACTCCTTTTGCCAAGTACTCGGTAGTGCCTTGAGCCACTAAACAAACTTGGAGTTAAATGGACTGACTGTCTTGCTGTAAAACATCTGCCCACATCAACTCACTCTTGGCAGCCGAGAGCAGTCTCTCCTCGCTGCTTGTATCTTACATCCACGAGCGCTAATGGCAACCACTCAAAGCAGCAGAGAGGTGCTGGAGTTCTTGGAACAAACGTTGGGAATTAGTGCTTGCAGCTCATAAATAACATAGCTTTATTTTATATGCAACTCTATTCATTGGATCAGATGTCTAAAAATACACGTGAAAAAGGTAACTGGTGGCACACAGCCAGTTGTCTGGGGGAAAATTTCCATTAAGTTGAATGACCACATCAAAATCACAGAGGAGAAAAGAAACCAAGACAGCTAGAGAAATGACAAGAGAGAGGATTTTGAAGAAGCAGTTGGAGGATTGATGGGGCTCACAGATAAGAGGGCTGTTCCAGGCAGCAGAGGCAGGCGACGGGAGATGCTTTTATATGAATAATGTTAAAATAATTCGAAGGGACAGCATAGAGAGTAGCGAGAGGTGAGCTGGGAGAATGAGAAACGTGTTTTGCATTGAAAACAATGACCCAAGTTCCACTGAGCAAACGGGAGCTCCCCACGTCTGTCCAGAAGCAGATTTGTCAGCTACCACTGGTGGTGGATCAGTGGAGGAGAGAACACTCTGCCCAACACATAATTCTGCTCTGCTACATACAGTGTTTTTCTGCATTGCTAAAACTGCTTGGTGTGGACGGAGGAGAGTCGGTGGCCTTTCAAAGGGCACCTCTAGTGAGAAGCTCTGTTTAAGGGTGGTTTCACTGCTGGTAATTAGCTGACAGTATGCAGCTGTGATAGTAGCACCTACAAAATAATATTAGAGATCAAGTTCAAAGGTTGGCAGGGAGGATAAAGCAAACAACTGTATTTTCTCCTGCAATACACGAGTTAGGCAGCAATGAAGGAAAAAAACTGGGTGACAGGCACAAAACAAGCGAGTTGTGGATTGTTTCCTACTCTCTCCCCCCCCTTTTCTTTCCCTTATGTGTGGCTAACTCCCAGTTTCAAGTATCAAAATGCAGTTTCTGCTGCACAGGATAGTATGTTCTTTCCACTATAAAACTTACAGTGAACTGTTGAACTGCAGCAGCATTTCATCCCTGAGCTGCCTGCACCTTGGTGTTGGATGAAGTGACCCAGAAAGAGAATGGGTATTTTATCTTGTTAAATTCACAAAACACTGAGATGGTTTTTGAGAGTTGAAGCACTAGATGAGTGCAAGATCTGATTTTGGGCGGGGGAAAGGTGCTGTAAAGTGGTCCTGATGTATATTAGCTCACCTGAGGGCAAAGTGGACTTCTTAAGGGAAAAGAGTATGTGCGGGAGACCTTGGAGTTAGTCCTGAGGGCAAAGGTCATGCTGTAAAACACCTGAAACCCTTTAACTGATGATTGTGCTAAATGAAGCAGTAACTCCCAGTGATGCTGGTGCCCAGCTGCTCCAGGTAAACAAGTCTGCTCCCTGCAGAAGGCAGCAGTATTTCATTTTGGCTTTTTCCCTTCTGAGACTCTCTGCTCCATCCCATGCTTCGATGTGTTGGAGTGACCCACAGGTAAGTGTGCAGTGAGTTTGGGTGACTTTTTCTCCCCTTTTCTCTTCTCCTCATTCTTTGCCATTAAGTGTGAGGTGTTGGTGAACTCCTGCCTCAGCAGACTCGGTGTGGCTGCTTTTTGATGGGTTTGCCCAGCTGCCTTTGGCCGTGTTTGTGCTTGTGATAATTGCTTCGTGCCTGTGTGATGATCCAACAGGGTGGCAGTTCTTGTGCTTTGCCTGGAATCAGCTTTTAGGCAGAATCTCCTTCTCCTCAATGGCATCTTTAATCCAAAAAAAAAACCCAGCACTGAAGCAAATAAGGCCTTCCTTTACACAGAAAAGACTCTGCTTTTAAAGCTGTCCTGTAACTGGCAGGAACAGAAGGGCACCACCAGCCAGGAGAAGAGAAGATAAAAAAGGTTTGGCTCAGTGAGTTGTACCTAGGAGCTTTTTAGAAAATTGCACTAATTTCCTTCTAACACCCAAAGCAGCGCACTTCACGCTGACAGCTTGAAACGGAGGTTCATAGTACCACGTGGTGTTGGCTGTATTATTATTAATTGTTTGTATTACAACAGCCCTTGGTGGCCTTGTTCAAAGTGAGCAGCGCTGAGTGCGGTTCTGCCCCAGCGAAAGGGGCAGCCCGGGCCATCCCTGCTGGAGTGGAGGAGGTGGGTAAGGGTGACAAGGGACACAGAAATGCCAAGATATGACTTGCCCCAAGTCGTAAAGCAAGTCACAGGCAGGGCTGGGAATAGGAATCGGTTCTCGTGAAACTCTAACAGAAATAATATGTAGGTGATACCAGTTTAAGCACTTAGTCCCAGCATAGTGCACTGGTTTATTGGTTTATGAGGTGTCCAGTTTGATCCTCTTTAAAGATTCAATATCTTTAATCTTGCCGTCTGTGAGTTTAGGAGGAAAGCTGGAAATGGAAAAGGAAAGTGTCAGTCCCTTGAATTTGTCCTGATCCCACAGGCTACAGTATAATGGGTGGTGGAAGCATATTGCATATCATGGTGCTATGCATGGCTGATCAGCTCTGTCCTTCAAATGCTATTAACTTCAGCCCAGTTAATCTATATTCCTGTATGTTGAACACAAAGCAGTGCCGGCTGAGGGATTAGGGGAGAATTAAGTATTTGTTCTCTAATCCTGAATGTTTATAAATCAGTATTAATTACTTTAGGTGCTTTTGAAGAGTTTACATGCCAATTTTTGTAATAATTTCATGATCCATCTGGCTAATAAAAATACTTCATTGCAAGAGAAGAAATAAAATCTGTTGCTGTGAAGTGGAAGCATGTAGATCTTTCGCTTAATGGGGGCTAATTGCTGTTATTCTGGATTCTGATAAGTTAAAAATAATAGAGGGGCTAGCCACATCCCACGTCGCCGTCTGTAAACACACTGCATAGATTCAGCCAGTGGAGCCCCGCTGCTTCTAGGAGTAAACTTGTTCCTTGGGTGCTTTTAAGGGTGTTCGGGTCTTTTGGGGATAGCATTTCAGGGTGGGGTGAGTTTTTTGGGGGGTTGAGGGTTGAGTGATAAGGCATAGGATGCCAATGGGAAATGAGGGTCCTACAGGGTTTGTGGGGCTGCAGGCGCTGTGCTGAGGGATGGGGTGTGTGGGGAAACAAAGGCAGGCCTTATCTTCAAAGGATCATCTTTCCACTGATAAGGACAATGGTCTCAAAGCAAAGAAAAGGGGGTTTGGCTGGAGCAGGAAATCTTGCACTAAGCATTAGCAGGGCTATTGATTGCCCCAGATTCAGCATTTAATCCTTCCTTTAATCACAAATCAATTCCACTGTGTGTTCAAGATTTTTAAACTTTTCATCCAAGTGCTTCAGACTTCAGAAGAACGGTGTGCCCTGCGCAGGGCTTTGGGGAACTGCAGCCCACCAACACCCCGTCATTCCTGCCACTTTGGTGCAACCAGAAAAAGGAATATTTGGGGCAAGCACATCTATTGGGGCTTGCTATGTTTGTGTCTTTATCTTGGAAGGAAGAAAGGAAGGAAGGAGTCCTTTCTAATACTTTGTCTCCTTAAAGTCCTTAATCAATTTGGGATTTTGCTAGGAAGACTATTTGTTTTTCTTTCCTTTGATCTGCAATTAGCTTACAGAACAGACAGGCTGACGTGGGTTGCACTCCTGCCTCCCTAACGCTCAATCTTCTGTATGAACTGCTTGCATTTAGTCCCAGAGCTCAGCTTTTGGGCCTGCTGAGAAACAACCGGACTGGAAAATATCATGAATGTGTGTGAATGAACATGGCATGCCACTGTGTTTCCATGATCTCTCCATGTTTGATGCTGCTCCAGCTTTTCCTGCGAGTGCTGTGTCCAGTTTTGGGCCCCTTACCACAAAAAAGACATTGAGGTGCTGGAGCAGGTCCAGAGAAGGGCAGTGAAGCTGGTGAGGGGTCTGGAGAACAAGTCTTATGAGGAGAGGCTGAGGGAGCTGGGGCTGTTCAGCCTGGAGAAAAGGAGGCCGAGGGGAAGACCTTCTCAGTCCCTACAACTCCCTCAGAGGAGGGTGTAGAGAGGCAGAGTTGGTCTCTTCTCCCAAGTCACAGGTGGTAGGACAAGAGGAAATGGCCTCAAGTTGCACCAGAGGAGGTTCAGATTGAATAGTAGGAAAAATGTTTACACTGAAAGGGTTATAAAGCATTGGAATGGGCTGCCCAGGGAAGGGGTTGAGGCCCCATCCCTGGAGGTATTTAAAAGTTGGGTTGACATAGTGCTTAGTGACATGGTTTAGTGATGGTTTTTTATCAGAGTTAGGTTGATGGTTGGACTTGATGATCTGAAAGGTCCCTTCCAACCTAGACAATTCTGTGATTCTGTGATTGCTAGCATTAAGATGCATCCATTACAAGTTGTGGGTGAGTGTTATCACCGAGCCCAGGTACCAGTGTGTGCATCCTGCTGGCTCCACAGCTTCCACCACCACAGCAGCTGCAGGTTTTTAGGGTGCAGTGAATCAGCCTGCTGATGGCTGGCTTTTAGGATCCTGCTTCTAATGCATTACTTAGCTAATATTCATTACTCTTTTATGCTGATTAAAATGGAAGGGACTCAGTTGTTGTGCATATATGTCACAGAAGTGCTTTTTAACAGCTAAATAATAACCTTGACAGAGGAAGAAAACAAAATGGTCTGAGAGAGAAAAATTTTGAAAGCTTTGGTGCACTTCCTTGTTCCTAGTTAAATGTATTTTAGCATAATATTTTGGGGTATATGTCTGAGTGGAACATCATTAGACAGAGAAAGAACTGAAGCTCAAGGCTTCTGAATTATTGGGGAGGGGGGGCTGCTGTTTGTGGTGTGTTGTTGTTTTTTTTTTTCATTTAGCTAAATTTTTCTCTTGGAGTTGCTCAGTGGGACAGTGGGACTGGTGGCCACATCCCTTTCCCTGGAATCTGCGCGCTGCCATTGAAGAGAGGGTGTCTTATCCTGCTGGGAAGGTCATACCAGCCTTGAGGATGTGGGGGTCACAGTGATGCTTTTGGGGTGATTCAGCTCTGCCCGGTCCCAACCCCCAGATCTACAGCGGCGCCTTAAACCTTAACAAAACACTCAGGTGCCTCCCTGCCTGTCAGCGCTCTGTAGCACAAATGCTTTGTGTGATTCAATATAAACTGTAAGTCTCATGTGAGGCATCTTTGAGGCACACTTTTATTTATTAGTTTCTTATGGAGAGTTTTTAACCACTCTTTTCCGTGATGGCAAAACGAATCTGCCTATATGCAGAAAAAGGCAAGGGAGAAAGGGAATGCGATGACTGTAGGTGTTAAGAAGAGTTGTTTGGGGTTTTTTTATTGCCGTGGTTTTGACAATAGCATCTTACTCACAAGTGGGACAGCTACTGCTGAGTTAGTCACCCCATTGTAGTAAATCTCCCAAAATTTTACAGTGCCTCTTGCCATCATGTTTGTGTTTATCTATTTGGTGATATAATTTGTCACTTGCTTATAATGTCTTCCTCTAGTCCCCTACACCGCAGCAGCGGGTATGTTATTTTAGTGTGCAAACATTAGTATTTCTAATAAAATTATGTTGGAGTGTAACACGTCAATGGAAAGAGAGTTACAGATGGGTCGGGGGGACTTTCCCAGGTGACTTATTTAGCTGGTGGCACAGCTGAAACTGGGACTGCTGACCCTCAGTTACAAAGCAAGATCCTAGCCGATGGACCACATTCCCTTAGAATCGAAGGTCTTCTTGGAGTGCAATACTACTGTTGGTTTACATCTTTTCTGGCTTAATGTTAAAGATTATTATCATTTCTGTCTTGTATCAGGCTATGGAATAGCCTTTAAATGTCAGTCTTGACATCACTGGACATGTTCTAGCCTTATTTTCCACTTTTCTGACAATTGCATCTGTACTTGCCGTATCACTGTGGCTGGCATATGGGACACCTAAACAGGGTACATCCAGGTTGGGGAGTGAGTTTGTTTGGGCACGGGGAGGTTGTTTTGTGGTGGGTTTGGGATTTTTTTTTTCTGGTTTGTTGGGGTTTTTTTATATCTAGCAAAAACTTTTTTAAATACTAGGAAGGTGATTCTTTCAGTATCTAACCCCAAATCAGGGTCAACGGGACTCTTGGTCTTGGCTGTAATGAGTTTGATACTGTCTAATCCTGAATGTTCCTGCATGCACAGCTCTCCTAAACAAGGTAATTTTTAGAAATGCCAAATCAACCCGAAATATTCTTTTGTAGGTCAAGGCTTTCCATTCATTAATGTTTTGTCCTCTTCCTCCTGAGCTTCCTTTAGTATTACTTTGACATTGGAAGTCTCGCTGGAGGAGAAGGTGGGCTCTGGGGTTGGGATATCCCTGACATAAAAATGATGGAAAAAGAAACCATCTCTAGCAATGATGATGAATGGGGGAAGGTATAAAAGGCTGATTTTCAGCTGCTGAATTGCTCTGCTAGCATGTGGTGCTGTGAGAGAAGCAATGTGATATATGAAAATAAAAACATTGACTATCTGAGCCGCAGACTTCACTTCTGAAGCAGAAAGCTAAGGGCGCCAAATCCTGTTAAATTTTAATGAGATTTTTAGATACAACTCCTTGTGTGTCACTGTTTGAAAAACACCACTTGAGACTGATAAGAGCAGAGAGCCTGTGAGTTAACACCTGCAGCCCAGCGTGTGGCTTTCAGAGCTGAAATATTGGCCGCTCTGGAAGGCGCTTCGCTCAGGAGTGGTGGGAAGCAGTTCCCTTGGCCAAGCCATCAAAACTGCCGTGCGGTGGCTTTTGCTGCCTCCGAGCTACGGGAGGGCATTTGGGACCTGTCACCAGGAGAAGGGGGGGACCAGTAGAGACCCTGTCCTCCCCCACCTGCCTTTCTCCCAGCCCTCTGTTTCCTGGAGACCCTGGAGCAGAGTGGGAAGGAGACATTGAACCCTCGCTGTATCCGAACAGACGAGTGAGGCTTTGGGGTTTTTTACTACTGTGATCATAGCTTGGCCAATAGGTGGTATTTCAGGTTTTGTTCTCGTTCATGGGAGGTGGAGAGGTGTGATCATACCTTCTTTCCCTTTTTGGGCTTGTTTTCTTAACAGGGTACTATTTTTGCACCAGGGCCGCCTCTTTTCCTGGTGGTTGCAAGAACTGAAGTGTTCTTCCAGTCTTCGGGTGTAGAAGGTAGCATGATAAGAATGACATCATCATTCAAGTGGATGAGATTTGTGAAAACACCTCTATTTTTAATAAGTTTTGCAAATGAGTTTTCATGAGGGCTGAGAGGAAGGAGAAGGGGGATAAGGCAGCCGAACTATTTCAAAACATCACTTTAAAGGCTTTAAAGTACCAATACTTATTAATTCCTTTGGCATGTATTAGAATAATATTAATCCTGATGAACTGAAATGGTATTAGTGCAGATGTCATAAGTACTTCTACAGGCATTCAGCTGTAATTTAGCATCAATTAACTAGACCATTATTTAAAAGTGTTATTTTAATACATTAAAGTCTGTCCTCAGGCAGTTGCTAGAGCCGCTGTTAGCTTCTCTTATCACTCTCCATTTTTCTTTCTGGCTGTCAGTCCTGTTCTCCTTTACTCGACAGCGTGTGCTTGTCACAGGCACAGGACTCCTCAAGGGTGGCTGGTCTCACGTTCTGCTTAACCTAATTTAGCTGCAGGAAGCTGCTGCAAGGGATGCTCCCGCCTGCCTCTCTCCACATCCCCTCCCTGGGTTCTTTTTCCTCCCTCGTAGGACATCTAACAATCCCAGAGGTAGGATTTTGAATATTTGAGAGTGACTTTCGGTCAATTTTGTGACCTCGAACGCCTCCTCTGGGCCACGTAGCCACTGCTCAGTGTGGCACCGTGCTACAGGTTGTGTAGCCGCTGCCCAGAAAGGTGGTGTTTGTTCCTGTCCCCGCTCAGAGCCACGTGGAGATGCTCACCCCAGTGCTGGAGGCTCTGCAGCCGTGCGAGGGGCTGCGTGGCCTTGCCTGTCACCCTGCGGTGACAAAACGGCTGCTTGTTCAAGAGCTGGCAGGGGACCGCCTGTGCCTCCAGCTGCAGAACAGGCACGGTGATTGCTCATTTTATCTCCCCGTTCTCATGGAATATCCTAAAACCAGCTTTTGCCTTCAGAGGTTGGCTCCTGTGATGTAGGTGGAAAATGCCCAGTACAGCAGAGTCCTGGGTTTCTATACGTTTCTATAGTGGAACGACCTTTTTTCCCCGTATGAAGTATAAGAGCTAATCTGCGGTCAGTCCTGGCTGCGGAGAGGTCTGCTGATCTGCACGCGAGAGTTTGGGATGTGTTAGCGGGCGTTTTCATCTCAAGAAAAAATAGCTGCTGCCTCGCTCCTTCCCCCTGCGTGGCGATGGGCAGGGGAGTGGGGGTCGGGGAGCCCCACGGCCACCAGCGCTGGGATGCGTTCTCGTGGGGCTGGGGACACCTCCCAAGGAGCCCGATGGACCCGCTCCTGCCGCCCCCGGCAGCTCCCACCTACTGAGCCCTGTTTCAGCTCACACGCAGCGTGTCCAGGCAGGCAAAATTGCCATTTGTAAAAAGTGCTGTTAACAAATGCTTTCTTTAACCTCTGCCTCCAGTTTGCTGTTCCCGTTCACTCCCTCTGGAAGGCATATTTGTGTGTCCTCTGCCAGTGACCTGAAGGGTCTGCATTAGTGCCTGCAGAAGACAAGAAATGGCTCTGTGGAGTTAGCAGCATTTGGGTCTGGCCCTTACCAATGGGGACAGACCTCTGTCTGTCTGCCTCCCTTGTCTGTAGCAGTGTTTCTGCTTGCATTGTTCTGTCGTGACACAGAGACATGTATTTTGGACTTGAGAGCTTTATTGTACCTTCTCTCCCAGTTTTACTATCTTTGCAATCTCCTGTGCTCTGAATACGCCAGCCAGAGGCTGGGCTAGGCTGGTCGGGGGGTCATCCCTCCTGTGAAAAGCAGCTGATAAGTTAAAACAGTGTATCTCCTAACCCTTTCTTTGGATATGAAGTGGGAGCTCCTCTTATGCCTCAGTGAACACCCTCAGTGTTACTACAGTTAACTTCTGTAAGCAGTTTTTCTACAGACCAACAGAGGCTTGAGTGTTAGCAGACCATGCCAAGTCGTCAAATTCAAAACTTGCGAAACACGTAGCAATCACTACCAAAACCTCCTGGTTTCAATAGAACCATCAAAATTACTGAATTAAGATATGTCCTGTACTGCAGTATATTTTATTTGTTGTACCAGGTCCTTTTGTGAGACTGGTGTGGGTGTTAGCAAACACCTGAAGAACTCTGAAGTCACTTGTAGAGGGTGGAAATGCCCATTTACTAATGGGAGAACATTTTTCACCGAGCATCTACACTATCTAACTCCTCTCAGTAGTAAACCTCACGGGAGAGCAATGAAACAAATTTGTAAACGAAGATTTATAACTCCAGTAAATCTCAGACTTTTACTTGCAGTAAAGATGATGAGGTTTATGTCACAGCAGAATTCCCCCCCTCCACTCCCCAGTTTCCTCGTTCATCCCAGCTACATGGACAGTAATTGTGGGTCTCCCTCCTTCTCCTCCTCTGTTCTACAAGCGCTTTTCCCTTAAACTAGATCAGAGTAAGTAGTCTTCCTAATCTGTACTTAGCTTAATTTATAGCTTCAGTTTTAGACTTTAAGGAAGACCTATGACCATGAAGTTCATCGTTTTCCACCAGTCTGATAATGATACCTCTCCTTACAGTGTATTCCTGCATTTAGTTATATCTCACTTAGTGCCAATGTTACGATTTTTATATGCTGTATTTTTTCCCCTTTAAGCAGTCAGAATTCTTGAAAGTGTTTTGCAAGTCATCTTTTGCCAAGAGGAGATGATTGATGTTTCTTGGTATTTTTGTTCTCTCCCCCCCCCCGTCCTGTTCCCTTTATAAGAATGTCAGTTCTGCAGGACACTGTTTAACCTAAGTGCTGTTCATCAAGCAGAGACTTTGATCTGCCGTCTGGCCTATGCATTTGACTGTTTTCTGCACAGGGATGTGGACTGAGATGCTTTAAAAATGATGGCCTTCTGTGTTGTTTGCATCAATATCTAAGCAGTCATTTAGTAACTAAACCCCTGTGAGCAATGCAATGGTTTTATGCACTTCTTGGCTTTCTTATGAGCTTCTGTGATGTGTTTGCTAAAGTATTTTAGATTTCTTTTTGTAGACCAGCAATATATCCCCTGTCATACTGAGAGTTATCATGAGGTGTCATCCCTCCATCTCCCTGCCTCTGAGGTTCCTCCTGTTGAACTTTCGTGGCCAAACCGGGCTGACATTGTGTCTTGTGAAGATTTCATCGCAGTGAGAACAGAGTCATTACCTTCCATTTTTTGTCTTTGGGAACATCAAAGAGTTGCAAGTCCCAGCAAGTGAGGTCCCAGGGAGTGAGGTTTGGTTCAGAGTTCCCATAAAGCCAAATTGGCAAGTCTGGTTAGTTTTCATTTGCAAATTGTATCAGGAGCCTTCTCGGACATCCAAACTGAGCAGCGACTACTGTTTGGCTGTCTCCTTTTAACCCAGCTGCTTCTGCACTTCTTGCTGGTGCCCTTAGGTGCCAAACCAGTTGCTGTCAATGTAACTCATGCTTTCTGAGAATGGAAAATTCATATAGTGAAACACTGATACTAGTGTGGAGATCCCGAGTGACAGTCACTAGCCTGACTGTAACCACTGGTTATGGCTTTCAGAAATCCTGAAGGAGCTCAAGTGATGAAGAGGTCAAACCCTAGTATTTATGGGAGTAACGTGTGTGAGTAAATCAGTGTACGTCAATATTTACGGCACAAGGTGCAGAATTAAGGGATTTCCCAGTTCTGTTGTTTGAAAGCAGAATTGATCTTTTGTTCAATTTCTGATACACGTAGTCAGTTGAGATATTATTTATTTATTTTTAAGTTAGGCATAGGCTACTCTGTAAAGCTCCCTGGAGATGTTCTGCTGTCTCTTTTCTTCCATTCAGGTTTTGGTATTGCTGTCACTGTGGTTTCTGAGTACCTTCCAGCCACGTGTTAAGCAATATGACTAGCATATGTCTCATTTACTTTCTTCCAGTCCTTGGGGATGAAACTGGTTTGGATACATTTTGCTAGTTAAGCTTTTTTTCCTTAATTTCTCATTTTTAATGAGCTACAGATGTGGCCATTTAAGCCAGTGAAATTTGACCAGTTGCCTCAACAATGTCAACGTTTGCTGTGCATTTGGTGAGTTGCTATTCCCAAGGGTTAATCCCAAGGCATCCCAAATGCCTACAACTCCTCATACCTTCAAGAACAGGCAGGGGGTGCTTGACATGTCTCAAACTTTGTACCGGCCCACAACCAATTTGCTGAGATGCTTTCATTATGCAACATTCGTTTGTAAAACTGCATATTATTGTGAGGCTTGTTGCAGTTCATTGAGATGGAACCAGCTATGAATTTTTATCTCGGAAGGACTTGTGGGGCTACCTGTCCTATTTGTTAAATTTAGTAGAATTGTACTTCCCTTGTTTTGTAAATAGTGCTATAACATGGACTGCAACTGACTGCTCAAAAATACTTGGGAAGAGGAGGGATGCCGTGGCCCTGTGCGTGTCTCAGTTCAGCTGTATGCTTGTGTCGTCTTATCTACAACAGTCCAACAGCTTTCAAAGTTCAGCTGTTAGAGCTTTTTACAAATAGAAATATGCACATACTCTGCCCAGCCCAGGGAACAATGTTTTCCCTCAAACTTCTGTAGTAGAGATTGCAGAGTTTGAAGTTACGTTTTAACTGGTTACATTATAGTGTCGGGATAGATGGTATCAGGAGAAAAATAATCTCTCCCTGATAAAATGTGCTCCTTTATTGATACTCAGCTTGAAATAGAAGATTACAGGGAACTGTGCAGGTCTTAAATAAAACAACTTTGTGTTTAAACACAGTTGTAATCAGATGTCTGTGTTGAGAGAGAGATGTTGAGTGGGTGTAGGTCACTCCACCTCTGTTGTTTGCTATTGCATTATGGTAGCTTGCAACTTGTTAATTTAAAGAAAATTGCTGAGCTGTTGGCTCTTTGTGGTTGTTCTTGGACCAGTTGATTGTAATCCTTGATAGAGAGTCACATCACTGCCGTTTCACAGAGTCACAGAATGGTGGGGGTTGGAAGGGACCTTTGGAGATCACCTAATCCAAACCCCCTGCCAAAGCAGGGTCACCCAGAGCAGGATGGACAGGAACACATCCAGGTGGGTTTTGAATATCTCCGGAGAAGGAGACTCCCCAACTTCTCTGGGCAGCCTGTTCCAGTGCTCTGGCACCCTCAAAGGAATGAAGTTTTTCCCTCATGTTGAGATGGAATTTCTTGTGTTCCAGTTTGTGCCTGTTGCCTCTTGTCCTGTCACTGGGCACCACTGAAAAGAGTCTGGCTCCATTCACTTGACACCCACCCTGTAGGTGTTGATAAGCATTGATGAGATCCCCTCTGTCTTCTCCAGGCTGAACAGACCCAAGTGTCTCAGCCTTTCCTCCTAAGAGAGGTGCTCCAGTCCCTTGATCATCTTTGTAGCCTCTGCTGGACTCTCTCCAGCAGTTCCCTGTCTTTCTTGAACTGGGGAGCACAGAGCTCTCACAGTATTCCAAATGTGGCCTCACCAGGGCAGAGTAGAGGTGGGGATGGCCTCCCTCGACCTGCTGGCCTCGTTCTTTTTAGTGCACCCCAGGAGACCATTTGGCCTTCTTGGCCACAAGGGCACGTTGCACACTTCTTCTCTCAAAGTTCCCCTGGAGTCATTTGTGCGTCTGTCACTTACTGAGGAAATCCGTGGCGGTTCCCTCAGCTTGCCCTTCACTCGGTCCCTGTCAATCTGCTGGCTCCTGGAGGGCTGTGGGGATGGAGAGGTGCCCGGGGGGAGCAGCACGGGCGTGCAGGGTGCTGGGGAGGAAAGCATGGAGATCTTTAGGCAAGGCTCTTGCTTAAGGGTTTGCTTGGTGTCGCTGAAGGAAGGAGAAGGGGATTTGATGAGAAACTGGCACATACAAGCAGGGAAGGACAACACTAATGATGATGGCCAGATGCAATGCAGTGATGGGGAGCCAATTCCGTCTTGGTTATGATACAAAGCTGAGAGTGTTTTCTCTGGCCCGTGTAGCTGTGTGAACAGACTGCAAGGTTTCTCCAGAGGCAGCTTAGTTCCAGTGCGTGTTTGGTGATTATTCCCGGAGAGCTGCAGGAGCAGCAGCACCAGGAAGATGCTGAATTTCAATCGGCCACAGTGACTTTCCTTCTTGTTTGTGATGACAAACAAGATGGCCCTGAAGATGACAGCTGATGCTTAGTCACATAGAAGGATCTGGATTTGTGGCACCTCTTTGTGGATGGCCACTAGATATATGTCTGCTGCAGTGTCCCTCTGAACCCACTATTTACTGACTCAGAATTAAACTGGGAACTGAGCTGTGGGACGGAGAAATGCTCTTTACTCACTCTACAGAAATGAAGCACAGATAAGACTCCGTAGGGGAAGGTTTCACAATGAATTAGTTAGGACTGAACTCCTACAGTCTTTACACAGATTAAAGTATGTTTTGAAAATCTCAAATGACTTGCTGCTGTTAGGTGGAAAGCCCCTCTCTGGAGCTGTGACTTGTACCTTTCTGTCTCCTTACGTACATCGGCACATCATCTAAACAGACACTACCTGTGGGACTGTCCAGTTTCTCTCCAAGACCTACTCTGAAACAGAGCAGTTTGGTGTCCTTTTGAAGAATTGGCTAAAAACACTCCCCTACGGCATATCCTGCTGACTGTCCATATTTGCTGAATAGAGAAATTCTGATCCCTTTGGTTTTGATCACTGCAATCAAGTGAGGGTAATTTTAAAAAGAAAGAGCAGTGTTACGCACTGCTGAACAAATAATGAGAGACTACGAGGTGGGGATAGTGGGTGGTAGGAGAGAAAGATCGTTGAAAAAACTTGAATTTGGGAACTAAGCAAAATTAATCAATGCTGTCTTTCAGAACGCTCTGATGCAGCTTTAAGTAAAAATCTTCATCTGGCATATGAAGTAAGCAAGAATTTCATATAAAAGCCCATACAGAAGTTAAGTTGGACTTTTAGATTATGTGCCTAAATGTGACATTCTCCCTTCATTCAGACTCTCTTTTATTACTGTGTGATCTTACTGAGAGCGCTGCTGAAGCGGGATCTGCTCCTGCACAGCACCTTGCAGCCGAAGGCAGCATCAGCATCCATCCACCCTTCTCTCTGAATTTGTCCCTTCCCTTTTGGATAGCAGATGTCAGTCTCCTACTCTCCCTCAGCTCCCAGAAATGAACTCTGCCGGGCTCATATTGGAGCACAACACGAAGGGAAGATTCTCCCCTTCAAGAACGGGATGATAAATAAACGTACAGGCCTTAAACAAACCACCTCGAGCAGCATTAGCACAGACCTCTGCTCTCCAGGTAACAAATGCCGGATCAGGTTTCTCTGTCTCCTCTCATGTTTTACACTCAATTACAACACCTTTGAAATAAGTGCTTTGGTCGAGAGCGGCAGACGCTCCTGTCTTCAGCTGAGGAGCTCCTCCAGCTCTGGGCAGGGTTTGGCAGAGTGTGTGCAGCACCCAGCTGGCTGAGACCACTGTCGTTACGGGTATGGAAAAGCTCTGGGCAGTTGGTAGTGTGGTGTTGGGGGGCTGTGTAAGAGCCTGGAAGCTGGGAGGGGAGGAGCAAGGATCATTGGCGATGAATAGAGATGTAGTGGTGGCCTTTTCCAAGTGTTTTGCTTCATGTTACCTCCCACCCTTGGCACCTGGCACCCGTAGGACATCGCTGTGATCGCAGTGGATTTCAGACCCCCGTTGGTTGTTGTGGTGCCTGTGCTCCCCTGCAGAGGAGGTTGTACTTCGGGAGGGAGGACAACCTCTGTCAGTGAGGACAGGCTGGAGGCCAGCATAAATAGCTGAGTGCTGGCCACCTGCCCCACCTGACACCTTCCCCTGCAGCCTGGTGGGTCCCAGCCCTGGCACTGCAGGTACCTCCTGCCACCACCCCTGGAGCTAACAGTCCAGGGCAAACTCTGCTTCTAGCAGTCTGTCCGTCCCCGAGCTGGCCCTCGGTGGGGTCCTGCAGTGGTGGGAGCCGGTGGGGAGCAGACGTGTAGCACGGGCAGGCGGTGGTGACCAGCAGGATGCGGGTGGACCAGTCCTGGGACACAGAGTGAGCAGAAACCTGTCTTGGCACTGGCTGTGGCAGGGCCTTTGCCCAGCTGCCTCTGGACCACCATGACAGGCTGCAGCAGCCCTCTGTGTAGTGCTCTTCACGGTGAGCGCCAGGCAGGCTTTCAAAACGCCATGAATCGTAATGGGTGTTAGTCCCTGATGGGTCTGTTGGCAAACTGGGAACCACTGGCTTGTGTGATAATCTCAGCTGTGCCCCCAGGACTGCTGCTTTTGGGAATGAGAGCGGAGGGAGAGAGTGGTGGTGGCTCCGAGCTTGCACCAGGACAGTGGTACTGGAAATGGGCGCTGACCTCCAGCGTTTCAAGAGAGTAGAAACTTGTGACTTAAGGTGTTGCTGTCATGGCTTTGCTCAGAACATCATGTTACAACCCCAGAAGCTTAAATTTCAGTTTTGACAATTCATGAAGTGTTACCACAGCCTGTGTCTGGAATAGAACGTGCTCGTGCTCATGGCTGTTGTGGTGGTTGTGGGTGGCAGGGGGCTGGGGTCTCCTGCCAGAGAGCTGGGATCCTCAAGGCCCTATTCATGGCTGGGCTCTGGCATCAGTGAGATGCCAGGAGTGGAGCTGAGCTGAGACACTGTCTGGTTCTGCCTCACCTATTGGGCACCAGATTCAATCCACACTCCTTGTGCTTCCCCCCAAAGCTGGAGAGGGACTTTTTACAAGGGCGTGTAGTGATAGGATGAGGGGTAATGGCTTCAAAGTGGAAGAGGGGAGATTTAGGTTAGATATCAATTTTTCACTCTGAGGGTGGTGAGACACTGGAACAGGTTGCTCAGGGAGTTGTGGATGCCCAATCCCTGGAGGGGTTCAAGGCCAGGCTGGATGGGGCTTTGAGCAACCTGCTCTAGTGGGAGGTGTTCCTGCCCAGGGCAGGGGGGTTGGAACTGGATGATCTTTAAGGTCCCTTCCAACTCTAACCATTCTGTGATTCTAAAGCCAGCCGTCATTGTGAATTCATTGTGCAGGTTTGTCAGGGAAAGGTCCCCTCCTCTGGGGGAGGGAAGAGAGAGAAAATGGGGTTTTGTGCTCCTTTGTTGGGTGGCCGAATGGAGCCTGATGACAGGAGCTGGGTCCCAGCTGCCCGTGGTCAGCCTCCAGCAGCCCAGCACGGGGTGCGAGGGCTTTGTGAGCCTCCCACCCTCGCCCTCAGACAAACCCTGACGTGCCAGCGCTTGGGGAGACCTATTAATGCTCCACCAGCTCTGCTGTGATTTATAAGCTGGTTTGTGGGTGCAAAATTGCAGATGGCTGCTTATTATAACCACCCCAGAGATGGCGAAGGGTTTTCTGGAATAGCCTTTGGCTGCAGTGTGGAATGGGAAAGCCTCAAAGCACTGTGGGCTCGTTCAGAGACGAGGTTGAGCGTGTGGCAGACGGGCATCCTTCCCCAGTGGGCTGCTCCTGCAGGGACCTCGCTGGCCCAGGCAGGCTCGCCTCTTCCCTCCCAAGGGGCCCGCTGTGTCCTAGAAGACAAACTGTCTGCCCTGCGAAATCAAAAGGAACAGGCAGAATTTGTACCTGCAGGGTTTGGGTGTTGGGTTGGGTTTTCATCCCCCCCGCCCGCCTTGTAACAAATCATGCCCTGAAGTGGCGAGGTTCTGCGTCTGCTGGGCTAAAATTACCTTGTGATCTTAATGACTTGAAGTTTCAAAAATTAAATTCCAGCAGCAATTGATGTGGCAGATGTAGTTTCTTCAAATAAGGGAGAGATGATGAAAAGTAAAGAAGGATGAATAGATTATTGTTTTTATTAAAGGTATTATGGAGGAAGAAATTCTTCTCATGAACAGGCTTTCTTTTCTTATTCCCATCCTCTCAATAAATCATTGCCACGCTGTCAGTTAATGTTGTTTGGGGATCTTGCTCAGGAATGTTTTAGATTGGGAGAAAGAAATTCGTACAACAAAACAAACTCTCTCTGTGATCACCACCATAAGGGTTACTGTAGTTTAGAGAAAGTAAAATATTTACCATCTGATTCACATAATAGGTAAGATAAAGACTGAATGCTAAGGTGGGGAGAATAGCCCGGGGGCACAAGCCACTCCTACCAATGCCAGCCGGGATTAATGAACGGCTCTCTCGCTCCTACTCGCTTTACTTTGCTTTGTACTTGAAAGTCTTTGCTGCAATAACTTCAGACTATAATTAGATTGACTGGAAAACTGAATTATCTGCAAAGAACTACTCAGATCACGAATGAGGTGCATGAGCTTTATTTGTCCACCTTAAGCGTGTGTCACCTTCAACAAGCAGCAAAATAATTCCAGCATTTAATAAAATAATAGAAAGACGTGTCTTGGGAAGTTGGATATAAAGACACAGCAGTTTTAGTCTAGAGAAAGATGGAGTGTTGTGGCTTCTTCAGCATGACGGATGGAAATGAACAGCTTTGACAAGAGTTTTTGACTGGCAGCATGATTCCAAGGACAGTGTCTACCTACCTGAAGCTGCAGCACTTAATACTGAATAGATTTAATCAAATTTTGTTCTTTGAACGTAATTAAGCAACAGAAAACCCACTTTCTAAGCTTGTAAGAACAGCAGTCTTGATGATCATCTCAGTTTCTTTTTAACATGCCTATTTTTTCATTTGCCCTTCCATTTGAAGCAATGCTCTCATAGCTTTAGTAAAGCGTGTGATAAAGCTGTTAGACAAACGCGTGGGGCTTGAGCATCCCTGTCCCTGGCACTGTCAGTAAAGGCATCTGATGTTGCTCAGCAGCTTGGGAAGATTGAACTGTAACACAAGTGCTCAGCAAACTTTGCAGATGCCTCCAGACACCATACTGTAGCCCTGAACTCCCACGGGCTCTGGGGAAAAGAATTGAATTTGAGGTAACTGAACTAAATGTCCAGAGCAGTCCATTTTGCAAAACAGCGCTGCAAAATCGTGCTCCCCAGGGAAGCTTTGCCCACAAGTAATGCAATTTTTGTTCGAAATGAGCTTGAATTGGCTACAGAGCTGTAGTCCACCCTGGCTTTTCTCTGACAGCAAACAGGAGGGGGACCACCAACCTTTTAAGCCCACACTGCGTGTTGCCCTTCCCCTCTGCCAGCACCGCAACTGGTAGGGATGCGTGAGAATTGATTTACTGAAAAAAAAAAACAAACACCAAACCCTTATGGGGTAAGTTTTCAAAGGGCAAGCTGAAAAATAGGTTTGAGTTGTTTTCCTGGGTGGTGAGGTAAGCTGGAGGCAGGTCCTGGTGCTGATCTTCTGCAGTGTCCCTCTGTCCGCAGCTCCCTGCTGGCAGCAGAGTGTAGTGCCAGCACCGCTGTGGACCTGGGCTAAGCTCTCGGATGAGATCTGGCAAATAAGGGCAGGAATTTTACTACTGAATAAAATGTGAAGTCTATAAATTTAACGGGGCTTGCATTTTGAATTGCAGTGGAATAAATTTCCCTCTTAAAAGGAGAAATTGTCTCACTTCTGACTTTCTCCAGTGTTTTACAAGGTTATGAAGGAAACTTCTGAGCATGTTTTGGCACCGTTCACATTCTGTGGTCTGTATTCAGAAGATCTTTTTTAATTTCCCTCTACAGCTAGCTTTCTCTTGGGGCATCTCCCCTGGCTACTTTTTTTTGTGTTAAGCCACTAGGAAGTTGGCAGCATCCTTAAAACTTCAAATGCATTTGTAGCAAAGGCTCTTGTTGGGACAGACGAGTGTGATCAGACATGAAACTGAGTTTGACTGACTTCTCCTCTTGAGATCCGCTTAGCTTCAGTTTAAATGAGACAAGGTGTCCTCTGAGGAAGCCTTTGAAGAGTGTCTCTTGCATGTTCAGATGAGGTACCTGCAGGAGGAAGAATTAGTTTGGTGGCTGGAAGCATAAGGTTAACAGACATATCGTATGTCACTGTGATTTATTTTTTTCCATTTTTTTTAAAAATGAGGGTGGAATGCAGGATCAAAATTACCTCCTGTGCTGCAGCTTTTTGAAGTTAATGCTTTTCTTTGGCTGCCATCACAAGTGCCCTTTTAACGAACTAACCAGTGGCCAAATGGGCACCCACTTGCTGCCCAGCCAAAGGCAGCAGGAGCACTGGGTGAAGGCTGAGGTCCACGCAACCTGAATTACTTTGCTTCCTATTGCAAACGTGCAACCTGGCCTTTTGGGGGAAAAAAAAAAAAAGAAAAGAAAATAATTCGATCTGTAGTCATCCTGAATGTCTGTATGGAAGAAGGTGAAAATGATGATGTGTCTTTTAGCCCAGTAAGCACTGGCTGCTCCTGTCCTCCGAGGAGGAGCCGGGGCTGCCATCGCCAGAGCCTCCCCAGCACGCAGTCATGAATAGCCCCATTCACATCTGGCCTCTCCTGGACTCGGAGTTTCCTATTCTCTTCCGGTCCGAGTTCAAATATCAAAGGTCAGCATGAGTTCACGTTACTATTTTACCACAGCAGTGTTACATGGTTATTGGAAAATAATAAAAAATACAGGGGAATAAGGTTCTTCTTAATACCTGGTTTCCTTCAAGGAGGCATCAATTGTTCTCTGAATGTCTCTGGTGAGTCTACTGTAATGGTCTTGGTCATATCCTCTTACACAACTTTATAAATCTTCTAGTCACCATTTCCCACAATGGTAGTTTTTAGAATTTACTTAATTTTATTTATTTTTTTATTTTTATTTTTTTCCATCTTGTTTGCACTGTCCCTCCTCTCTGCGGTAAAGCAGAAAGTGAAGCTCTCATACAGCTCTGGTAATAAATATTTATTCTCTTAAGAACTGCAGCAAAGTTGAAGGAATTAAAATAAATGTGGCGAGCAAACACCTGTTTTCTCAGGAGGCGGTTAATATACTGCTCCTTCCTGTAAGCCCAGTGCCTTTGGGTGCCTATGGAAATACTGGACTATTACGCCTATTTAACATGCTTAGCATTAAAGGCTGAAAGAGAGGGCTGAGCTCAATATCCACAAAATCTGCTTCACGTAAAGATACCCCGTTCCCCACCCAGCTGTGGTGGGAAACCTCAGTCCCCTGCTCAAACACGGGTGTCATTGTGTGGCTCCTTCTGAGAGCACGCTGCAAACAGGGGTAATTGCTCAGAGGCGGAGAAGGGCTACGCTCAAGGTGTAAAGTCCTTGTGAGGAATGAGCTGAATGTTCTGTCTTCGAACACCAGCTAGCACTGTGGGACCTGACCCATGACTGGGCTTTCCTAACAGCAATTAGTCACTTTAAAGCCTTTCTCATAAACGTCTGAAATCGCGTAGGAGACTTGATGAAAACAGAAAAGAATAAAAGTCAGTGGGGAAAAAATGGCAAAGACTGAGAACTGAAAGAGAGCCTGTGCAGGAAAAGAAATGAGACAAAAAAGAGAAAACGAGCAGATTTAGAAGGGCTAAAAAGGTGGGTAAAAGAGAGAAGTAGGAAAGAGTTGTTAAAAAATGTGGCAGGAAAGTGTAAAGCTATAGAAAGAAGAGCAGGGAGATGGGCAGAGAGACCTTAGTGCCACGTGTGGTGTGTGCCCTCTGTGTGGTGCTGTACAAATAACGTATATAATGAGGTCCTGTAGAGGTGCAAATTGTGGTTTCCTGCCACGGGGTGTGCACTGGGTGCCCGTGGGTGAGACCCTTGAGGCCACCTCAGCAGGTAGCATGGCGTGTTGGGGCAGAGCAGTGGGTGCTGGGGTCCGAATGTCCACACTGTGTGCATTTTGAGGGGCTGTCTGTGGTGTGCTCCGGTGCACATCTCATGGTTCTGTTTCACCCAAAAGGAATCCAGTTCCTGTGGTGTGTGGCTGCCATAACCTCGTGAGCCTGACCGTGGTGGCCGGGGACAATGGGGAGATGGTCTCAGAAGCATCCTTGACTGCAAACTGCAGCTTTAGTGTAGGCACATGCTACAATACTCGCCAGAGAGCTGCTGTTTTCCTTAACTCATTTGGATAAAGCAATTGGAATGGAGTCTGTGGGTATTGGATTTCTCTCCATTTACATACCTCAATAAACACGGGACAGACTTAGCGCCCTGAGCGTGCCAGGTTGTCATACTGTTGGTACCGAAGCCACTGTGCTCATGCAGGATAGGTGGATTTTCTCCATTGCAGCATCAAGGACCTGCTTTAGGAAGAGGTAAGTTTAGGGACAGTGCTGAACATTGAGCATCAGATGGGACTGAATAATGTGGAAATGGTCTCTGAGCTTCCCCATAGCCCGGTGGGAGGTTCAAGTGGGGATTAGAACCTCTCCTCCCCCATTAGATCTGAAATACCAGGTCCAAAATTTAGCTCTCGTCACTCTGGTGGACATTTAGCAGTTGAGTATGTACATGCACTCCTGAAGGCTGCAGGAGTTCCTTGCTCTCCAAAGGTCAGTCTCTGTGTCGCTCAAACCCAGCAAAACCAAAAGTAAAGAAAGAATCAACCTTTGATTAATACCAGCTTAGTCAGGAGGGGGAAGCTGACCTGAAAGTGGTATCTAGGTCTTTGGAAAAGTAATTAATATTTGTCATGTGGCAGCATATAAAGGTCCCAGGCACTTATGCCTTATCAGAATTTGTTTTCCACGTAAAGGGTGTTGGGGCTACATGCTTCTAGAGCTCCTGGACCAGTAGTTTGGGAATGGATTTGTGTACAGCTACCCTCAGACAACTCCAGATTCATTGCCCACTCCCCCACTCTTCAATTTGACATAAGCTTATCTTAGGAAATTAATGTTTGAAAACAAACCAACAAATAACAGTGTTGTGAAAAAACTCTCTGGAACGAAGGTTTGTTTTTATTTCTGTGGGTGTGGAGCCAGGGATCAGAGGCAATAATATTTCCTATTATTTAAGATTCTTCATTTTGAGAGTGGCCCTGGTTCAACTTGGTCTCTAGTCCTTAAAGATCACTGCTGTTATTTTTATATGGGGTTTTTTGCATAATATGAACAAGAAGCTAAGGGCCAGTATCATGTGTTGGGTTTGTCCTGGACTCTGCCAAATTAATTTCCTGTCCTGGTCGTGACTTTCTTATTTTTTTTGAAGCTTATTGCAAGTCAGGTCACGCAGTCCTGTCTCATTTCTTTCTGATGGGCCTGAATAAATCTCTCCCAGACGGAGAGGTGTAATGACTGCGCCCGGCTCGCTTATCACCTCTGCCTGGCTAGCTCTGTAATCATGCGGGACAGCCCATCCCCAGTGAATACGGGAGATATTTGCTTCCTGGGTTCCCAGCCTCTCGATGGTAAGAGTCAGGGTTTAAAACTGCCCTCTCGAGCTTCATGTCCCATTTCCTCCCAAAGTGCCCTTCTCTCGGGTCCATTACCCTCTTCTGCATTGGAGCTGTTTACTTATCCAGCGGTTTGGATCGGATTGGGCTGTTTATGCCAAGTAGAGAGCGGCCACCTGTGTGTACGTAGGAAAAGCGCCTCTGAACTACTGATTTGCACTTGTGGGAGCCCCGCTCTGCTCCTCCAAACGCTCTCCTGTGTGTGTGGAACGGCACGGGGAGCCGGGGTCGACTCCAAGCGAGGAGATGTAAAGCAGTGGAGAACCCACCTCACCTCACACTAATTGCCCTTCACAGTGAGTGACTTTATGGAGGGGTCAAGGAGCAAACGGGCAAGGTGATTACATATTTCACAGGTGTCAAAGGCCGGGCAGACACAGTGAGGCCTGCAGGGCAGACACGGTGAGGCCTGCAGGCCATATTGATTTGTAGCTCCTCTCCGGCCCACCTCTAGCTGGCTGTCTATTAGCTGTGCTTTGGGGACACTGTTGTGTTTTCTAGCACATCTCAGCACTACATTGCCCTGATACTCAGTCTAAATTTACTTCTGCTGGTTGTTTTCATTGTAGTTTGCTTCCTTATAAGACCTGTTGTTCCTTCTGAGCCGTTCTTGCCTGTCCTGTGAGCCAGCCCAGTTTCCATCTGGGCCGTGCTGTAAGCAAGCAGCTCAGAGGATCTCGCACCAGGCTCTCGCCTGCGTTTTATTGATGGCTATATGGGCACTGGTTCGGTGGGTTTGTGGCATTGGGGCTGGAAACCTAGCAAGAGGCTGCTCCGATGAGGTGGCGTTGCAGGCACAAGGTGCCACACTGAGCAGAGATGAGCTAGTGAAGGTACTACTGCTTTTGCTGTACTTCCTCCTTCAATAAATAGTATAGGGGGGTGGTTCACTGACAGTTATTTTGTATTGTGCTGTATGATTAACTGCAAAACGCTCTGCTGGCCTCTGCCCCCTGTTTATATAGAGCAAAGCAAACTGCTAAGAGCACTCTCTGATTATAATAGTTCTGAAAATGAGTGTGTGAGGGAGGGCTACATCCCCTTAACTGCTAGCTTTTAGGTACCACCATGTTTTTCTCATCAGACTCGCTGGCAGACACAGCTTTAGTCAAAGCCTTCCTGCCTTGACAGCTCTCTGCTCTGTCCCTGAGAGGGGGAATATTCTTCGGCCGTCAGCACAATCCTGCTGTCACGCTGAGGAGCAGCAAGCCCACAACACAGCTGAAACTCTAGCAACTGTGCTTAGTTCCTGGCAAAATGCATCAAAGGGGAGGGAGATGTTTATCCTGATCTTTTCTATGGGTGCACAAATATATATATGCTCTAAATACCAATGTAAGGTACTCTCTTCCCCAGCTACAAGCCACCCCGTTCTGGTCCGACATAAAAGAAGTAGTTCATTCCATTGCTTGAATTTAAAAGTGCTGCTTGCGTTCGAGAGCTACAGTCTCTGGTTTGAATCAGAACCAGACCAAGGGTTTTGCAGTGTAGCGGTGGTTCATCTGCATCCAGTATGTGCTCTGAATTATTGACCCTGCTCTGGTTTCTAGCGGACAGCCTTCCACATCACAGCAGTACCCAGCTGGCGGGGCTACTGGTAGCCTCAGATGGGAAGCCAGGGAATGGAAGAACCTGGAGTCTCAGAGGCTTCCGGGCATCAGAAGTGGTCCCTCTGGATCAAGGTTAAAGCAAAAGCAGCATGTGGAGAATTTTGATTTGACGCTGCCTATGATGTACGTGTCCTAGGTATGGGTAACTTTGCAGTTAATGTGCTGCCAGTGCAGATTTAAGGGGAAGATATGTTTAAAAGCAGTGTCTAACACGTCAAATTCCACTATTCAAAAACCTTTATTGTATTCCTAATATCATTCATCTCCCTTGCACTTTTCCCTAGCAGAGCTCGCGCCAGCCTTCGGTAACCCGAGTCAAGTTCTCCTCTCGAGGCCCTTCCTCTGCCCCAGCCCCGATTAGGGGAGATGGTGTTTTATGTCCCTCCTTGGCAGGACATCCATGGCTCCGTGGCAGGCTCGGGAATGCCAGCTCCTTCCAGAAGAGAGGCTGCTGAAGTTAAATTTATTTTATCAGTCTCTCGGTGGTGGAGTGTTTTGCAGTCAAAACCTCTTGTTTGTGTTGTTTTGACTTTCCTTCTGTAAATTCCTCCATGGTTAGCATTTCCATGTTGTGTAGCCAGCCTTATTTTCTCAACACACATATCGCAAACGGCTTGTGCTCCGTGTAATTGCAGCGTCTCCTGAGGAGTCAGGCTTGGTGCTTCCAGCATTCCCTGCGGGAAGGAGCTGGGGGAACAGGGACAATCTTTGGGTGCACTGTGACTTACTACAGAAAGCATCTGTGATGCCGCACGGGCAGAGGGGAGGAAAAGCAGCCACTTCCATTTCAGTTTTCTGTCATTGGTGAAACTAATTCCAGACCCCTGATAGAGAAGTCTCAACCCTTTGTTCGTCCTTCTCTTTTTTTTTTTATTTTTTTTTTTTTAGGCAAATCTTAAGAAACATGCAGGCACCCACACACATGCACAGAGTTAGATTTCAAGTCCTAACAGGAAATGTGTAATCTGCTTGAAGATTAAAGTGCCAAGTGCTTCTCTTAAGATTGGGAACCTGACACGGATGTGATTATGAATTAGAGATTGCTTTGTGGTATCAGTGGGGAAGAAAAATGAATGTGAAAATAGAAGGGTACAGACTTGTTGAGTTCTGCAACCATCTTCAAACAGATATGGGAAGCCTGGAGGTCTTGGATCTTAGGGGCTGTGCGGAAGTAAAGCCAGGAGTCTTATAAGAGCACATTTTTCACTTTTGCTAAGATTTTGTGATAGGAGAAAAATACCAATTTTGGATAAAATGTTGCAGAGCAGATGTCTGAACATGTGTCCTCAACACTGAAGGTTAAACTTGTGCTAAGTAAGTTTTCAAAGAGAAATTCCTTGCTGCTGCAGCTTGGTGGGAAAAATTAACCTTCCCTCCTCCCAAAGCAGGGGTAGCAGAGAAGATACCTGCATCCTACTCCAGGCAGATCCACTGCTTGGCGAGGAACAGAGTGCAGCACCTGCCAGATTATCCCAAATTCACTCCTGCTGCCAGAAGAAGTTAAAAATAAACCTTGTCAAAAAGCACTCCAGCAGACAAAAAGGTTTGTACCTGGCTTATAAAACTGGAAGCAAAGTGGAGAGATGGCGGATTAAGGTGCTCTCCCTGGTGACAGCTCTGCTCATCACTCCTGGATGCTGATCCTCACTGCTGGACACTTGCCCGGCTGCCAGTGCAGCTGGAGCTTGTGTTCTGCCACTGAGCCTGGCTTACCAGAGCAGCTCTCTCAGCTTTCCGGAGCTGTTTCCTAACTATAGCTAAGTTAAAACTTAACTAACCTGAAAATCTAACCTAAAACCTAACTTTAAGTTTATAAAGTGTACAAATACCTTAAAAGTAACCTCTTGAACTTCTCTCCTTTCCTGTTACTGAGAATAGTGGAAAAATATGCTGTGCTTTACATTTCAGAAAAGATGAAGTGGTCATAGGCTTTCCTGAGTCTAAAGCTGACTTTGGTCTGCAGAGCGATTTCTGTTCTGTTCCTGGTGTAGCTCGGCCGTGAGAGCTGGATTTCCTCACTGTGTAAATGGGCCATCAGTGCTCATCTGAAAAACATCCCCTTTCCCACGCTGCCCTGAAGCCTGTGACATATTTTAATAATTTCACAGAATTGTTGGGGTTGGAAGGAATCCCTGGAGGTCATCTTATCCAGCCCCGCTGCTGACGCAGAATCACCTAGAGCAGGCTGCCCAGGACCACATACAGATGGCTTTTGAGTATCTCCAAGGATGGCACCTCCTGTGTCTCAGTTTGTGCCCACTGCCTCTTGTCCTGTCCCTGGGTGCCACTGGAAAGGCTTCGTCTTCTTTGCACCCTCCCCTCAGGCATTTGTACGTGTTGATGGGATCCCCCCAAGCCTTTTCTCCTCTAGCAGCGATCAGCATGAGGCTGACCACATCCTTACGTAAGTGGGCTTGGACGTGCTTGATCTTCTTACTGATACCTTAATGAACTGGACCAAAAATCTGACATGATGCTTAATTCCGTTGTGTGGGAGAAGGGGCGGGGAAAAAAGAAAAAGGGAAGAAAAAGTCTCTTTGTTTTTAGCATGGTCTGGTGAAGGAAGGCTGGGGCTGCAAGGTCTGAGAGGAGCTGTGGGAACGGCAGTGCTACGCCGGAGGCTTTTGCCACCCTTATGGTCAGCTGTAGGGCTCTGGGTTTGTCTGCTTTCTTTTAATGGAGACGTATTTTGGTTGGCAGAAGCCATTTGCTGCTGATCCACTTGGTCTCCTCACGCCATCTGCCTGTCTGCTCGGTGGCAGTTTGGGCACCGGTTAATGCAGGAGTGTGCCTGACCCCTGTGCGTGTGAGCAGGCACCCACAGGGTGCACACCGACCCTTTGCACCCCGACTTATCGCAGCCTCTGGTGTTTTATCTCGTGACACGTGCGTCGTATGTGCCTTATCTTAATGGGGTTCTGTGTACAAAGGGTGACACGTCCTCTTCCCCCTCAGCTGCGCTGGACGTGGCAGCATGAAGGGGGTCCATCAGAAGCAAGGTCTGGTCCTGGTTGCCCTGCGGTGCTGTGGCCAGGGAGGGGACACTGCCGCCTCCCCGTGCGGACAGAGCAAAGGTCTTCTGTTCCCCCTCCCCGAAGGGACCTGTGGGAAAGAGTTGGGCAGAGAAGAACCTAATGAGGTTCAACAAGGGCAAATGTAAGGTCTTGCACCTGGGGAGGAAGAACCCCGGGCACCAATATAGGTTAGGGGTGGATCTTCTGGGAAGTACTTCTGAGGAAAAGGATCTGGGAGTCCTGGTGGATGGCAGGCTCTCCATGAGCCAGCAGTGTGCCCTTGTTGCCAAAAGGGCCAATGGAATGCTGGGCTGCATAGGGAGAAGTGTGTCCAGCAGGTTGAGGGAGGTCATTCTCCTCCTCTGCTCTGCACTGGTGAGGCCACAACTGGAATACTGCATCCAGTTCTGGGCTCCCCAGTTCAAGAGGGACGGGGAACGACTGGAGAGACTCCAACGTAGGGCAACAAAGATGATTAAGGGATTAGAGCACCTCCCTTACTAGGAAAGGCTCAAAGAGCTGGGGCTCTTTAGTCTGGAGAAGAGAAGAGTGAGGGGAGACCTCATTTATGTTTACAAGTTCCTAAAGGGTGGGTTGAAGGATGATGGAGCCGAATTCTTTTCAGTGGTTTCCAGCGATAGGACCAGGGGCAATGGGCATAAGCTGGAACATAGGAAGTTCCACTCAAATATGAGGAAAAACTTCTTTACAGTGAGGGTGCCAGAGCCCTGGAACAGGCTGCCCAGGGAGGTCGTGGAGTCCCCTTCTTTGGAGATTTTCAAGACCCGCTTGGATGCAGTCCTGAGTGATGTGCTCTGGGCAACCCTGCTTTGGCAGGGGAGTTGGACTGGATGATCTCTAGAGGTCCCTTCCAACTCTGTCAAATCCGTGAAAGACATTTTGTCACCTAACCAGGCATAATCCTGAGTGGTGTTTTGTTATGAGTCCTTCTAGTTACCAGGCTCCCCAAGATGTCTCCAGCTGTATGGATTATGTATGAAAGAGGGACCGATCTCCACAATCTCTAGTGTGTTCTTACATGGGGGGTGTCTGGTACTGCCCACATTAAGGAGGTGGGAGTGGGTGAGCAGTCCATGGGTGCCGTGTGAGGGTCTATATTCCTGCAACATGGCAGTAATGCCGAGCTTGGAGGAATTTACAGGAGAGAAAGTCAAAACAACTTGCATGGAGAAGTCTCTATGTTTGGAGTTACTTTAAAAAATAATTTCAAAATGGCCAAGAAGTTACAATACTGCTTGTATTTTCTCTTGGCTTTCTAAATCCAAATGCAAGCCGCAAGCTCTCTTCCTCCCGACTGACTTGCACTACTGCTGTGGGCTCTGAGGACAAACTGACCACTAATTTTAGGAACTGAAAGAATTTTAATTAAAAAGAGACAACAAGCAAACAAAGGGAAGGTTAAAAGAGTAAGGATGCCTGTTTCTGAAAGAGCAAATGTACAGTGAAAGGCTGCAAGACCCGTTTCTCCCGGTTTCCCAAAAGAATGGAGATGGGCTGTAGATCTGCGAGGAAGGAGTCATGGAAATAACATTCAAATAAAGAATTTGGTTCCCAGCCAGGGAAAGGCACTCAGGTTTTGGCACCGGTGTTTCTCGTTTAGCAGTGACAGGTGGCATATTGCAGCGTGGCCGCTGGCAGCGGTGGGGAGCCGGAGCTGCCGGGGGCGAGCAGGGAGAGCATCCGGGCTCCCGCGCACCACTCGGGATGGCTAACGTGGCTGCGGGGAATTAGCCTTCGTGGTGGCACTGTGCTCAGCGTGGCAGTGATTTGCCTATTTGTAATAACAAGGACGGTCCCTAGATAAGTGCATGTCCCTGAGTTGCTCTTCTAGAGCAGTTTGCCTGCCATGAATTTCACTTGGGGCCTTCTTTCTCCTGTGATATCCGTGCTGGCTGCCTTTACTTTACACGTTTGGTATTTGCCTTCCCTCTTGGTCCTATTGCATTCCTGTCTGCTTTCACCCAGCCTCCCCCGGAATCTGAAGCAACCCTGAGTGATACCAGGCAGAGGTGAGCTCTGGATCATGTTTAGCGTGGCCATGAGCCATCCCAGGTTTGGTCTTTGGAGCCATTCCTGGCCACCATGTTTATGCCAGCAGGGCTTGTTTGTCACTGGATCATCTGGAGATGAGCTGGGCGATGGACAGTGGCCCCTGGCAGGAGCAGGCTCTTGGGTACCTTCCTTAACCATGGCCCCGGAGGCTTGAAAATCAGCCACGCTGCACTGCTTGGCTCATGGGCTATGAGACACCACCACCATAACCTCGGTAGATACCAGGGGAGATCAGGCTGCTGAATCTGTCCCCTTTGGCACCACACCTGGGAAAAGCCAACCTTCTCACTTGCCAAAGATGGGCTTTGAATTGATGACTGATGTGCATATTATTGCAGCAGGTCCCTTCCCCTGTTATGTTCCTCTATTTATTCTCATAAGGGCAGGATGAACCCAGTCAGCCCCAATAATAGAAATGTCAGAGGCTGCCGAGGATTTGCTGAGATAAATGCTTATTGGAATTTTACCGTGGCAGGAAGCATCAATTTTGATAGTAATTTCCTTTGTGGAAGAGCTTGCTTGATTTCTTCTTACTCGGGTAC
>JAHREE010000043.1:2455826-2487760 GCA_033628505.1 Tringa tobata
AGAGTTGGAAGGGACCTTAAAGATCATCGAGTTCCAACCCCCCTGCCCTGGGCAGGGACACCTCCCACCAGACCAGGTTGCTCAAAGCCCCATCCAGCCTGGCCTTGAACCCCTCCAGGGATGGGGAATCCACAACTCCCTGGGCAACCTGTTCCAGTGCCTCACCACCCTCACAGCAAAGAATTTCATTCTGGTGTCTAATCTAAATCTCCCCTCTTCCAATTTAAAACCATTACCCCTTGTCCTGTCACTACATTCCCTGACAAAGAGTCCCTCCCCAGCTCTCCTGTGGCTCCCTTCAGATAGTGAAAGGCTGCTATAAGGTTTCCCCAGAGCCTTCTCTTCTCCAGGCTGAACAACCCCAACTCTCTCAGCCTGTCTTCATAGGAGAGGTGCTCCATCATCAGTGATTCTTAGCAATTTTTTAAACCTGCCTCCGTGATATTAAAAGGCGGAGTGGGTGGCAGGGGACTTGGTTAAAACATTAAGCAAGATCAGAATATGTTTGAATGAATTTCCTTATTCTGTCAGATGTGACTGAAGTTGCTTTTAAGTGGAAAATAAATACACCTTCCATGCTGGGGAAAAAAAAAAAAATCTCTCAAATATCACAATGTTCTTCTTAAGGAGAGGAAGAGTTTGCTCTCAGTGACTGGTCATAGGTTGTGGTGTTGCAGTCTGAGCTTGTCCCTGTACAAGGTTAAAAGAGTCACTGCATTTAGAGGTGTTAATTGGAAAGCACAACAGAAGATAAGAAAATAAAGCTTCTGTCCCTCCACCTTTTCTGGCTCCTGGGAGCTGACAGGCACAGAGTCCCCTGAAACACATTTGGAAATATGAATGGTGTTAGTGTTTAATTCCTGCTGTTGAAGAGCAAATCACCTCATTTGGATGAACAGCGCTAGAACCAGTTTTGAAGGAACCCAAGTGCTTCCTCGGTGGACATATTTCCCCCTAAGTTTCATGGAGTTTTGCAGATCGGGCGCTTGGTCAGACACAGAGCGAGGAAACGTACTGGTGGTGGTTTGCAGCTCACTTCCAGTATGAGATTTTCCTGGGGTTTTTTTGCAGAAAGGATGAGTGTTGATCTGGTACTACCTTTCTCTGCCAGCAGATGATCTCCGGTGCCCTTCTACTAAGATCACAAATATCACAGTGGATATAGTTTTGATCTAATGACATGGTGCCCCGTTGTATCGTTGTGGAAAGCTCAGTTGCTGGCTTAATACAAACTCCAGTTGCAGCGCTTAGTGCAGCAGGGATAGTGCTAACAGAGTCAACAAGGGTAACTTTGGAACAGAGTTTTATTTATTTGGGTTTATAAAGTGGCTTATGCAAAAGTAAGGAACATTTTTACAAAGCAGTTGTCGTAGACTAAATACCAGATTCCCCAAACATCTGTTCCAAAAGCCCTGTTAAATTCTCTTTCCATTCCACAGGGAAAGTCTGAGAAAAAAACAAGCAGACCTTTCAGTATAAGCTAAAGGAAATTAATTGCAGACTAAGGAGGAAGGGAGTTGAGGTTCCCAGGAACGCGTCCTCTCATTTTTGCTCTGGTGAGCTGTTGGCTGGAAAATTCCAGCTGCCACAGTTATAAATGGACAGAAAACTAGTCTCTTAAGCACGTGCATCGTCCAGAAGAAAATAATCTAGTTAACCTCGTGTAGATTGGAAATGTCTGATTTATGAAGACGGACATCCACCCTCACCCCTGCTCCAAGTGAAGCCAAGGTGCCCAGTTGTGCATCCATGTGGATACTGGGTGGAGCGGCTCAAAAAAGGTGTTTGTGAAGCTCCCGCTGGAGCTTAGTCCTGTGCATCGCTCTGGTTTGTGTAGGCCTGTGCCCTTTGCTTTCTGTTTAGCTGCACAGCTGAATCACTCTTTTAATGGTCGTGCTTGTTCTTTCATTCCTTAATTTTCTGAGAATATAGCAGTAAAACCAACTATTATTTGAAGTCAAAGGGATACGTGGTGTGTACAGCGCATACCGAGTGCGGTCGGGTGGTTCAGCCTACCCAGCTGCGGTAGAGAAATGGTGCATCTCAATTTTCTAAAATCTCTCCTTTTTAACCCCTATGTCTTAGAGTATTTTTGGAATTTAATAAATGGCTATTAGTCTAGTAAACTGGTCCAAATCGTTCCTTTCTCCAGCTTCCAGCTTTTAATCATAGTCTGTTTTCACGTTAATAAAAGAGTAAGTTATATAAGTAATTTCACTAATATTAGCCCCAGGCTTCTCGCTGCTGAGAGTTTTGTGGTACAGAGCTATTCTCTGAATCCCAAAGCTATGTGTAATTGTACGATACACAATTCAGCTCACCATATGCACTTTATGTAATTGAGAAAATTTACTTAATTTTATCCACTATTAAAACACAGCTTTAAATGAGAAATGAAACTAATTAATACAATGGACGATTCCTCCTGACTCTAATAAACTCTGTGTTTATGTTTTGTCGGAATCAAGCAGGGTTTATTTTATTATGGGACAATAAATACGGCTGAGCACCCAACCATTTGTCAGCGTAATAAAGGACAGACGTAATTACAAGGTAGAGCCGACTGACCAAATAAAGTTAGAAAAACAAACAAACACATGTTCATATCTTGCTAGAGATCTTTGGTAGGTGTCAAGTCATGCCCCAGTTACTTCGATCGAAGGGGTAGATGGGGTTCTTCCAGAGCAGCCTGTGTGTGGCAGGAGGGACTGGTGCCAGTAACCGCGGCACTGAGGTCTTTATGGCCGCAGCAGGAGAGGCTCCTGCTTTGGGCTGCTGAGGTTGTGGCTTTGGCCTCATAGAAGAGCTGTTGCTTCCCAAGCAGGGTTGGGTCTGTCTTCATGCCCAGTGCTTTATCTCCATAAGCATTTATATCACTCATAACTTTCTGGACTGGTTTCGGGGTTTTTTACACCCGATTATGTGTATGCTGCAGGGTCTCCTCCTAGACTATAGTCTAACCAGGAGTAAGAACGGGCATGATCCTGGGCTCAGGATTCAGCAGATAAAACTTCCATTGATATTACTGTGTGTCTGATAATGCCCACCATTTCCCCTGCCAAAAGGCATTACAATCCAATGACATAAGCAGAACAGAGTCTTTGGTGTCCCTTGACCCTTTGGGGTTGTAAGTGCCTAGAGCTGTGTCAGTGTCCATCCAGTTTGATCACCGCTAGAATCTCAAAGCACCTTCTGTGTGGCACGGAGACCAGTCAAGAGGAAAACAAATCTAGCTCTTCAAATGTCTTTGGAAAGCCATCAGCACGCCATGCTGTCGTTACCTGGTGCATCACACAGGCATCCCCGGCTACTCTTGTACAATACCTGGTATCTTGAACATCCCATCAGATCAATATATGTCTTTGCCCAAAACAGTCTTTGCAGCTGGGTGGAAGTGGAGTCTGTCACACGGGCTGCGTGTGTCCCTTCCCCGTTGGTTCCCGGGGGGCAGCCACACTCATCCTGGCCCTGCCCAGTGCAGCCCAGTCACCTTCCCGTGCTCAGCGTAGTCCCAGTCACCCGTAACTGGTTTCACATTTTCGCGTGAATCTCTGGTTTCCTAGGCTGGGGAAACGCTTGCCCTCGTGCCAAATACTGCGCCTATGGGTGGGTGAATGTCTGTGAGATGCACGCTCATTGTTCTCGTGGCTTAATTAAACAATTTAATTATGGTTTCAATTAAAATACTTCTCACTGTTTACCTACAGCGGCACGGGGTGCCATTTCTGCTGGTGAGGGCAAGTGACACTCCGTCGCTTTTCCTGTAACAGGAGGCAAATAAAAAGTGTGGTTGATTATGGTCTGAAAAGTTTTTCCCAATAAATTAATTTCCTTCACTTCATTAACTCTGACTGGCTACCAGGGGGGCACTGTGAACCCTTCTCTGTGGAATATGGTTTAATTTTGCACTCGTGGTCGTGACAGGCAAATTTACCTCTCGGTCAGGAACCCATGTAACAAGATAGTGGAAGTAATATCTTTGGCTGAAATATGTTCGAAACAGGTTCACTGTTAAGAAAACTCTCAAGTAATTCAGCACTTGTTATTAAGGCAGCAAGAAGCTTAAACAAAATTTCGGATCTATATTTGACCTTTAATTTACCTCAGCAAGGCAGAGCTGAATTAGTATCATGCATCTAAACAGAGATTTTGATTTCCAGAACGATGTGTGAGCCTTGATATCATTCTCCAATTTCGCAAGCTGTGTTGTAGAAATGAGATTTTTTTATTATTTTTTTTCCCCGGTCTGCCTGTTTGTGGAGTAAATGTTAATGACACATTCCCCCCCCTTTTATGGGCTTTTACTTGTGAGTGCTAGATCTGATCCCTTGCTCCGTGGCTGTACTCACTTGGCATATAAATTAGGATTTATAACAGAGTTTAACTCTTCCAAATGATCGCGGGGTCAGAGGTGACTGCTGCTTTATGGTATGGTCCCAAGCACAGAATGTTGTGATGTTTTAGTCCTGGTAGGAGAGTTTATGGTATGAGCTTCCTGTGGTAACACAGCTTTTAGGAGGAAAATAATTCTGTGCATCCTGGCGGCTTTAAGCAAGAAAAAGGACTTTCCTGAGCAATATGTACATGGCTGGCTTAAATCTTTGGTACCCCAATGAGGCCTGTAAAATATGTCACATTCGGAGGGGGGGTAGTCCCAGTGATGATGTGTGTGTCCGATGGAGAACGTTGTCCATGCAGAGTGACCAGTTCGTTTGGTCTTCAGAGGCACTGGAGCAATCTTAGCAATGGGAACTGCAAGAAGTTGGAGAATAACCTATTTCTTCTTTATTTACCAAGGTAGCCTAGTGTTATTCCAGGCATAAAGCCTGCATAAAGGAATGGGGTATAGGTCAGTCTCCCCCCTCTGGTGCACAGATCTGGGGGTTTGTGAGGGGGGTTCCCTGCACTGGAATTCCTCTAATGTAGAAAAAACCCCAGGTTGTTTCTGCAGGTCTAAAGTGTGTGGGACAAGGGATTAAAGGTAGGGCTCAGGTTATGGGATCCTTATGTCTCCTGACATCTTTGTGCAAGCCAGGAGAGTGAGTGAATGCTCCCTTGGGCTTTTCTTCTTTTTCTCCAACTTTTCTGTTTTCTGTTGTAAAGGTGTGTTGGGGGGAGAGATCTTTGTTATGCTTCTGAAGCCAACTTGTGTCACAGCCACATGCAAAGAAAACATTTGCACTTTCTCACTGGCACGTGTGTGATTGCTCTTTGTTAACTGGCATGCAGTTCTTTAGGTAGGGAGCCTCCAGAAAGGTTTCTTGACATAGCAGGAGGTCCTTGCTGGAATGAGGGGCCGGGGAGTGAATTCACTCTAACACATACTGGAAAAACCGTGCTACTACAGAGGTAATGAATGCAGAGCCTTTTGCCATTCGGAGCTGGGGTTTCCAAAGCAGTTAGAGGTGTGAGTTATGTGCCTCACGCTGCTGGTGAGCTGGGCAGCTGGCTCCTTCCAGTGCCGCTGTAGAGCCAAGCAACCATCTCCATACAGTATGCCAACTATGAAATACTTGGGGCATGTTTCAGTCCTATCCTTCTGCCGTGGCCGCCTTTCCCTTTACTTTGACTTCCTTGTCTCTCTGTTGTGTCCTTCTGCTCTTGTTCCTCATCTGCTCTTACTTACTTGTCGGTTTATTCAGTTTCATTTGTGGCCCTTTAAAGTTGGAGGAATTGGAACAATTCTTGTCCCGGTGGTGGGCTTCAAACCATGCCTCTGATGGAAACCCTGGAGTAGGGGCATTCAAAGGGGACTTTCAGGACTGTAGTGCCCACTTGGCATTGCTGGGAGGAGGATTGAGGCATCTGAATCGCTTTTTTGATGCTGAAATCACAGCAGAACAGTGCATGGCTTACGTTCCTAAATGAAAAGAAATTCTTGGTGATAACTTACCTGAAAAGACATTACGAGAGCTTTTTCCAGAATCAAGTGGTACGGGCAGGAGTTTTGCAGAGCAAATTTTGCTTTTGTGTCTCGGAAGACGAATGTTTTACTGGCTGGATAAGTGGCTGTGGTCACCCCAGCAGCAGGTCCCAGGGCCCTGGGGTGCATAGGGGTGGGCTGTGGAGGGGGCTTGGGGCAGTGCCAGCAGATGCCCCCAAATGGTCCCATCTGGGGCACGTGCCAAGCCGAGAGGCGGTAGAGCAGGTTTAAATGCTGTAAGAGAGGAAAGAAATGCCATGGAGCTTGGTGCACGCTTATTTCGTAAAGCTGTGTTGTGATTTTTTTGTGATTTTTTTTTTTTTTTTTTTTTTTTGACCAGGGACAAGGAAATTGATTCAAGGGAGCTAGAGGTGGCCTCTGCAGAGGGTTTATCATCAGAACTTAAGTGCAGAGTCCTGCTTCTGTCTTCATAAATCTTCGGTTCAATTTGCCATCCTTGTGGTTTCTCTGAGCTTTTGTTTAAGAACTCAGGAGGATGTGAATGTTTATGTAGCCAAGCATAGAGAGGTTTTAAAAATGACTTGCGCAGAGAAAATCCCTTAAATATCAGGAGCAGCAAACCCCACAAGGATGATCAGGTTTTTTTATGATTACTGCAGCTTATTTGGGTCAATGAAGAATGTCTGCTTTTATTCAGAGGAACTGTGACTGGGGCATAAAAAAACATCGCAAGGGCTGTTAAGGGATTTTTTAAGTTCCTTATGATATGTGAGGAACACCCAGGAGGCTCTCAGAACTTTTTTATTATTCTAAAGTTGTTTTATATTGTGCTTGGTCTTTATATGGAACACCAGAACTGTCAATGCTTCAAGCTCTAATTAAGTCGAAGGCAGTTACTGGGCTCAGCAGAGGGAAATAGTACTTTACAGGTGGTCACATTAAATGATCCAGTGGCCCCCTTCTGGTCATAAAAATGTAGGATTTTTTTCCCATTATCCTCAAATGTAAAATATGCACTGAGCTCTTTGTTAGCCTTTAAATCAAGCTACAGAAGGTGCTGAAAGCAAACCCAGGGTTTTATACCAGATTATGAGAAGTATGAAGAGAATGAAACCGGGAAACAAAGCATGTCTAAAATAAGCCAGTGTTCCAGCACAAGGGAGCTAAATCAGTTTAATATACTGTCAGGCCCGAATGTAACACAAAGCTTAGCAAACCACTTCATGCGTTGCAGGGCCTTCTGCTCGCTGTTCAGCCCCGATGTTCTGCATGACACCCACAGGTAGGTCTGTGCGAGGTGCCAGGAGAGCCTGGCAAACCCTGGAGGTCAGGAGACCTCCTCCGCTGCTGGGACAGCTTGTTACCTTGATTGTTCGGCTCCTGCATGGTGTCACCAGCAAAACACTCTCCGTACAGCAGTGTGTTGTGTGCCCAGGAGAGCGGGACTTGCCCAGCAGCTCGCGTGGCTTGCCGTGGTCCCCAGAGCTGTATGCACCAGTGAGCCACAGGCACCCCGTCCTAGAAACTGCCATCACGTTCTTCTGGTAGGGACTGCAGCAAAGTGCTCAGAGGAATGAGGACTTTTTCAAAAGCACTTAGGGCAGGAGCTCTAAGTGCTTTTATTTCAGCTTTTACTAGGTACAAGTGAGTGCCGGACTTGTTAGAGACAGTGGGAGTCGGCCAGGGGCTGGGGCTGCTGCCGCACGTTGAGATTAGGAGTCTTATGGTTCATCCTACTCACTGGGTCCACTTAGACTCCATAAGTAATAGAGGGCTTTGGTTTGTGGGGCTGGAAACACAACGCCTTGTATGGGGCATAGAGCCGCATTAGGTTTAAAGATTAATTGCATTTTTGAGGAAATACTTGGTGGAGCGTACTCATAGTGGTGTGCACGTGGAGACTGTGGCTCCATGAGGCTGAACAGCGAACATCAGTGACAGAAAGGGACATCACCAGGGTAATTTAAACCAAATACGTTTTAGCAACAACAAAAAGATCTGAAACTGCATACAGCAGACTGTTGTTGGCTCCCAGCCATAATAAGGACTGACCGTATCTGTCTCCCACTGCCCTGACCTGAGGCAGCACTGTCCTTGGTCACTCACTTGGATTTCCTGGCGTTTTTTCCCCCACAAGTCTTTTGAAAAGCACATTTTTTGTTCTCTGTGGCTTATAGACCGGGTAAGAAAATGCAATCCTCTTTTCTTATTACATCATTATTTTCTTGCAAGCTAGGAGGTATGTCCAGACATGTATTTAATGGGCCAGGCAAACTATTTGCCTGTTTGTACTGTGACGGCACCATTGAGTTGGCCACTAACCCCAGAGGGACTTCAGTCCATGATGGCACAGGATGGTTTCCTTCTGGACTTGCCTCCTATCACAAATGGCACAGCTGGTGTTTCTGCTTGCACCGAGAGGTCAAAGACTTTCCTACTTTGAAGCAGGCACTGAAGTAGTGTTGACTGCAATCCAGTGTGTGAGCAGAATGAGACTCCGCCGGTGATTTGGTCTGCAGACGGTGGGGACAGGTCACAGATGTTTACAGCTGGATTGCTGTCTAGCTGTGATGGGTCCCTGGTGGCATAGATGGCAGAAGGTTGGCCTCTCGCAGTTGCTGTGATGGGTAATAATTTTGCCTTCTCCTCCCCCTTCTCCATCCAGTAATAACCTCTTCACTCAAAAGAGGCTCAAAAAACTGAAAGGCATCTTTAATTTACTGTTTAGAAGCCTTTGCAGGCATTAGGTCTGTCCCTGTGTTGAGGTGTTTTGGCAGCCACTTCCCTTTAAATATAATGGCATTACCTTGAAGGCTCCGCGCTGCCCTGATGAGAAACAGCACACAGATATTTCAGGCAGCTTTTAGAAATTGGGAGGGGAGGCAGGAGGAGAAAATGCTTCGCAATTGTTTGATGTGCTGATCAAAAGATAAACTAGAATCAAATTAAACCCCAAGGGTTTGTACAACCTTGCTTATGTTTTATGCAAACCCTCCCGTACCAAAGGAAATAAAACACCGTTGCCTCTCAAGGCAGATGGGGTGCAAATGATGAGCAATTTTTTCCCTTTTTTATTCCACCACTTACGTTGTTGTTTTACAATTTCTCCTTACCTGTGCCACTTCATTTCTGATCATTAGGAATATGGATATGGTACTTGCTATTCATTGTACCACCTCGAGTCAGGAGCACAGGCTCTTTGGATAGTTTAAACTGGGGTGGCAGTGGGTCTCTGTGCTGGTGTACAGCACGTGAAGGTCTGGACTGTGAGCTTTCCACCGCCTCTCGCTCATGCACGGTGTGCGCTCAGAAATACGGCATAAAAAGAACAGTCTTACGCATATATGTGTGTATATGTATTATATATGTGCTCTCTTGTTCTGAAATATGTTCGCCGCTACTGTAGCCTGCCCTCTCCCTCCCAAAACTCAACAGCACAAACAGGATTAGGTCAAGATCCACGCAGGGGATTCCCCATCTCGTTGCAACACCTGGGTGTCGCTGCGGTTTCCCCCCGTGTAAGAGGTGGTTGTGCGGGAGAGGTGACTCTTTCAGTGAAGTCTCGGTGCCGGAATGAAAAATCCTTCCTTTTCCTACCCCTGGACTTCACAGCCTGCAGGGTACGTGTGTTTGGTTGGTACCAGGCCGGGTTTGCATATCAACTTTGTGGATGCCGCAGCAGAGACGACACGTTTTCCTCATCACTTCTCTCGTGCTGGCTGGAGAAATTGAGCCATTTGTCTGTTGGTTTCTCATCAAAAGGCCAAAGGTGCACAGCAGGAGGGCAGGGAGACATTCATTTTATTCCCTGAAATGAAGGGGGAATTCAAGAAGTGGACTCTGTCAGGGGCAGAGACAAAAACCTCAAATATAGCCAGATATTTTCTCAAATTAAACACCTCCCAAGTGTTCTAGGTCACCTTAAAATCACACAGGAAAGCATGTAAGAAACAGTTCGTCTCAGGTATGAACAAGCCCCGAAATATTTTAAAAGAAAACCTGACAGTGCTGCTGGCAAACACGAGGCCTCTTGTAAAGCAAGTGAGTATTGTTCTTCCAGCCCAAAGTACAGCACAGTCCTCCCCTGTTCTCCACTCTGCAGAAGCAATCCTGGGAACAGGAGGTAGTCCTGACCTGTCAGACTGAGCCTGCCAGCAAAGGATTTTTGCTTGGTTGGTTTTTTTTATCCTTCTGATCCCGCAGTCCTTGAGAAAGCAGAGCTCCCCAAAAAGCTGGCAGGTGCCATATCTGCTGGTAGGTGCCATATCTGCTGGCAGGCTTGTGCGTGTGAGCAAAGATGCTTGTTTGGCCTCAGCTGGACTGAAATCACCAGTGAAGTCTGCGCAGAGCCTAGAATGGTTTTAAGTGGTGATAACGACTGTCCTGTCCAGGCTCAGATAAATGGCCTGAGAGTGAGAGGCTTCATCTCCCAGTCCCATGTTTGGCCCAGCAGCATGTTGTGCAGCAGCAAAGACCATTTCAGTGGGCATAGTGGTGCTGGCTGCCCTTTGCTTATGTCATTTGCTCTTTAGTTAAGTGTTTTATCTCTGGAAGTGAAACAAAGCCGTACCTTGGCTCGTGCCAGGAGAGCCATAGTGAGTTTACAGGATGGTTTCTGTCTCAAGAGCTAGAATTCCAGCGAGTCTGCTTGTCTCGTGTTTCTAGATAGCAGGAATCAGTGTTTTCCTTGGACAAAGTTCAATATCAGTCAGCCATTGCGTTCAAATTTCTGGTTCTTTATCTTATCGTGAAGTAGTGTGAGATGGTTTTATGAAGGTGGCTATTGCCATAACGACTATGATCATTTTACTTGCTTGGCTGTATCCCCGGCCTCTTGTCTTTTGGTAGCTGGCTAATGACATACTGAAAAAACCGATTGTGGTTGAATCCACAAAATGGCAGTAAAATGGGTACGGGGGCAGGTCTCATTTTTCATGATACCACATTTATCTCTTCCTTACTGAAACCAGAATACCCTGTGCTTGAGAATAGAACCCCCGGGGCAGGCAGAGAGGCGGTGGTACTGCGGGATGAACACCCTCTGCCAGCGGCGTGCAGCTGGTACTCTCTGACACTCCGGTACTGCCGAGGCTGCTGCGGTGGGGTGGGTGTGATGGAGCTGAGAGGTTAAACACGGATTATGGTTTGTAACGGGGTGCGGGAGGCAGCCCTCCCCTGTCTTCTCGGTGCCTTTTCTTCCCCGGGCTGCGGAGCTGTGGGGATGGCACCGAGCCGCCTTCTCGGGTACGGCACTTCCCTTCCAAGCACCTGAGTTCATTGAGTGTAGTTAAAAGAAAACGTTAGATGAATGAAACCTGATGAGAGATGCAAGCGACTGAAGCTGCTCACGACCGTCAACTTTAAACTGTTTCTTTATCTTTAAATTGCGTTTTTTTTATCTTTTAAATTCTCACTGCCATGGGAATCTGTGTACAGACGGTGATAATATGGAAATGCTGACATTCACAGAACCTTTTTCTATCACAAAACTTTGATATAAAGATGGAGTTTTGAGATTCTGGAGCTGGATATACTGCATTCTCCTGGCCTATGCAGATGGCACTTCTTTCTACGTGACTGTCAGTTATAAGACAAGGACCCACAAAGAACAGCCTGGTGGTTAATGGGCCAAGATGAGATGCAGGAGTGTTAGATACAGGTTTAGATACAGCTCTGTTGCAGAGTTGCATACACTTGAGCAAGGCAGTACCCCTTCTGCACAGAGCTTCCTTCACCTGCCCTTGTCCTGTCATGCCCATTTAGGCTGTAAGTTCTTTGGTATGTGGAAAGACCTTTTCCAGAGGTAAAAAAGCTCCTATATGTCCACACGAGCGTCCAGCCAGAACCCGTATTAGTTTGATGGCTGCTGGCGGTAATGAAATAATTGCTAATGAGAGGGCACTTCCCCATCTGCCTTCTCTCCCATAAATACCCTTGGAGTAAGTCTTGCAAGGACCAGGCAGTAGCCCAGCTCCTTCCAAACCATCTCTCATCTATCCCTTGTCTCTCCAGTACATGACCAGATGCAAGGAGGTCGAAAGCTCTTCCTTGGCAGCGGCGTGGAGGAAACTTGCTCGGGATTAGCCCTTGCATGGAAGCCTGTGACAGTGGCAAATGATGCAGTGCAGCCTGTCTGCATTTGAGCAGCCCTTACACATACTCCTCTGCATTAAGGATAATTAATGGATGCTAGCTATTAGCAAATGAGGGCTGGCTTACACCAGTCAATTCACTGTATCAGAACTACAGCCATTAATAATTGGTGGTTGCTTTTGTTACTGTAATTGAAGGTTGGATTTGGGCCTCGCATCCAACCCAACTCACCTGACTATCCTTGACTATCACTGTTATTAAGAAAAAAATTAAAATCTTATCAATCTAGCTGTTCCTTGAAGCGAGTACAGGAATGAATTTTTAAAGCAGCAGCAAACACACCCTGCTGATGGGCCCAGGTTTGCCTTACCCAGTGACTCTCTGCTGACCTCGTTTCTCATCCGAGACGCACACGTGGTGTCCACTAGGTCAGCCTGCTTATTCTCTGGAACAGGCAGGTTATTGATATGTAGGAGAATTGTGCTCTTGTAGCCTTCAATAATCTGTCAGTTTACAGGAGCGGAGCAGACAGGCGTAGGACAGGGAGGGCATGATGGAAGCCGGGGCCTGGGGTCTGCTCACCGGTAATGAATAGAAAGAAGGCCACAGGATGGGAGTCCGTGGCAGAGCTCAGGCTTTTCAGTTGGGAGTAAGTTGGTTTTCTTTGTCCTAGCATAGTGGCATGCTCGGTGCAAAGGAAAGAGCGATTGACAGGGAATTAAGCCTTGTTTGTAGAACTGTATGTGCTTCGTGTAGGAGAAGTAGGGCACAGAAGTTGCTGAAGGCAACCATAGGCTTTACTTTGGGCTGCAGATTTTGACATTTTCCAGTGCACTGCTTTATGTTGCAATTTATGTGAACCAACAGTTTCAAAACACAAAAACCCTACTTCTCAGATGTTATTTTCTAAGTTGTGAAGCCACAGTGGTTTCCAGCGAAGTATTTCATGGTCAGGAGTAATCACAGTTATCTATCAGATGGTGTCCTCTTTAAGAGAGAGAAATACAGAACACAAGACCCACAGTTTAGCAGGGACGTGTGTCCTTTCTGAACCGAGATGTGATACTAAGATATTGGTAGCTTGCGGTCCTTCAGAATGACATTGGCTGTGCTGAAAGAGGAATGATAAATTCACGAGGGAAGGCAGTGTAACAGGGATGCAACTTCACCATCAGTGTTTGTGGTCTATAGGATATTCACCAATTTCAAGCTGGGCTGTCAGGATTGCTGGTTGCAAAAAGCAGCAGGATGTGGTGCTCACAGGGCTGAATTTAGGTTGGAAACATTTACCCTTCTATCTCCAAGCCTGTGCTACCAGACTGCCTGCTGCGTCTTCTCTGTCGTTGGGTTGTAATGGTGTTTGACAGGGATTTTCCCCTCTGGAAAACTCAGAAGAGCTAGACTTTCTTGCACGTTCATGGAGATCATTTAGTGACACCAGTACTGGGACCCTGGTGGAGTTGAAACAGCACATGAGTAACAGCCCTTAAGTAACTGCCTCGACGCATTGCTGTTTTGCTGGGAACTCTTCTGTGATTTATTTTAAACAGAAACAATTTGTAAGTTGCAGTGCATTGAAACAGTTGATCCTGAAGAACATTTCTGCTCTGAAAATTGACTGTGCGCGGTAGATGTGCAGGTGGGCTGTATGAAGAGTCTGGCTTGCTGAAGTTACGGCCAAAATAAGCACATAATGTTGTTAACACAGGGCACGTGAGAGAGTTGAGCTGGTTTTGTTGCTTTTTCTTGCATCTTCAGCAAAAAGTTTACCCAGTTCAAGTCAGGAAATGGTGCAACTGCACTAAGCCTGCTGAATCTTTTGTTTAATAATTGGAGGTACTGGGGAGAACAAGCTCCCCCCGCAACTGTCTCCCTGCATTCTCCATACCCAGGCTGAATTTGCAAGGTGACCAGTTAGGGAAAGAATGTAACTGTCAGCTGCATGCATACATACATACATGCATACATACATATATATATATATATATACACATCTCCTCCCCTGAGCCCGCTCCAGTAATAAGGCTATAACAAAGGGACTCGGTGGGAAGGAGGCTTGGCCCCTAATTGCTTCTCAGCTGCTGCACAGGTGAAGCAGAAATCACGGCAACACAATAAGCATCAGGCTGCAAACAGCAAAACAGCTGGTAAGGAAGGCAAGGACAGAGATGTATTCAGCACGGATGAACTCTGTTCCGCACTTGGAAACTGGAGAATGCAAATGACAGCTTTCACGGTGCCGGGGGAGCGTTTGGGGACTGGGAATTCAGCAGGCAGGCTGTCTCGCTCCTTGCCACTTGAGTGGTTTGGATGAAACATGAAGACACACGGGCTTAACTCCACGGCGTGCCTTTTCAGCTGAATAGGGGCTGTGAGCTTGCTCTTGCTGTGGTCAGCAGGGGAGGCGAGGAGGGGCTGAGAGCAGTGGGGAGGAGGACAAAATGCTGGTTCTTCAACTCCTTTAGTTGCCATTGCTGTGAATTGAAAAGGTGTTTTGAGAAGGTTCCTGGTGGGTCCTGTCAGGCAGGGCTGCGTGTCCTGATGGAAGGGAGCTGCCAGCTGGATCATCTGAGCAGAATTTAATCTCATCACTAACCCAGTGAAAAGAGGCACTGGGAAAAAGATGGTGTGTTTGATCTGCCGGTATCTGTCCTGGGCTGAATGCACAGGATTGTGGCTAATCTTGCAAGCAAAGCAGCTCTAGCCCTGTCCACAGCTTGGATGGGAGGTGGAGAAGAAATTCCAGATATTGTTGGCACATGCCAAGGAGTCTTGGAGAGAGAACTAGACCACAGAAATGAAGTGAGTCAAAAGACTGCATTTTGGGTGCTGTGGTTTCTGCAAATTGAGGGGAGGTAGGAAAGGAGGTATATACTGTAGTCTGAAGTGCTTTAGGTGGTTTAGACAGGACTTTTTCAGACGCTTCTGTGTTCTTATTCTTGGATTGTTGAAGCTGCAAGTATATTAAAAGTCCAGTTATTGACTTAAATGCTTTCTCTACATGTAAATTCCTTGCTTTTTATAAAGCTGAAGCAAAGAACTGATAAAAATATTTAGACGTGAAGTGCAGCATGTCACACACAAAAACCCCTGTCCAATGGATGTATGCTCTCAGAGCTATTCCTCAAGATAAACCCAAACAGCAAATAGAAAACTAACCCTTCTGCATCCTATTGCACGTTTTCTCAAGAAGTAATTTAGAAGGAACCTTGAATACCTTTTACTGCTAATGGTAGATGATATCTTAAAAACAACTTGAGCTCAGGAAGCAGCCTGCAACTGTAATGTAAAGAACACTGGTTTTATGACTGCTTAAACCAAGCCTGTTGTAGCTGGGAGCCATTGTACTGCGTGTGCACTATCTCTGCCATATGTCGTAATACCTACTGTAGCTTGTGGTTGCCTGTTGTACATTAAAATACTAAACAATAGCCTTAAATTAGTACCCAGCATATCTGGACTTCACATATTTCCCTCCTATGCCATTCACACTCAGTTAAGACCTTATGAAAAATCCTAGTATGTATAGGATTTCCCATAAATCATAGAATGGTTTAGGTTAGAAGGGACCTTAAAAATCATCGAGTTCCAACCCCCCTGCCATGGGCAGGGACACCTCCCACCAGACCAGGTTGCTCAAAGTCCCATCTGGTCTGGTCTTGAAGACTTCCAGGGATGGGGCATCCACAACTTCTCTGGGCAACCTGTACCACTCACCACTCACATGAGTGGAAAATTTCTTCCTGATACCTAATTGAAATCTCCCCCCTCTTCTGGTTTGAAGCCATTACCCCTCCTCCTATCACTACATGCCCTTGTAAAAAGTCCCTCCCCAGGTTTCCTGTAGGCCCCCTTCAGGGATGTATGTTCTCCCTGAAGCCTTCTCTTCTGCAGGTTGAAAAGCCTCAGCTCTCTCAGCCTGTCCTCACAGGAGAGGTGTGCCAGCCCTCTGATCATCTTCATGGCCTCCTCTGGACCCGCTCCAACATAAATCATAAATTTCTCCTTAAATCAGAAAACCCATTTCAGCGGAATTAAGGACATCAGGTAGAAAATGTCAGCATCAGAGAGGCCTTACGGGAAGGCTGTTCTCCCCAGTCCTCTTTGGTTACGGCTGTTTGCTCACTTAGTGCCCTTGCTGTGCCATGAGAGCTGCTGGCGGGTCACTGAGGCCGTGGTCTGGGGATGCTCCTTGGCTCCGCACACAGATAGTACCTCTGAGCACTTAGGTACCAAAATGCACTGATGGATTTGGGCCCAGGCAGTAGAGGCGCAAAGTGCTTGAGGGTTTTTTCTTCCCCAAGGAACAGGGAGAGTCTGGGTTGGAGGTGAGCCAGTGTATAAAAGCCAAACCGCCGGGGCACAGTTGCGTTCTCTTCCCAGGGGGGAGCAGCAGCCGAGTCTGTGCCAGAGGACACTTGCAGGTGGCTCCGTGGCTTCACTGCCGGGGAGGAGGAGGGCAGCAGGCTGGGACCAGGCTGCTCTCCACCCCCGTCTCTCCTTCCTTCCCCCCCTCCTCACTCCATGGCAGACAAAGACCACAGCGTCAGCCGCTCCTTGTCAGGGGGAGATCAGACACAGCCTGGTTACTGGGAGGTGGCGTGCCGCCCAGCGCCGGTGGCTCGCTCCTCTCCCACACGCTGTCAGCAGCCGAGCAGATAAGAGGACAGGGAGATGCACTGCAGAGACCTGGCAGTGGTGTCAGGAAAGTCTCAGGCTCGTCCAAATGATGCAGGAAAGGCACCGGGGCTCGCAGCATCCTCCCGGGGTGGGATGGGGAGCGGGAGGGGAGGGAGGGAAGCGCGCTTTAGGCTGGCTGGATTTGGCTCTGCATGGTGGGTGATGGCTTCCTTTGATCCCGCAGCTCGGCCTTCTCTCCCCCTGAGCAGCCGTAGCTGCTCGGCTCATCACCATGTGATTTGGGCACAGCAGCATCCTTATAAACCTGCTGCTGTCCTTAAAGATACCACTTAGCTCCCTGGTGTTTTCAAAAAAGGCTCCGTGCGGTGATTTCCCTCCTGTCTCAGAGCAGCATCTGCCATTCTGAGTCAGTACAAACCCAAAGCCCTTGCTTGCCCTGGGAGCTGTGGCCCCCCGGCACGGCAAAGGTGTGCAGCTCCCAGCGCCGGCTCTGTTCCCTCCGTCTGCCTTCTGTCACCCGGGCAGCGTGGTGGAAGCAGACCTGTCAGAAGCTCCGTGCTGGCCTTCCTCCATCCCCTCCCCAGGGATCACCTCCCGGTGTTCTGATCTCGTCCTGTGCGTCCCCTCATCCTCCTGCCCGCATCCCTGAGCGAGGACCCCCGCTCTGCCACAAATGGGGGAGGCGACTGCTCAGGCAGGGGCTCTCCACGGGGCAGAGATGCTTCACCTGCTGGGACACAGCATCACGAACTCGAGAGGTGACAGAGTTGGCAACCTGCCATAGGGCCAGCAGCTGGCACGAAGGGTCACTTAGATATTCAGCGTTTTTTCCCCCATGGGTACCTCATTATTCTCAACAGAAAGAATTTTAAAAGAAATCCAGCTGGATTTGTAACATTGGAAACATGGGAAAAGGGTGCAGAAAGATGGCTGCTCTCTTTTTTCATCGTTTTACTACCAGATTTCATGGTTGCTTCCCTTGGCTTAACTTGTTTAGTTCGCTGCAATAAGGGAGGCTCGGAATTTTGGAAGGCAAGTCTCAGGGCTTTTTGAAAACTGTGCCTCTTTAAGATGCCTGTAGTCACTCAAAGTAACAACAAAAATCTTGAAAATATTAATCAGATTATCTTGTAACTCAACACCAATGGCCAGCGTGGACAGGAAGATACCCAGACTAAGGATTTCCCTTATGAGTCACCTACCCTGACCTCAAGAGACATATGTTGGAGGACTGCCATGTTTCAGGGCCATTCAGCTACTGGTTTGTAGCAGTAACTGCCCAGTGTCCCAAATCCAAACAACACAAGTTTTCACAGATCCAGCTTCAGAGTCTTGGGTGTGCTCTGGAAGCGAGGGGGCAGCAGCTGCTGCTTCATAGTGGGGCACATCCCTGCAACAGGAGATGCAGGAAACTTTGGATAAAGCAGGGAGGAGGCGAGGTGGGTCTCCCTGCGGCATGTTCCCCACCCAGGGCTCAGTGGTGGCCTGGCCCCTGTGTGTGAATGCAAGCAAAGGTCTGTCTGGGTCCAGCTCTTGGCTATCAAGCCCTCTTTAGCTGACGCTGAACCAAATTTTACCTGTAGTACTGCGTCCAGCTCTGGAGTCCCCAACATAAAGGAGAACATGGACCTCTTGGAGGGCCACAAAAGATGATCAGAGGGCTGGAGCTCCTCTCCTATGAGGACAGGCTGAGAGAGTTGGGGTTGTTCAGTCCGGAGAAGAGAAGGTTCCGGGGAGACCTTATAGCAGCTTCCAGTATCTGAAGGGAGCCTACAGGAGAGCTGGGGAGGGACTTTTTACAAGGGCATGTAGTGATAGGAGGAGGGGTAATGGCTTCAAACCAGAAGAGAGGAGATTTCGATCAGATGTCAGGAAGAAATTTTTCACTCTGAAGATGGTGAGACACTGGCCCAGGTTGCCCAGGGAAGCTGTGGATGTCCCATCCCTGGAGGTGTTCAAGGCCAGGCTGGATGGCGCTTTGAGCAACCTGGTCTAGTGGGAGATGTCCCTGCCCATGGCAGGAGGGTTGGAACTCGATGATCTTTAAGATCCCTTCCAACCTAAACCATTCTGTGATTTATAGGAAGTTTGCAGTGACTGAAAACCACGAGGGATAAGCACACGAGCTCAAAAGGCTGAGCTCTTGGGGCTTGGCTTGCATTTGCTGTTAGTCGGGCCCTGGGGGAAAAAATATCAGTGACCATTGGGAGATATAAACATCAGATAGTGCTTAATTTACTGGCACGGGGCTGCGTGGTCTGGGAGCTGAACCAAAAGCAAAACAGTGGCAGTGCTGCTGGGAAAGACAAGGGTTATAAGCTCTTGTAAGGGCCTCCCACAATCTTACTTTCATCAGTTAGGATAAAGAAAAAATACAGCCTCGCTGACAGCAACGGTGCAGGAAACAAATCATGATTGCAGGCAGGAATGACAGACAGCCCAGAATTGGGCTTTCTAGGTCTGAATAGAGCTGTTAAGCAGCATCTGAAGGGCTCGAGCAAAGGTGATTAAAGAAGATGCTATCTCCCAACCCCAGCAGGCTACAAAAGGTGTATTTTTGGTGGCTAAATCCCGAAACAATTATGGCCTTAGAGGCTAGTCAGGTTATTTCTTATCTTTCTGATGGCCTGCTGGCAAAATCTGTTTTCTTAAACGAGGTTTGTAATGTCTAATACTTCCAAGGAAAGCTGGTATTGTGGCTCCTATGTGTGTGGTAGCAAGGATCAAAATAAACATAGTAGCAGGCATGGCTAAAACTGTGTAGGCTTGTAATTAATACCACATTCCTCAGGGAAGTGGCATTTTCACTCAGCTTATGGAAAGACTTGTTGCTTATGTCAGGAGCCCTGCGGATCGCGCCTGCTCCCCATCCCCTGTGTCCCCTCCTCACAGGCAGATTTGGCATTTGCATGGGAACTGCTGGGCATGTTTCATGGAATCACAGAATTGTTGGAATTGAAAGCTGGAGGGGACCTTCTAGAGATCATCCAGTCCAATGCCACTGCCAAAGCAGGGCTGCCCAGAGCACATCACTCAGGAGGGCATCCAGGAGGGTCTTGAAAGTCTCCAGAGAAGGGGACTCCACGACCTCTGTGGGCAACCTGTTCCAGGGCTCTGGCACCCTCACCGGAAAGACATTTTTCCTCATATTTGAGTGGAACTTCCTATGTTCCATCTTGCGTCTGTTGCCCCTCGTCACTGGGAACTACTGTTTCTGCTGGGTTCTCCAGCTGCTTCTCTGGTGGAAGAGGAATTAGTGGTCCAGGCTGTGGCCACGTGCCTGTGCTGGTGGAGTGGTGCCTTGGGGGTGGGTGGGTGGGCATGCTGACACCCAGCCCCACACAGCGGTAGGTTGCAATGAATGAGCTGTTTCAGGGGACGTGGTGGTTTTTTCCGATCCTGGTCCTTCACCGTTTTTCCCGGCCATTTTGCTGTGCACATCCAAGATGGACGAGGTGCTAAAGTCCTCTTACCGGCATAATTCACCTCACCTGAGGAGATGGTGGTCTGCGGTTTGGGGCAGGGGTTGTACAGCTGGCAGCAGTACACTTTGGGGGCATCCCTGGGGCTGTGGGTACATCACGCTGCCGAGCCTGATATCTCCAGCTCAAAGCGAGACAAACAGTGCCTTTGCGTTGGTGATTTTGTGAAGATAAGCGCAATTTGTTTTTATAAACCACTTGTGTGTAAGCCTCAGTGCAACGTGCCCTTTCGCTAAGGCCGCTCCATTAAAGGTTTCCTTTTCTGAGATGCTCAGGTTTCTTATGAGAGGTTTGTTCTCTTTTAAAAAGAAGCACCCCAGGGGTGCCCGCTCTGCCTTGCAGAGACGATGACTTCGTGGCAGTGCAGCTGATCGGGGTTTATTTCTTCCTACTAAGCAGGTGACCTCAGAATTGCACTCAGGTGGTTGAAGTTGCCAGGTCAAGCTTCTTACCTATGAGACAAGGAAAAAGGACAGATCGTGGCAAAGAAGTTTGAATGGATAAAGTCAGGGGAAGAGATGTGAAAAAAGGACATGTGTTAATTCTTTCTTAAGGCAAAGCTTCCCCTTTGGTGTGGAATCTCAGCCCTGAAGGGAGGGGAGAGGATTCCTGCTGGAAATGGAGCCACGATCCAGTGCCATGAGCAGACAGAGGGGTCATTTCAAGGGAACTGAGAAAGTGTATGGAAAGGGGAGCTGGTGCTGAGTTCAGTGCTGGGTCACAGCGATGGAATAGGCAAGCACTCTTTGGACTTGGTCTTCCTACTCACTGTGCTCACACCATCCTGGCCTGGTACTTGCTGATGCTTTGGGGTTTTAGAGAAGACTTATCTAAATGTCTTTCCTGTTGTCCATTTGATCAGATGACTATCCAAACATACTAAAGTTTTCCACAAACAACACGATCCATCAGAATTGGGGGGGGGGGGATTTTGGGGAGGGTGAAGCATCTGAGGAGGAGGGAAGGAGTAGGATATTCCAAAATGATAACAGTCCTGAAACGTACAGTACTGCTGCTGCATTGCAGGCTGCTCCGGGTGGCTTCTCTGAATACAAATCAGCAGCGAAAGCGGAATTTGCTAGGAATTAAAGGAGTTAACATGAGTAAGGGACACATTGAAAATTGCCCATTTTACAGAGTGGTAAGGCGTAGAGATCATTTTCCTGTCCTGAAACTGTGTTTTACTATTTTTGCTTTCATGAAAAATCTTGGTAGCTTTGAACTTCCTCAGGAAGTATACACTATCTTGTTCTTGTGATCATGGTGTGGTTTAACCCCAGCCGGTAGCTAGAACCTCACAGCTGCTCGCTCTCTGCCCCCGGTTTGGATGGGGGAGAGATTCGGAAAAATAAATGTGAGAAAAAAAAAACCTCGTGGGTTGAGATAGAGACAGATTAATAAGTAAAGCAAAAGCCACACAAGCAAAGCAAAACAGGGAGTTTCCTGCTTCCCATCGGCAGGCAGGTGTCCGGCCATCCCCAGGAAAGCAGGGCTCTGTCACGCATAAGAGTTACTTGGGAAGACAAACACCGTAACTCCAAACATCCCCCTCCTTCTTCTTCCCCCATGTACTGAGTATGATGTTGTATGGTATGGAATATGCCTTTGGTCAGTTGGGGTCAGCCGTCCCAGCTGTGTCTCCTCCTAACTTCTTGTGCACCCCCAGCCTGCTCTCTGTGTGAGGAGCAGAAAAGGCCTTGAGAGCTTAGCAATAGCTAAAAACGTCAGTGCGCTGTCAAAAGTATTTCTCATCCCAAATCCAAAACATAGCACTCTACCAGCCGCTAATAAAAAAGTTAACTCTGTCTCAACTGACGCCATAATAGAACCTTGGATCCCTTTATTGAACTGTCATGTTTTGGGCTGCAGGAAAAAAAAAACAAACCCTAAAATCCATTTAGGGAGTCCACATCTTTTGGCAGGAAAAAGCATGAAATCAGAACGCTTCCAGGACTTGTGAAGGAAGCTCATCTTTGCCAGTATCTTTAATTACAGAATCTAAAGGGTCATAGCTAGGAACTAGTTGACCATTTGGCACAGAGTATATGAAGTCCACCTTGGAGAACTGTTGGTTCAGGCCCGTAGCATCTCTAAAGCATCTTACTTGAAAAGTGCTTCATTTCTGAAAAGCCGCACTTTGTTCCAGCTCCTGACATGAGAACAAATTGCTGTATAGCGGTTGTGATTAACGTAATTGAGCAAAAAGCTTTGCCTGTGTTTGGACAAACCTCTCTCTGCTGTTCAGAAAAGGGTTGATGGAGCGAGTGCAGAGGAGGGCAATGGAGCTGGTAAAGGGCCTGGAGCATAAATCTTACGAAGAGCGACGGAGGGAGCTGGGACTGTTTAGTTTGAGGAAGAGGAGACTGAGGGGAGACCTCATCACTCTCTACAACTACTTGAAAGGACGCTGTAGAGAGGTTGGTGCTGGTCTCTTCTCACAGGTAATTAGCAATAGAACAAGAGGGAATGGCTTCAAGCTGCAGCAGGGTAGGTTTAGACTGAACATAAGGAAACAATTCTTCACAGAAAGAGTGGTCAGACACTGGAATAGGCTGCCCAGGGAGGTGGGTGAGTCACCGTCCCTGAATGTGTTTAAGAGTTGTTTAGAAGTGGTGTTGGGGGATATGGTGTAGGGGAGAACTTTGTGGAGTGGGGTTGGTGGTTGGACGCGATGATCCCAAGGGTCTTTTCCAACTTGAGTGATTCTATAACATGAAAGCTCTTCCCAGTTTGGCTAACCTGCCGTTAAACACACAGGTAGGTTACGAAAGTTAAAAGCACTCTAGGGGTCCAGTCCCTCTGCCTTTGAAGTCAGCGGGAGTTTTACCATCAACTTCTGTGGGAGCAGCTTCAGGCCTCAGGTGGACAACAACCTGAAGTTATACCAAGTGCTTTGCATCACGTTGAAACCAAGCCAAATTTCTAACAGGCACTCTTCTGTGAGGAGATCTGTCCCGTTCCCATTTGCTCCCCCTGTCAGATGCTGCCTCAGAAGTCAGGAGTTCAGTGTCTCTGCTGTCTTAAAGGCAACTGCTGATCAAAGCACAAGGTTTGTTATTTCTGCACCCTAATAAATATCTTATTAAGGCAGATGCAGAACTCTGTAAGCAGAGGAGGAGCCGGTTGTCAGTGGAACGTCGTTCTGGGATAGAAGCAGGGGTATTTCTGCCATGTCCATGGCAAGCCAGCTGATCACCACATGCTGTGAGGGAGGTGGGAACTTTGAGGAAAACAATGGGTTTGGCTCACAGGAGCTATGAAGTTCAGAGCATAGGTGCTCTGAAGCATTGCTTCCTTACTGGGCACTAACGCTGGGAAGCATGGGATCAGAGTGGAGGGAAAGGGACAGGAGATGGAGTGAGTGGATAGAAGGCTATCCCAGGCTCTTCTGTGTGGGTAGAAGAGCCCGGGGAAGGAACAGGAGAGATGATAGTCAAGCTGCTGGTCAGCCACACGGTCTTCTCCTCCCTGCAGGGACACGGTGTGGTCTGCAGCTGATGAGCTGTGTGTGTGCGAGGACGTGCAGAATTGTTGGTTACAGGAGACCAGCGATGTACCTTTTTTCCAATGTAACAGAGAAGTCTCATGGTCAAATTTCAGAGCCGGGGAGTGATGGATGGGTGGAAGACAGGGTTTATTAAAGGGTTAAGTGGGGAGGGAGGGAGGGAGGGCCATCTGGAGTGCTGAGAAAGCAAGTCCTACTCAGAAAGGAGGAAAGGGGGAGAAGTATCTGTTGCTGTCTTCCTGCTCCAGTGAGGCCGAGTGATGGACACCGCAAATCTCAGGGGGGGCCTCAGCAGGAATGGGATGAACATACTCTGCTGATGGTTGGAATTTGAAGTGGATCAAAAATAGGCAGTGTGTGAAGTGTATTAATTAAAGGTTTTTCAGCTGTCACAAGGAATGAGAATGCAATTAAAGGTGCAGATCTTGTTGCACCCTCTCATTTCTAATGCTGGATAAGTATGCTTCACTGTCACTCTGGCATCCTGATGAATGTGTTGTCCTGATTCCCAGATGAGGTACAAGAACCTTGCTTACCATCTCTACCACTGCCTGACACCCCAGCCAGGGAGATGGACAGGTCATAACATCTCGGGAAATGGAGGATGAAAAAGTCCTCTGAGACCATGTGGTCTCAGCGAATACAGCAAATAAGAGTTCCTCAGTAGAGTCTATTTAGAGCTGTTTGCCCGGTCTGTTTCTAAGCATCCCCAGTGACAACACGTGTTCCCATGAGATTTCCACGTGGATTTTCTCCAGTGCAGGTTCAGTGAGGCTCACCGTGACTGGCGTTCAAGCTGTGTGAGAACATATGGTAGGAGAGGAGCAGTCCCTCAGCAGCACCCAGGGGAAGCCTGAAGACTGGAACATGACATGCTTATAAACACCAAAACCAAGAGAATTGTGCAGTGTTTACTTCCATGGATGCTCAGAGGGCCAGGGGAAAGAACGCTTCAAGGCATTGCTGAAAAACGTATTGATTCTGGTGGTAGTCATAGTGTCGTTTACTTACTGGTCAGACTGGTATTAAATGTTTCCTAAGATCTTACAAAAAAAGGAAAGCGCTTTTGAATTACATTCGTGACTTAGGCCAGTAGCGGCCAGACTGGTGGAAGCGTGGAGGTAGTATGTCGCGTCTCTAAGAGTGCCAAGAACATTTCCCACTGGCTTAATTGAATCTGGAAGTGGAGTTGACCTGCAGACTTGCTAAAACTGCTTTCTTAGTCCTGGGGATGGTGCCTTCTTTCTAGCTAAGACAAGAAAAAAAGCTTGGTGACAGTGTTATTGTGCTGTGATGCACAAAGGATGCGATGTACAAAAAAGCATCTCAGCTGAGAGAACAGAGGGATCAAAAGGAGAGCTTGCCACTTTGTCTGGGATCCTGCCTTTAGACCTAGTTAAGTACCTGGGACCTGATGTATGAGATGCACTTTGAAGCACTACAGATTTTCCCAGATGGGAATAACATACCTACTCGGATGCACAAGCATCAGAACTAAATTCAGGATTTAAAAGGTGCATCTTTTACTGACTGGCCCGTGATGTCTTTTAAGGTGACTGAAGAAGACTGAATGCTTACATTCAGGGGAACAGAGGTGAAGAAATAATTGTGCGGTTTGCATTTAAACTGAATCTCCCACTTTGTAGCAACACGCAAATGACAAAGACCCAATAACCCAAATGTCAAGAATGGACCTTTTTCCAAGCTATAAATTCCCGGAATTGCACAAGTTTTCCTTCACCCATCTTTATGCATGTAGCTGAGTGCTTAATGAATGACAGTTTCTCTAAGATATTCCCTAATCATAACCATACTCTGTGGAGACCACTTACAGCATCGTTATCGTCTCTTACTCCGTGAACATGTTATGTCAGGTTAATAATGGTTGCAGTGGGAAAGCGTGATCCAGCCCTCTGAAGCCAAGATCTTGCTAACATTCCTGTAAATGATTGAAGGTACATGAGTAATCTTACTGAGTTCATTTGCCTCTTAATTTCTAACTACTACCTTGAAAAGCAGATTCAAGTGGTTTATCTAGGAATTCTGCCTTGTACTGTTTTTAAGACATGGCAGGAGTTCAGCTCCTCGCTGCAACGTAAATACTGTGGTTATTGCAATTTGTAGTAGAGATAAGAACTTTCAGTCTAAAAGGAGAATTTTTCTTTTATGGTTTTTCACAAATCATGGTGGTCAAGGTGGTGGTGTACCTGCTTTCCTCCCAGTCAGGAGAGATGGTGTTGCTGTTCTTGTCCTCTGAAGAGTGCATTGGGATTGCAGGGAGCTTGGTGGCAGCTGCCCTCAGGGATGCACCTTGCAAGTGCTCTCATCGTAGTAACCTCTGCCAGGCTGTCTGAGGGGAAGCTCATTAGTGCTGAGGTGGGGAGCTCCAAGGAAGGCATGAATGTTGGAAGGTGTTAGAAGCTCAGAGGTGGCCCAATTTCCCATATACCAACATCAACGTCCAGGAATTTGAAGGATTTGAAGCCTGGTGGCACTACATGGTGGCAGCTGTTTCACTAGAAAATCAAATTGCCTGGATAAACTGGTCTGTTTTTTAAAAACCTGTGCACCAGAGATACTGGTATGGACACTCAGACCATTCACAGTGATCCAGAGGGTTGTAAGTCTTCAAGCTCACGGTTTTACACTGTTATTTTCAAGCCGGGTAGCTGTTCTGCTCTACCACTCCGAGCTGGGACTGCACATGAAGCAGTAGCCTCGTGATGTGTGCTGCTTGTGGCATGCAGTGACAGCCAGGCATAGTGCCCAGAGACTGCTGTACCTTGCTGGCGTGTGGTCCATATGTGTGAAAGTAAATCTCATTTGTATCTGGGGACGCCGAATCTCTAGGATGCTTCAGCCAGAGCTATTTGGAAAAGAGCAAATGCGTTCTTCTGATGTTCTTACAAATGCCAACAGCAGTCTGTTTCTCTTGAGTAGCTGAAAATGTTGGGAAAGTCTGTATTTAATATTTTCTGGGATAAAATGTCCTATTTGAGGTGTTTCTCCTCTCCCTTCCCCTTCTTCATCCTTCCTCTTCGGTGGTCCCAGCCGTGCCTGTGTACGTGCTGGAATGTGAGCCCTGATGGAAGAGTCAGGTATGTGGGGAGGAAGCTGCCAGGCGAACGTGGGGCTTGGGGGCGAGTCCAGCAGAAAGTAAGCTCTTATAATCCCTGGAAAATGTTATTTCAAGGAAAGATATAAAGAAATCTCACAGCTCTATCCCATGAAATGTAAACCCATCTTTGGCACAGGATGAATATACAGGGTTTACTATGAATGTAAAGGCCCCTTAACTGCATAGCAATTAACACTTTAGACAGCAGTACTTATGAATGTGTCCAAGGAACAGTTGCGTTGTAATTTTTGCGGGAATCACAACTTTGAATTCTTAAGACTTCTATATTTGAAAATCCCCACTAAATTGATATTTTTGGTCCTATTAATCACACAGAGACATGCACGGAAGCCAAACTTCAAAGAGCACGTAGAAGTGTGTTTTGTTTCTTTTATAAGCACTGCTGCAGCCTCAGAAGTAAGAGGGGAATTAAAAGGGGCGAAAGAAAAGAATCTTTAAATGATTTTAAAAAAATGAATCCTTGCTCTAAAATTTCTACTGCCAAATTTCATCATGGACTAATTCCTTGCAGCTGAGCTGCAAACCTCTATGAAAATAGGGGTTTACAGTGGAAACACTGACTAACTATAGCTATGCAGTTCCCATGAATAATGGCGCTCTAATTATGCCTTATGATCTACCAAGACCTGGTTTCTGTGTAGCTCATGAGCTTTTGCTGGTTGCTGGGTTTGGGAGCAAGGGTGGGTTTTTTTCTTGACTGTGGTTTGCTTCCTTTTGTTCGTATTATGTTGGCACATACTTGTTGAGAAGCTTTTCTCTGAAGAGAGCTGGGCAGACAGCTATGATTAAGTATGAAATGATTGGGTGAGCTGTTTGTCAAAGTTATAAATAGGATACCACACAAACCCAACACTAATCTCACTGAAAGACAGATACTGGCAACATTTCTTAGTCATCTGTTCCTGACGCTCAGGGGAGAACAGCTACACTTCCATTAAGTTTTCAAACAGAAGTTGCCTAAAATAAATTTCTCTGGTAAAATTTTGGGCATATGCACTATGAGCTGAGATCTAGCAGGGCGTTGGAGTTTTAAAGATTCATCCCAGTTTAAACCTGGTCCTCCAGGCCACCCCTCTGTGTGGGGCTGAGAGGTGGAGGTTTGACTTCCGTGGAAACAGGAATCTTTTCATGAATCAGTTGTGGCAAGACCAAAATGGTGCCCTCATCTCCTCATACCCCTGGATTAATTGTAAGGGTAGAAGAGGAACTCCTTATGGATATCCATTGCATCTTTAGGTTTATGGGCAGCTTTCTGTAATCTGCTTTTGGAGGATCAGATGGAGGCATAAAAAGAAGAGTGATGGCACAGGTTTTACTGACGTGCTTCTGCAGCCAGACGTGAAAGGCAGCATATTGAATTCCTGCTGCTGCACATCTCACATGCAGTAGCCAGAGGTTTCTGCAGACTCCAGCCTTGATACTGGTACTTGTCGATCCAAGTTCTACATCAGCTGCATCAGCTTTGTCCAACTAGAAGTCTACAATTTCATGTTCCCACAAGATGACCTTGGATTTGCTGTTTCCTTTCATGGTGGCTCAAATTGTAGGAAAGGGCTCTGCAGTTGTTCCGTGCTTTTGCTGCCGGCCAAAACTTGAGACAAATAAAGCAAAGCACTAGCTGAAGAAGAACCAAGCATTTCTGGGGCTGACAAAAGCTTCAAATTACAAAATGAAAAAAGCCCACAGCAACTAGAACTTGCCCCTCCAATCCTGCACCTTCCCACATCCCTGCCAACACATACAGCAAAGAGTTGTAGAGGAGGTATAAACACTCCTAATTTATGGCACAAGCCAACAACTCTGCATAGGTGAAGTCTCTTACAGTTTTACTAAGATCTGAAAAAGGATGATCTCGAATTTGTAGGGTTCAGACAATTCATTACATGGATCTTTATGTTTTTAATTTTGAAAGGTGTACACACATTTATGGAATTTAAGATTAATGAGTGGCATTAAACCTACTTTCTTAAATTTTTAGGCATAGGCTTTTTTTTTTTTGTGAAATCTCAGAATCAGATTCAGATCCAAGAACTTACTTTGTTTCATAACTATTTAAAGACAAGTTCTTTTGCAAACTCAGAAGTCATGTTCATTCTTACCAGCAGACAGAGTGGTTGGGGGTTTTTAGTTTGTTTAAATTTTTCCATGGGACATCTTTGTTGCGAGAAGGTAAGATCCTTCGTGGACACACATATCCTCCAGCGGGACAGGAGTGAGCTGCCCCCACAGTCCCCAGTGCTGCCAGAAGGGTGTGTAGCTTGGCTCAGCAGGAGGAAGCAGTGTGAGGTCCTTACTTGGGTGAGCTAGCAATTGGGAGTGTGGTTCATCAAGGTGGGCAGCTGTGGCAGCCCACTTGTGCATCATGCCCAACCTCCTTCTCTGCTGTGGTATGTCCTGCTCATCACAGCATCCTGCCAGGGTGTCAGAGGGGTAAGAAATAGGGGGGTGCCTTCCAGGAGCCCAGTGTTGAGCACGTGTCTGAAACCCAGGAAAATGACTTTCATCATCTTCACACCAGCATCTGTGCTTCTTGAGCAGCTTTGCTGGGGTTAGAAGGAAATGTTCTCTAAATGGCACCTTCTCCTTGAGAGGTGAATCCAAGTTCTTCTTTGCAATGAAATAATTGGGGCTGGCCAAAAGCACAACCCATTCTCAAGCAAAAGTCTTACAGCCTCAGTGAAGCTTGATGGTCTCTTTATCCCAAAATGACCCAAAGTGCAGTATCACCATTTTCTTTGCAGGGCTTCAACAGGGGGACTGGAGGAGCCTTTTGGTTTTGACCAAACCCTTCCTCACGTTACCGTTATGTTTATATGAATTATTGCCCCAAAACTTTTTTGGGGGTTGTGGTTTGTGGGGTTTTTTTAAATGGAAACCAAAAGCCATCACTTCTAAAACCTCTTAGTGGAAACTGCATCTTTAATCTTCAGTTTACTATTGAGATTCCTTTCCCAGCCTGACCCTTCTGGCAGCAAGCTGCCAGGACATGGGAAAGAGCGGACAGTTTCTCCAGTAGATATTTTTCTGTGAAGAAACTGAAAAAGGTTCTGCTTAATGAAGTGCTTTGCCTCTTGTGTAATAACATATTTATATTGTTATGAAGCTTCCAATGAAGGTGCATCTGATAAGAGTGATAGGTTTCCAGTTTGATCTTATGTTAGATAGCAGCAAACTGAGGATAAAAAGACTCTTTGTTCCAAGAAGGAGGAAAAAAAAAAACAACAAAAAGCCAAAACATCTGGTGAGAAGCTGATGTGCTCAGGACAACTCTGAAAGAGGTTGATAGTGATGGATTACGACACACAACTTCAATACGTCCCCACAAGTGTTATGTGAAGAGACAAGATAATCCTTCCCTTGTCTAAGATTGTTTTTAAGTGTTTTCAGTTTTTCAGAGAAAGGGAAAGAGTGTAACAGTGAACTCCCTGTGCATTTCTCCATGATCCTTGCAACTGATCCAGTCTGAACTGAAGGGTTCTTTCAAGATTGATTTATTTGGAGAGTGCTAATTGTAGACCATGTCCTGGCTCCCCTTTGAAGCCTTTCAAAATGGATCATCTCCTTTCTTGGAGTGGAGACCTGCTTAGAAGCTCCCCAGCGGTGGGTCCAGTGCCCAGAAGAGGATCTGGGGAGCGTTGGGTTTTGGTGTGTTCAGTCAGTTCTGCTAGATAGGAGGTCCTTCATCACTTGTGGTATGTGTGGATTTGGCCCTCATTCCTTCATTCCTCTCTCAAACTGCTGAAAAAGATATTTTCTACTGCAAATTATAAAGCGTTTCCTACTTTGTCCTTAAACACAGGCTTGGATCATTGCACCCTGTGCTTATTCCTGCTGTATGTGGGTAGATCGGAGTTGCGGGGAGAGCCAGGCCCATGTAGCTAAGGGCACGTCCTGGTCCAGGGTGAGAAACTGGGGAGCAGAGTGATGGGAAGGGGTATTCTGGAGCAGTGGGCTCATTCAGAAAGACACTCCCCAAACCCAAAGGAGCAACGCGTGGGTGAAGTGCTTTTGTGCAGTTCTTTTCGGTAAGAATCAAGTCTGTTGTCAGCATTTGTGACATTTTCTCTGTTCCCTTCCTTTGGGCAGTTTGCCACTGTAACATACACAGATGACATTGGGATTTTCAAACTGCCATTTCTGAAGGCAGTCTTATCTGCTCTGTGCTTAATATTTTTCCAGGACACGGAGGTGGCTCTTTTTCCTCTGTTAATTAACTTTTTTTTTGCCCGTGTTTGCCTGCCTTATAAATTCCTCTGACATCAGGGTCTAGGATTAAGCAAATTGATAGCACACTTCCAGCCTATAAGTGTGACACTGATCTGACAGCCTCAGAACCTGAAGTATTTCCACCCACGAACAGAGCAAATACAGAGGAAATTCCCTTTCAGCCTGCCCCGCTCCCTGGGAGCCAGGTTTGGCCTGTGTTGGTGGGAAACAGGGCAGTCCCTCCTGCCCATCAGTGGTTTTCTGCTCCGAGGAGGATGCCAGTTGTGGTATTTCTCAGGAATACCTGTATCTCTGCACTGTGTGGGGGTTCCACAGTAATGCAGTTAGAGAGCAGTGCTAACCTGGTAGGGAGCCAGCTCCACGCAGAAGCCAGATTAAGTTGTCTTATTTGGTTAACAGTGTTTTGATAATTTACTAAATCCTGGCAAGAACTGAAAAGGTAAGGAGTGGAAAGAGCAAATCTTATGGATTATCTGGTCTTGGTTTTTCACTTCTGCTGGTATAATCCTGGTCTGAATGATGAGCTGTGGGAACAAGCTTTTAATGTTTTGCCGTTGTCTCGTCTTAAATGCGTGCGTTGCTCTAACAGGATAAACATATTCTCTAGAGATTTTTTCCAGTTTGCTGTTTTTATCGCTGATGTGGAACGTGGTGCTTGTTTTCTTTATCTGCAACAGAAACGTGAGTTCATCTCCGATAGCACGAGCTATTTGATCAGCCGTCAGAGGGTGAGGCATTATAAAAGCTGCTGACACGGGACAAATTCAGACTTGTGGCGTGCAGCTTGAAAAGACTCCATGCCCTTGTTTCCCGTCCCTCGAGACACCCAGCTACTCCCTCAGCAGCAGCAAAGAGAAAGAGGAGCTGGTTGTGCCGGAGCCACATCCCTCTCGCCTTACTGGGGCAGGGAGGCAGCAGCGATGTGCGTGGGGAGGCCGGCGTGGATGAAGCAGGGGAGACAGC